>CP130732.1:10821651-10989364 GCA_030553155.1 Nippostrongylus brasiliensis
ACGCATACACCAAGCCACTACGATTTTGAATTGAACACGAATGCGTGGCGCGTCCTTAGGGGACTGATGAACACCGATACCTTTACCTTTTACCTTTTACAACATTTAGACCATTATGAACTTATCACTATACACTACTGGCTTCCAGCTTCACTGAGCAAATTGGGACCTCTAATGAAGTTACGGTATGGGGGAAACTTGATTTTAAATTCGTCTAGATTCAGCTGGTTTCATCGTGCCTTTACAATTCTGAGTGGAAGATGAGGACATGGCGCGTCCTGAGAGACTGATCAACGTCGATCATTTTACTTCTACCGTTGATAATGGTGCTATTAATTCCACTTATGTAAATAGGTCGGCATGAACGCAACGCTCTGTCTTTTCTGCGACGATAGATCAGAGCTACTGCGCAAATAAATTAAATAGATAAAAAAACAAAATAAACAAAATAAATCTAAAAACTTCAAGTCCTAATTTAATCGAACGAGGTTTTCAGTCGACTTTGATACTGCTGGACCTCTCAAACAAGCTCATAAGCGGAATTTTCCGAGACTCCGGAACCCATCTTAAGCAAATTAGGGACGGCCGGATGTCAGCTGGAGTTGTGGGCTAGGGATCGGAATGTTAGAGGGTTCACTTCCCTCCATCTATCAGACTCAAGGAATTTAATGCGCTCAGATCGGGTTTTCGCCGACGGGGACTCATTTTTCTACGCTAGCCATTAGTCATTAGGAGGGTATGGAATTTGGGTACGATGTTGCGAGTGCAGAGCGTAAAAAGAGAAAGAGAGTAACCTTGGAGAGTTCGTCGTTTTAAAGCGGTTCAGTTTAAGACGTTTCTTAAAAGAAATTTTCCGTTCGCAAATTGATGTCAAGTAATCAACTTCATGGGAGAGTTTCAAGAAAAGATTCTACTACTCGATTTCTCGTTTTTCCTCCAAAAAGCATAACAAATAACACGTGTGTAAAGTTACATGAAATAAATAAACAACGATATTGTTTTCCATGAGAATTATACAGATCTGTATGATTTCCTGAATCATTTCATTTACTCCATCTAGTAAGAGTAGCACATGAAGAGCCCAGTGGATTAACATTTTTAATTTTTCGCTGTTTTTATTTCGTCAAAAATGACTTATCTGCTGTGAGTTCCAGTTACAAATCTCGAAAAAAAAAACAAGAAACAAAAAATAAGCAAAATGTGGCTGCGTTTCCCCTCACCCTGTTCGAGGAATTCTAGTTTCCATCGAACTCGACATTTGTGACCCAAAATCTGGCAGATATGTCCAGCAACGTACAATTACGGGCAGGTCGATTCCCGTGATCAGTTCCCCAGTTCAACACGGTATATAATGACTAGAGGGAGCGCGTGGTGCAGTGGTAAGAGGCATTGCTGACACACGCAAGGTAGAGCGATCGATCCACGGTTAAGGTAAGCAGGCCTCCCATCCCTCCGGAGTCGGGTAATTGGCAACCAAAAAAATGTTTCTTTCAAGAGAATAGTCGATCCCCGGAACCATGATGACATTCCATATTCTCTCTACACATTATCCTCACTGTTGGCCCGTCTGTAGCGTTTTTGTTTTTTGGTTTCCAATGTTTTTAATATTTCTATTGTCTCCTTATAAATCCAGGTTCTTTCGTATTTTGTTTTTATTTTATTTTTCATTTTTTTATTTATTTACACTGTTAGGTGCGCCAAATGAAACACAAGAATAATACTCAACAACAATACTGTGCTTAAATTCAACTAAAAATACGGTCACGCTTTAACTAACTTCTTTTTTTACCGCCTTACTTAATAAATATCTCTGGTTTTGTTCCTTGTTACCTACCCACGCATTTTTATAATATTTTTTATACCACATGGTGCTCCTTGTAATAAATGAATGAATGTAACATTTTAATTGTTCCGCGCTTTAGCCACTGGCGGTAATTCGTGAGGTCGTGTTTCAATGAGGTCGACCATGTGAGCGATCGATCCTCGATGGGTATGACCAAGCCTTCCATCCCCCGGGTTCGGGTAAATTGGAACCAGACTTGTCTGGAAAGGTAAAGACACCGACTTGGTATAGCTGGTCCCCGCTAGTCATTATAGACTAAATTCGCATTCATCACACCTCTACGATTCCGAATGGAACACGAATGCATGGCGCTTCCTTAAGAGACTGATCAACGGCATTCACGTTTACCTTTACATTTACATAATACAAAGACGGTGGATGTGCTGCAGTGGCGCGAGTCGCTGCTGGCATGATCGATGTGATCGATCCTCACTAACCGAGATTTAATCGAGATTTCAATCCTTTTGGGTCGGGTGCACTGGTACCAGACTTGTGCTCAGGTCTGATCAACCCCTTAACCCTTTACCTTTTCACAAAGTTTGGGCGAAATCAGATGAAAAACTTTATCAAACGTTATGATTATGGTTTTTCCCTCTAAAGCTTGAAAATTCGAGGCAATCAGGCTCAGTGTTCATCGTGGTTGTGCTGACATGAAGCCATAGCAATAGCCCGTAATCCATTGTATCCGGTTGGAACGGCGGCGGTGGCGGCGCGGTCTATTGACTCTGTTCTGATTGCCCACACATCGCTACTGACCTGAACCACCGAAATCGCGGTCAGCCGATCGGTCAGTTACATGACAATGACCCCCTGCGCCCTATTGAAGAGCCGGTGCCGTTCACCACCTCTGGGCACGATTATTGGGTGAACATGTCAGCTGTCCATGATTCAAGCTAGAAGCGATTAAAGGATCCGCGATCACATCGTTACCGTTGAAATTGCGCTGATCTGCGCCGAGAATTGGTGAGAAATCGAGTTTTCACGTTTTCTTGCACCAATTGACGCTCGGTCGGCTAAAGATCACCAGCAGCTGACACCCGGCTGCACTCTGACTTCGAAACATTTTAAATCATTTGATATGGTTAAGCTATGTAAAAATTATCCGTACCAAGTGATTTAAAATGTTTCTCTAAACTATTAAACTGTCATCTGAACACACCTCGATTCACTAATCTTGTTCACTGAAAACTTATGTTCAAAATTATGAAATGGAATTAATGTTGATGTTGACTGCCTGTCATTTTATTTATCATATCACCATTGTACACGGCTTTTTCATGTAATAAATAAATAAATAAGCTCAGAAAAAACGGCGGTTCATGAGAAACATTTATGAAGATGAGGAAAAAATGAGTAGAAAATAAAGAAAAGGTAAAAGGTCGATGTTGATCGAAGTCCTTAGGACTGGGCGCATCCGTGTTCCATTCAGAATCGTAGAGGCATTGTGAATGTGTATTTGGGCTATTAACTTTAACCAGCCAGCCGCTAAACCAAGCCAGTGACTTTACCTTCCCAGACAAGTCTGGTACCAATCTACCCTACCTCGAATAGATCGAAGGCTTGGTTAGCCCTGGCGAGGATCGATCGCTCGACCATGTCAGGTGTCAGTGCCGCCTCTTACCACTGTACCACGAGTGTCCCAGTACGAAAATAGCTCATTTTAGTTGCTTCCATATCCAGATGATACCAGATTACCTTTAAAAACCCGAGACAAAGAGGAGAATCAACGAACTTCTGAGATCCATTTGAACCCTTGGGGTCCCGTACACCCCTGCCGCAGCTCCTCTCTAGGCGTTCAATAGCAGAAACGTTCCCTTCAAAGTGAAATAATCAATCTGAGGAACTAAAAAACTGGAACTGAAACCGTCCATGTTTTTTTCTATTAATGTTAAAACCCAGTAAAGGCGGTCATTATATACAAAGACCGAACTTTACAAATTTGACTCTACGCCACAGCTTTGCTCTGAGTATTCTTGTAGAATGCCGTCAATTTTTACACTTATTATTTTATGGGCGCGTTTACCTTTACCTTTTTATGATACCCAGTTATATCTCGATTTGGGCTAAAACCCACCCCGATATATTGACGTGATCTTCTGATCATATGAATATCTGATTCTATAGATTTTATATATTTCTATCGAGACCGTTTCTACAAGTTCTGGAAATAGTACCATAGCAAACGCGTCTTTCAGACGTGAAAAACGAAGAACAATTCTTCAATTCATAGCCTACACTACGAAAGAAGGTATTTGAAATAGGTGATCGTGTGGGTAGATTTGCCAAGGTGAATTCGATGCTCCAGGGAGGTGACACCCACCAACACGTTAGCTTAATGAAAGGGTGTAATAATCTCGGCCATTGGACCAACATTCTCAAATGTCCATCGGGCCTAGATTTATGGACAGCAGAGTGTCAGTTGTTCCCTTTAAAGTGAATAACAAGGAAATAGATAACTCTTTCAATATTCATATTGTGGAGGATTCATATTCCAAAGTGTTGTTAAGAAAGTTTGAAGCGCCGTAGTTCGAATTCGGATCGTGGGTCATGATTTTTGTGTTGAACCATCAAAAGCATCAAAGATTTCAAAATTTCTTCAAGTTCTAGGGAAAGGAGACTTTGTTGAAATCGCAACCAACAAACCAGTTTAGCAACCTTGTCGAGCTGTAGTAAAATTATCATTCTATGGTGAGGTTAGCTACCGATTTCTATACGAATATCAAACAAATAAACGGATATCAATATATTATAAAAAAGACGGATAAATAACAACTTGGCGTTGAAAAGGTGCTAAAAGACTCGAAAGACCCATTCTTCTTTCTCACGATTGTCTTAAACATCGCAAAAAATAATTAAATATATAAAAAAGACTGATTAGAAATTTAAAGAAAATTTACCGAAATATGTAAATGTATGATGTAGAACCAACCAGAGAGAGAAAGGTCGTTCTGACGGCTTTCCGAGTTCCGTACCAGAAACGATCCGTGCTCGTTCTCAGGCAGCAGAAGGGTTTTTTCGGCGTCCAGGCGTCGCATTCGTCCAAAGTACCATCTAAAAGTGTGAACAATGACATACCGATACCCATACGCCAATTTCGAATCAGATCCTCTTACGGCTGCGATTCGATGCTTTTCTCCTTGGCCACGTAGTTACTGGGAATGTAGCCGGTTTTGCCGGTGGTTTTGTGACGAGCAAACCACCAATCACCTTGTAAATTGTTCAGGATCTCCAGCACCTGTAACGTGATCGTATGAGCGAATCGGTGAAAAACTTGGCTGGGAAACTTTTCTGCTAGAGATCCATCTGGCAAGCCTACAATTAGAGTACGGAGAACGAGGAAATTCTTCTGGAGACTACCGTTTTTCGATCTGGCTACAACTTTCGCTGCTTTTCAACCCGTTCGGTTCCAGTTACTAAAAACTTGACTGGGAAACCTTTCTGCTAGGGATACTATACTTTGACATTAGGATTTTTTACTTTTACTAGGTGCACACGCACTCGCAAGAGCACGCATCTCATGTCATAAGTCACAAAGCGGTTTAAACTCTGATAAGGATCTTGAATTTTTTAAAAATTAAGTTCATTTGTTATCAAAATTTTTGTTGACTACGTTTCTTCGAGCGGCATTTTCTTTCTTCTCAGAAATGGGAGGGAGGATTTTTGCTTACTCGTCGCTTCTTGTTTTTTTTTTTTGTAAGAGGAACTCACGGCAGTTAAGTCATTTCTGACGAAATAAAAACAGCAAAAATTAAAAATGTTAATCAACTATGCGCTTCATGTGTTACTCTTCCTAAATGGCGTAAATAAAATGATTCAGTAAATCATACAGATCTGTATAATTCTAGTGGAGGCTTTCGATGGGTCAATCAGTCTCATGTCATAAGTCACAAATCTAGGTGAGTCACTAGCATCGACCTGTTCTTGTGAGAGATACCGGGTTTATTCCAATATTCATTTCTTCTGTCTGACGAGGGTGTAAAGTGGAGATTTTTATCAATCAACCAGATGTTTTGACCTTTCCGTGGTCGTCTTTAGAAGCCAAAGCCCTGTTCGAGGTTGGCGGCTCACCAGACTGTCCCGACCGAAAGCCTTTCCATCCTACATAGCATTTCAGGGAAGGTGCAGGAAGAAACCAGAGCAATGCCTTTGGAAAGGAGCAACCCCTCTCCAAACTTCCACCGTTGAACTTACAGGTCAGTGTTAGAAAACAATTAAATGAAAATTCCAATTGAGCTCTCATTTTTAATTTTTACGTTCGTAGTTCATGATTGCCTCCAAAGATCACAATATTTCTTCAGAATTCCCGAACCTAATGCTTTCATTTTTTTTTGCAAGAATAGCATCTATTTTCCTTGGAATAGAAAAAACTCGCTGCACTGATTTGAATGGAATTCGAGCGATTCTGCTTGAGCTGATTCATTCTCCCATCGCCATGCCACACAAAAGAAAAACAAACGAACATAAACACACATACATCTGTATCTAAACACATCTAGTGGATCCTAATTTCCAATATGCAGAAAAAAATCATGTCACACATTTTCAAGTTTCCAAGATAATTGTTCAAGATGGTTTCTACATTTACTCTTCTCCTCATCCTGAGAGAGAACACCCACTCACGTCATAGGAAAAGGAGAAAATTGCAAAAAATAAGTAGGTCATGTAAACTGCCCGAGAGCGAGCTGGTTCAATCTGAAAAACTGAACTACCCTCTCATTTTCATGTTTTGCACAACTTTGCAATTTTGGCGAAAGAAAACTACGTAACCCATGGAATGGTCATAAGAATGAAAAGCAAATAATATCGATTCGGAGAAAATGAAAAGAAATACAACATTGTGGACAGCCGGAGGAGAGGAAGAATGAGGGAAAAGAAAAAAGGAACAGTGATGAAATGAGTGTTTTCAAACGTTCATCTGGCAGGGTACCGCATTTTAAAGGAAAGAAGAGTGAATTGAAACCGTGTCTTTTGTACATAATAGAGAAAAAAGCCAAAAAGGCTTGAGAAGAGTCGTGGCCTTAAACCAGGGTTCGATTCCCAATTGAGGCGCGATTTTTGTGAAGAGTTTAAATAAGAGGAAAAGTTGATGTCACTGTACAGATAATGCGGAGTGGAATAGGTCAGTTCGATGTGGTGAGCGGTCTACAAATACTGGCGAACCCTTCTCACGTAACCGGCGTTCTTTAGCGCACGAAAACCGCGAGCAAATATTAGGAAACGGCGAGAGAAAAGCGATAAACGTTGATATATGACGGGCTGAACCAGCTCTCCTACGCATTCTCACTCATACCGCCGGCAGAAAGCAAGAAAACAAAAAATATGCCTGAAGGCATATTACTCTTGTGGAACACAAAAAGCATGAAGGCGACGAAGGAATCGAGGAGCAATTTAGTAACCAGTTTCGCTTTTGGCAGATTCCCTACTCACTTATCACTAATCTGAAGTGATAGGAAAAGCCAACCAGGTCGACCAGGATGATAGGCGCGAGCCAGAGAATAAAAAATTAGAAAAATCGGTCGAAATTAGGCCCTAGGCCAGGGTTCGATTCCCAACTGAGACGTGATTTTTGTGATGAGCCTATCATCGACACCAGCATTAATATATAGACTGTACAAAGTTCGAACCCGTAAAAACAATAAGTAGCAGAAATAAAGGTAAGGATCAGACTCGGTGGTGTGAGCTGTCCTGGTAGAAGGGTTAGTATCCCAGTACTATTAGAATTTTTGAAATATTCCACTTTCTCCCACCTCGTCCTTTTTGAAGCTAAGATCGTCTTCGGTTCGAGCTTCATAATCGAAAAGAGCGATGAAATGCGGATTGTTGTTGCCGCCGCTGGGCGGTGACGGTGGTGTCGTCGGTGTCGGCAACTTGTCCGGAGGCGGTGGAAGTGAGTTGCTCGCTGACTTTCCAGCACAGCCACCCATTTGCTCTCAAGCCGCACACGATTCCGACTCGTCACATGGACTCGCTCGGGCGTCAGATAGTGATGAAGTAAAAGAAGACTGTTATGATATCAGATATCGCGCAACAGCAGCAGAAGGTGCGGTCGGTCGACGGCGATCGGGGGGTGGCGATTGTGGGCGGGCGCTGCACCGCAGGGAGGTGGTCCGAAGGTCATCGCAAACCAAACACGGGTTCCCAGCCAGCGCCGAGCGGTTGGTCGTCGCCAAACACCTAATCTTTCGGCCTCTTCAGTGTTTAGCTGCGGCCTGGAGCTGCTCATTAGCGTATCGCCAACGTTTACTTAACTACAGGCTTTATCCGGTGGCTATTGTGGTGGACCGCTAATGTTTGGGATACTGACGTGCGACAAAACGTTAAGGGAACCTTCAGAGAAAATGCGCGGCGACGGCGATGGCCTGCGACGGCCGACGACCGTTCAGATTGGGGCGCGTTTCCGCGCAGTTCTCGGAATGTTGCCAAAGACCAGCTGATCGATGGATGAGAGGTGATAAATGGTGATGTTGAATTTTGGAATCCTGGAACGGTTCCTAGAGATGAGGAAGTTAACCAGTGCCTGTTTTAATTCTATGAGCTAGTACTATTGTTCTTAAACCGTCAATATATGATGGCGGTTGTGTCACTGCTTTGCTGTGAATGACTATTAAGGATGGTTGTGCCGTTCAGCCACTGTTGCAGCAGAACTTGTGTACCTAATCTCCGAAATATCAAGTGATGTACCTGCTGTATGTGCTTATTTTTACAATGTAAGCTGAACCGGAAGGGTTGCTCAACTAAAAATGTTTTTCATCTTCTCCATCGCCTTTTTCATCATTGGTAAAAGTGTACTTGCTGCGAACGTGGGAGTCATGCTAATATCATGCCAACCCAACTATGAACAGGGTCTACAAAAGCTCTCTCGGCATTTGTTAAAAGTTCCAACTCCACCGACCGGGCATAGGTCAAAAATTTTGTTTTCGCTTGTACTTTCGTCCATCGTGGTTTTCTGGGGTGGTGATCATTAATCTGGTGTCCGTATTCCAAATTTCGGCCGAGGACCCGAACCGCTTGCAGGGTAGTCTACCTTGAATCTTTGGTACGGTTGAAACTTGATGGGGTTATTTTGCGTGCTGATAACGATTCTGACCTTTACTTTGCGAATTTCAGCTAAGGATCACCCATATCGTTGAAGTGGATGATCCGATCGAAATTACCGATTTGGCTGAATTTTCTTTTAAGTAGGCTATTCGGGACACTGATTGCAAATCTGTTGTCATCCTCTAAGATTGCGATCAATTTTGGCAGATTCAGTTAGGTGCCTCTTCGAGCATCCACTCTGACCCCATCCTCGCCTTCATTGTTTAGCTGAACATGCCGATTACGGCCACAATGGGCCGTTTCCGCAATTCGAAAAACCAACATTAGAATCGTGGTCAGCATACAACATAACATTAATGGATGAAGTTTGAGCCAGATCTGAGATTTCGACCCCACCGTCAAAATCGTCAATATGGGTGGTCCTCGGCCGAAGTTCAGAAAACGGATATCAGTCTCGGAATCAGCGCTCCAAGTAACCTCATAAACGAAGTTTCAGCGAGATCGGGTCCTCGGCCGAAATTTGGAATAAGGACACCAGATTCATGATCACCACCTCAGAAAACCCCTATGGACGAAGTTTCAGCGAAAACTAAATTTTCGACCTAAGCCCGATCGGTAGAGCCGGGACTTTGAACAAGTGCCGCTTTCTCAAGAAAAACCACTTCGGTCACTATTTTCATCACAACCCAGAAACTGCGTAAAAAATCTCGTCGAATTGAGCAGTCTACTGCTCTCCTTTTTCAACCCAACGGCCCTCTTTAGGGCCACATTAAAAAAAACGAATCAAGTGCAGGGTATTCAAAAACGATGAATCTTACTTCATGCATAAATGTTTGTTCATCTATGTCAAAGTGATCCAGATGTCATTCAATGTGCGTGACAGTCAGAAACACTACCCGATAATAACAGCAACAAAGTAGTGGTAAGGGCATTATATCCCAACGATTGCAAGCAATAGCAAACAAAAAATGACAACAACAGCAATAGCTAAAATGGAAGCGAGAATTGAGAAAAAGAAACATATCCGTTTCGTCTCTGAACCTTAGACGGAAAAAAATTGAAAAAAAAAACAACAACATAGAGCCATCCCCGGGACTCATCAGTAAGGTAGGGATGGCTCATCAAAAAATAAGAAGGCAAAATGTATTAATAAACTGGTAGAAAGAAAGGAAATAGAAACACAGGATAGAAGCTCGACTCTAATCACAAAACAAACACTGACAGAACATAGAACATACAAAAAAAAACCGAAACAACACTAATAAAATACGTAACATATGTAAACATATGTTATGTTGGCCCTCTACTGTGGCAGTAAAACAAATTAGAGCAATAAAAATTAGTGAAAGAGGGGTGAACGTATATGTGCAATAGGCGCGCACTTTTACGGGCGTTCGCTGAACCGACGTTGGTCAAAAAGCTGCAGCGGACCTCACCAGTCCACTTGTTAGAGGTTGGTCTTTTCTGACCCCTTTTTCATTTCCTCGATTGTCATTCGGTTTTCTCTTCCTTTTTCGGAAAATTCGATGAGGTGTTGAGTGGGTAGTTTCTCAGTTTCAACCCGACTTGTTCCAGGCTCTGAAGAAGGCGAAGACGCCGAAACGTTAGCCCGAATAAGTTGTTAGATCAATCTTGGATCTGCTTCAAGTACCGGACTCCTTGCACTGACCACAATGCCAAGATTCATCGAGAGCCGGATGTGGGGTGCCAAGGGAACCTTCGGACTCTACTGTGACATTAAAAAGTAGAGCAGTGAAAATCAGTAAAAAGGAGTGTGGGAGCATATCCGCAATAGCTGCGCCCTCTTACCTGCGTCCACTGAACTTAAGTTGGTCAAAAAACTATTTAGTGGACCATTGAGTGTTTTTCTTCGACAATTTTGGAAACGCATGTCAATTTCGTGATCAGCGCCCATGATAACCTTATCAAGCGAAATTTTGGATAAAACGTATTTGATCAAGGTCAGATCCGTTGATACGTATTTTGTTGCCGCAGTGGAACAGTAGCAGCGTCCCATGTCATTATCTTTTATCACTACTGTTTTGCTGCCTCAGTAAAATGTGACAGGTCTTTAAAGAGCGGCAAACTCAAATCATTCTCATTCACATAAATATCTACTCATCGCGCTCAACAGACGAGTTCAAGAAGTCAAAAAGCAGGAGCAGGATAAGTTGGAGAGACTTGCGTCAGCTCTGGAGTGCGAAGGCCCCTTCAGACTCTACTGTGGCAGTAAACCAGATGTTTAGAACTTTGTTGACGATATGGATGGTTTCCGACCACAAATTTGAAATGTTGCGTTAGTGATCAGCGCCCTCAATAACCTCTCAAAGCTAATTCTCAGCATGAAATAATTTAATCCAGGCCAGATCCGATTTTGGAATGACATACTGCGCTGCTGGTCCCTATCCTTCATCATTACTGCGGCAGCAATATCAGGTTTATTGGTGTCAGAGTGTATGAACATTTTTATCCGACAAGGCAAGTAGGATCACTGACGAAAGGTAATTCAATGCGATATATTAGGTTGGTAAGAATGTTCCCGCCGTTTTTTTCAAACGACTGCTGTAAGTTCAGTCTGAAAGCTTTTGCAGAGTTTGACACAGCATTTGAAAGAGAATTATTTGCTCTTTCGAGCTCTTTACTTGAAATTTGTTATAATTCGCAATGTCAACGTTTTTTTGGCTAGTAAAGTGAAAAGCGAAAAAGTGAAAAAATAACCTCATCGACAGCGATTTTTTTCTGCTCAATTTCATAGGCATGAATGAAACTTGATAGACCGTTCGAAAGACGATGTTTTTCTCTATTGGACGGTATATCATTTGTTTTTATTCGTCTCGAAAATTACAAAATTTTAAACCACTGAAGTCCGACCTTCGGAAGGCAAGAATAATTTTCCGATGGCGCTCCTGGTTTTCTTGTTAGCGCTCAAGTTGACTTCTGTAGAGTTTTCTATATGGAATGTTTCGCTCTATCAGATGATATGTTTATTTTCAAACAATGATCGATTTTAAAAGATTTTCACGAGAAGGGCCTCTTGAAGTTTCTCGGCTGAACAAACCTCCAGCTTCAATCCTTTCACAGAATCTCATACACCATTCGAAAGAGGACGATACTCTCTACAAGATGGTTTATGAAGCGTTTCAAACCTTCCTGGTTTTCATTGTTTTTTAGGTCGTCAAAGTAGACCTAAATCGCAGGCGCGTCGCGTAGGGCTCGTGCGGCGCGACGTCGAATCGTCCAGGAGTGCGGATCTAGGTCCACTTTGACGACCTAAAAAACAATGAAAACCAGGAAGGTTTGAAACGCTTCATAAACCATCTTGTAGAGAGTATCGTCCTCTTTCGAATGGTGTATGAGATTCGGTAAAAAGATTGAAATCGGAGGTTTTCTCTGCCGGGAAACTTCAAGACGCCCTTCTCGTGAAAATCTTTTGAAATCGATCATTGTTTGAAAATAAACATATCGTCTGATAGAGCGAAAAATTCCATATAGAAAACTCTACAGAAATCAACTTGAGCGCTCACAAGAAAACCAGGAGCGTCATCGGAAAATTATTCTTGCCTTCCGAAGGTCGAACTTCAATGGTTTAAAATTTTGTAATTTTCGAGACAAATAAAAACAAATGATATACCGTCTAATAGAGAAAAACATCGTCTTCCGAACGGTCTATGAAGTTCTACTTATGCCTTTGAAATTGAGCAGAAAAAAATCGCTGTCGATGAGGTCATTTTTTCACTTTTTCGCTTTTCACTTTACTAGCGAAAAAAAACAATGACATTGCGAATTATAACAAATTTCAAGTAAAAAGCTCGAAAGAGCAAGCAATTCTCTTTCGAATGCTGTCTCGAACTCTGCAAAAGCTTTCGAACTTATCTTACAGCAGTCGTTTGAAAAAAACGGCGGGAACTTTCTTACCAACCTAATAAAAGAGGATATGTAGGAGTGGCACCGTGTGGGCGCGGCTGCCTCCTCCTCCTGTTGGGCTCGATCGCTTGGCTTTTGTACCATCCTCTTGGCGTCGTCGTTTTAGCGGCTCGTCGTAGCATCTGAAAGCGCTTGCTTCATCAGGTACTCAATGGGAGGGAATCTAGACAGCAATAGGAATAAAACTATTAGTTATAATACTATAGGTGACTAAGTCTTACAGTGGCGTCATACTGGTCTGATGTCATCCTTTAAGATTACTCTTTTTCTGCTTCGTTTCAGGGAACGATGAGCAGGGTGTTCTGGACTGGATTCATGAACGGAACGAGCGGTCTCCGACACCTCGCTGTATACCCACCCGATGCCGCGAATCTGCGGCCATTTCGTATTCGTGAAGAACGGGGTTTTGGAGACCTCGACGGCCTATGGCGCAACTGGAGCAATCGCACTCACTGCGGGCATCTCATCGACTCCGCCGTCTGGCTCTATGTAGTTTAGAACCGCGGCGCGGCTAGAAGAAATGCTCCTGCGTTGCGGTTCGGCCAGAACCAGACGGCAGAGTCGATGAGAGATTGCGTTTAACATGGGAAGTTTAGGATAAGTAGACAAAGGTCTCGCGTCGAAGTCTCCGAAAGCCTGCCTCATCGCGAGGTGTCGGAGACCCCACTTGAACCTCGATTAAACCGCAGCGCGCGTTCACGAATATCGGTTTGAGTGCCGTTCGTGGTATATTTCGGGGTATGTACCGCCGATGCCCGTCGTGAATCCGAGCCCTGGTAGTTCCGTTAACCTTCAACATCACCTTCACATCCCACGCTTGTCTGCTGCATTATTCGGCCACATCTGTCTTACAGTAGCCTTCTTATCCGTGATGCTGGACATTCCTTTCCAATAGATTTCATGTTTGAGTTGGAGCAGGTGCCTAACTCTAAAAAAATAATAAGTTTCTGAACAACGTGCACTTGCATTCCAAAGCGGAATCGGTGAAGACGCCGTCGATCACGGCTTCATTTTCAAGAAATCGCCGAAGTGCGGACAAGTGTGCGTATGAGTGCACCAATACATTTGTTCTCTATTTATTTTCATTTATTTAATACGTCAGAAGACGCGCAGAAAATCGGAAAACGAACAGAACATCACGAACGAGTAAAACTTAAAATAAACATGACATAGCAGTGAAGCAAGTGAACCTGAACACAAAATACCATCAGAGAGGAGATTGCTTTGCTGCAGAACCTGGGCCCACATTCATCAACAGGCGCGCGGTCACCGAAACCCCGACAGCCGCAAACCCGCTCGATACCGCGGGTTCAGGAATTTCGGTTTGCGCGCGGTTTGGGGTTTAAGCGGGGTTTATCGCGGGTTTTGCAATGACGAATGTGGACCCTGGCGATTCTCCTGAGGTAAAAAGCATGCTCGTCCAACAAATTGAGGCTAACTAAAAGACAGAACACAGGAAGGCACAATCGAAGGTTCGAAGAAAATAATTATTAGCCAATAAATTATAAAGAAAAGCTCATTACGGCAGCAGAAAGGAATGTTTAAAATAGAAGTGATGCTTTAAAACAACGCAGCTCCTGCACAAGACTATACGGCAAAGGCCAATGAAACTTCCTGTCCCAGAAATGAAACCCAATTAAGCTTCATTAGATCATTAAGGTAGTAGAAAGGAATGTCAGGAATGTATATTATTGGTAAGTATCATCCTATTTTTTCGTTGCTCCAAGAGATTGTCTTGCATGGATCTTGTGAAAGTGCAAGTTATAAGAAGTACAACAGTCGGGGCCCAAATGGACCAGTTACATTTTCATAGGGCACCCTGGGACCTTTCCTTTCGCGGTTCTGGATAATATTCCGTACAGGATGTCACCACTGGAAAGCCAGCGATGGCGCTGGAAGGGTCATGTGGCAGCGACAATGACGAATTTGTGTCGCGGCAACAGAATTGGTGTTTTTCGCACTGTCATGTTATCAGTGATCTGATCATATCAAAGCGCACTCTTGTGCTCCGCCTTTCCTGTGCTGCAGGATTCTGGCTTCACATGCACTATGTGCTTCGATCGTGGCATGTTCCTTTCTCTTTGACCTGCAATCTTTGAGAACAGATCGTAATAACATCTCCAAAGAAACCAGTTAAGCTAGGGAATAATTTCAAGACCCACAAATTACTTTCTTGATCTATTCGTTTCCTCACCTAATCCGATTGTGTAGCAGTTCAAAGAAGCTGCTCAGATATGAAGTCCGATTGATGCTCTCTGGTTAGGATTTTTATTTTTTGTGATCCGTGAGTTACTCGCGAAGACATTTGAAAAAATGTGCAGATGTATCCCGGTTAACTTTGATATGGGTGTTGTTTCCTTTACGTTTAGTTCACAGGTGCATCACATTGACGTATGAATACATAACTAAATAAATAAGTGCGAAGAATTCCACAGGGAAGACTACCGCACAAAGCTTTTTTCCCACCTATTCCGATTTCTAAATATCGAACCAACTTCATTTCAAGGCCTTCATTCTTTCAAATCTCGTAAAAGTTCAAAAAAGGTGCTGATCAGACAGTGTGTTAAGTCTGTGTTCTCGGTTGCTATCAGTTTTTCACAGTTGTCTTAAGTGGTCATCATAAATTATTTAACATTAAAATTAAAATATTCGTCGATATGGACGAATATCAGAAAGGTTCGATTCGTCTTTCCTCTTGCTGACTGCTTTGGTGGGATTGCTTTTTTCGCTACGGTTAGTATGATCAATGCGCAGATTCAAGTTGCTTATACTTTCGATTTTCTCCTTCATTTGGGTGTATCATTAAAGTACCGAACGTGCCGCAACGACAAAACGGCGGTAGCGGCGCATTTTAGCGCCAAAATATATTGTTGTTGGGATCCACGCGTGGTGACCCAGACAGATTCGGTGCTATGTGGGTTGGGGGTGCAGCGTGCTGGTCTGTAATATTGCGTCGATTCTATGCTGGTTAACATGTTAAGGTGTGAACAATTCTGAAGAGTTTACATGTCAAACATGTCAAAACCGACCGAGTTGATGGTATACAATAGCAGACATAACCATGATAACACGTTCAAGTCGACGTAAAGTTGCGGACCACCACCCTGCACCCCCCAACCCACATAGTGCCACAGATTCTACTTCAATTCAATTACGCCTCATGTCCAACGGGTGTCCCCGCGTGGTAACTCATCAGAAGGCGGAGCCTCGTCGAGCGATGAGTCGCCAGACGAGGAATCGAAAGTACGAGGGACCGAAAATCGAGTGGTCAAAAAATCGCTTGTTGATAAGTTGCACCAATATGGGAAATTTGTATGTGAAAAGATAGAGCTCGATCTGCTGAGTTCAAAAATCATACTTATTTTTGCAAAGAAATTAATTTTAAAGAATATATATATATATATATATATATATATATATATATATATATATATATATATATATATATATATATATATATATATATATATATATATATATATATATATATATATATATATATATATATATATATATATATATATATATATATATATATATATATATATATATATATATAGAAAAAGGCGGTTTCTACGCGAGAAAGCGCCATTAGCGCCGCTTTATCGTTGTGGCACGTCTGGTACTGTAGCTATCACGGCTTTCAGAATAAACAAAATGAATAAATAAAACAGAGATATAGATTCGTAGCGTAAAAACTATGTGTTCTAGTCTGCCATTCTGTTCACTTGCCCTATTTTCAGTGCTATGCGATTATTCGTCATCCTTCTATCAGTGGTGTTTGATGGTTGTGTTGGATACAAGTTTCTGGTCTATTCACCATTATTCGGCCATAGCCACGTGAAACTGCTCGGAACCATCGCAGACGTGCTCACCGCCGGCGGTCATGATGTGGTTCGTGCCCGTTTGTGACTTCTTCAGTCTTATCATTTTCCTTTCCCGAAAGATAACTCAACAAATCACAAGAAATTATCAGAAATATGATATTGGCTGCTCTGCAAAATTGTGATCTGTTCAAAAGTCAGCCATTGCAGACGATTCTGATGCCCGAACTCGATGAAGCGGAGTCGAATAGAACGGGTGTCCGCCTAACGAAACGAATTATACGTATTAAAGGAGACCCGAGAGCAATAAAGGTAAACTGAGTATATTTCTCAATGAACTACTCATTTCATTTTTCTCATTTTTTTCCTCAAGGATTTGCATATGGGAAAAGCGGTGTCGAAACAGCGGCAATGAAATATAATATTTTATTTATTTTATTTAAAATGCCCCAAAGCCCGCAACTCGGAAAACAAATGGGGAACACATATAGAATTACTGACATCAGTGCTTACGCAATAACAACTACATCAACCAAATAGCTTACTTAGATACTTAGATGGCCCGGCTTCACTGAACGTGCGGGCCCCAACACGAGTTCCATTCGCTTCGTTGTCTCGCGATCGTCATCCAGCTTGTTGGTCGAAGGCGACTGTGACGACAGCGAGAATCAGCCGTTCTGGAACACAGCATAGTCTTAATACGTTCGACGAACACATCAGACCATCTGGCAGGTGGTCTTCCACGAGGCCGCGTGCAATCGCGCGGCAGCCATTCCACCGTTCTTCTTGTCCAACGGTCGTCGTCTCTTCTCATTATGTGACCGGCCCCATCGATGCTTGGCTTTCGATGTGTAGTCCGCAGGGTCTCGCAGACGGGACATCTGCCTTAGATCGGAGCTGCGAAGTCCGGCTCGGTGTTGGGATAGCCGGGTGAACTTCAGAAGACACCTTTCCAACGCTCTGTGTGTGACTTGCAGGGACTTCGCCGTGGCAGACGTATCAGGCCACGTCTCAGCCGCGTAGCACAGAGCAGGAAGAACTGTCGAGTCGAACAAATGAGCACGGAGGTCAGCATCCTGGACTTGGTCGGTGGCCTCTTTGAGAGACCCGAAGGCTGACCACGCGGCTCTCCTTCTTCTGATGAGTTCTTCCTTCATGTCGTTGTCCATGTTCATGGAGCGCCCCAGGTAAACGTAGGACTTCGTTTCGGCGATGGGAGATCCATCGAGTTCGATGGGCCCCCCATCACACCAGGAGTTCTTCATGAACTGTGTCTTCTTCCGATTGATGCGCAGTCCAATCTTCCTTCCAGCTTCGTCTAGCTCTCGGAGCATCGTCTCTGCTTCAGTCGTACTTTTCGCGAAGATGACGATGTCGTCCGCAAAACGAAGGTTCGAGAGGAATTTTCCGTCCACACGTATGCCCTTTTCGTCCCAGTCGAGCGACTTCATCACCCACTGCAATGCGGCAGTAAACAGCTTGGGCGAAATAGTATCGCCTTGCCTGACGCCCTTCTCGATGGGGATGTTGATTGGGCGCCGGAAAAGCTGCACTGTCGTAGAACAGTGGCGGTAGCAGTCGGCCAGCGTTCTTATGTAGAACGAGTCCACTCCTTGATCGACTAACGCAGACAGGATAGCATTCGTTTCGACGCTGTCGAAGGCCTTTTCGTAGTAGACGAAGGTTAAGACGAGGGGCAGATGGTACTCCCGACAAACCTCGATGACCATCGCGACACTTTGGATGTGGTCGACGCAACTGAATCCCTGACGGAACCCAGCTTGCTCAGGCGGTTGTGCTTCATCCAATGTACGCGATATCCGCGTCAAGATGATCTTCGTGAAAAGCTTGTAGAGCACGCTCAACAAGCTAATCGGGCGGTAGTTGCGAAGATCATCCCTGTCACCTTTTTTGTGTAAGATGACTGTACGCGAATTCCTCCACTGATCCGGGATTCGTTCCTTCCGAAGGTAGGATGTCATGTGCGCCGCAAGAAGGGTGTGCAGAGTATGGTTTCCTGCACGGAGAAGATCGGCAGAAATCTTGTCCGGCCCTGGAGCCGTGCCGCTCTTCATACTCCTAATCGCGACTCGTACCTCAGATGGTAGAATCCTTGGTGGTGTTTCACCAGCGGAGATATCGGGGTCTGGTACAGGTTGTGTAGAACGGAACAGATTGGTGTAAAACCTCTCTGTAATCGATTCCATCTCGAAACGGGAAGTAGTGACAGTTCCGTCTTCACGTTTCAATGCCGATAGCGGAATACTGAACTCGTTGAGGTCCCGTCGACACTTCTTCAGACTTCGTCTTTCTTGTGCCGCTTCCAGAATCTTCTTCCTCCTGTGCTGAATGAGATCCTCCTGCAAAGCCTTTCTGCAACTAGCATTGGCCACCAGTCGCTCCAGGTGGGTTGCATTCGGATCCATCCTCAAACTTCTCCTCTTCTCAAGCAGCGCCTTGGTGTTCGAAGAGATGCGGGCATTTCTGCTTGATAGTGAGAGAGAAGCAGCGTCAGCACACGTTCGTAGTCCTTTTAGAAGCAGCTCGTAGTCTTCGGTCGGGTCCTCAGCGACTCGCCAGTCATAAAGGGATAGGGCATCGTTCAGAAGGTCTTCGTCGAACACGGCTTGCTTCCTTCCCTTCGGTCTATGACAGGTGTTCTTCTCCAGATGGTGATCGAACCTGATCTTAGCCCGAAGGAGGCGGTGATCGGATCCACTGCAAAAAGATGGTACCACGGAAGTGTCGTAAAGGCACCATCTTCTGTTGGTCATGATGTGGTCGATCTCAGCATGAGTCGTGCCATTAGGTGATTCCCATGTCCAGCGACGGTGTTCTTTCTTCTCAAACAGCGAGTTGCCGTGGAAGAGACGTGCAGCGGACATGAGGTCAGCCAGACGATTTCCATTCTCATTCCTATCGCCTATCCCGAATCTTCCAATCCTGTGATCTTCGCCACTGCCCTTTCCGATCCTTGCGTTGAAGTCACCGACGACGAACTTGTAAAAGGACTTCTCATTTCGGATGACTTCTTCTAGCTGTCCGTAGAACGCATCTAACTCCGAGTCATCAGCTGCTGCGTGTGGTGAGTAGCAGTTGATGATTGAGATGGTCTTGTGATGCGGCGGATGAAGGCGTAAAATGGCTAGGCGAGGAGACAGGATCTCGTGAGAGTCGACGAGGTGGGCGACAGACGGGTGCACGATGAATCCAACGCCACCGACGTTCCGAGACGGTATCTTCTCTCCGCGGATAACAAGAGTCCCGTCGTTGTGTTGACGAATGTCGGCTTTCCTGCTCTTGGTTTCTTGTAGCGCGATCACATGATATTTTATGCGACCGGCAGCTTCGAGAAGAGCGTAAAGGTCGGCGTTTGAGGAGACTGTTCTAGCATTGTAGGTACAAAGCATAAAACAGTCTCCATGTCGTGCTCCAGATGTGTCGTCATTGTCCAGAATCCATGACGTCCTGCGCAACCCGAGATTTCTTCGCCTCTCACCGGTTGTCGTACCATCCGACGTCGGAGACGGCAGAGCCCGGTGTGCGGGGTACTGAGGCTGGTCTTCTTCTGTTGGTCGAGCATATTTGTTCCCTGGTGTCCGGCCGAAGCGTTGCCAGCGCGTCCGTACGGTCCATTCCACAAGCTTGGGGGTCCAGTCGTTGCGAAATAGAGGGAGTGACCAAATAGCTGGGAAAACAAAACAGAATCTGATGTAAAACGATTCCAAAGCAATGGAATTTGAGAAAAAAGACTAACAAGGACAGGAACACCTCAACACCAGTTCCCTTCAACCCCTAGGGTGAGTGTAGCAACCCAATAGTGAAGAGCAGTGGGAGGCCAGCACTGCAAGCCGTGGAGATGGGCGACTACGGATACCAACTTAGTAGGTCCGCCAACCCCATCAGACCCCACACACCGGCCGAAAAGGGTTGCTTCATAGGTAAGGACCTGGAAGGCAGTTGAACTGATTCAGAAACGAAGTAAAGTAATAAAGAAACCTCATAAGGGAAAGAAGCAAAAATATCAGTATAAAACGCTACATTCAAAGACAAAAAATTGTTCAGAAGCGCCTAGTTACGGGGGTTCCAACTGAAAATCTTTAAAATAGAGCAAAACGATCCTAAGAACTGGAGGATTTGAAAGATTTTACCTTACTTAGATGTTATGTATACAAGCGGTTTTTAACCGGTTTAAAGCGGCTTCTGAATTTTAATGGTCCATCAGGTGGTGGTAAACTTTTCTTTTCAAGTTCTCGTAGAGAATTATCCCTACGAATCAGCAGGGTGTCACTTATGATTTCTGAGCGGAGTAAAGACTGGCGCCAAATACTTCTAGAATGACTTGGAAATCTCTGCCATACTAACGAAAAGAAATAGTTTTGTACCATGATAATGGCGACTTTACTGAACTTTTTTTGAATCAATTTTATGTTTTTCTGCAGATTTGCTGAATTCAGGTGATGAAAGAAAGCCGCGCCGAGGAATATCGTGAACTGTGGAAACCATCGGCGTCGATGTCCGCGATGTTACAGGTTCGACAATGATCCTTCTAAGTGGCTGCTCACACATTTGAAACATTTTCCAGTTATCGATGTCCTGATATGATGAGATGGGGACAAATTGATAAACTAAGTAGAATTCGTTTATTCTTACACTTAGCTACATGTCATATTTAGGCGAAAAGTAACATTTTTCCAACCAATTTTTTCGTCCGATGTCAGTGTTTTGCGAATAACCTAGCATCTCCAAATATATAAGTTTTTCCAACCAGTTGGTTTCGTTTTCCGTTTTCAAACGAAGGATTTTGGCTTGAAAACGTTAATTTGGTTTGAAAAATGTTGCACTTCGGCTGAAAATGTTTAAAAAAGTTAAATAAAATAAATCCGAAGATAGGAAGCTACCGTTAGTGAGGGAAGATAAACAGAACTCGATGCCAACGTATTCTACCCAGGCCAGCCTCATTTTCTGCGAACGAATCTTATAAACAGAACCATGCTTAATGAATAGTAATCGTAGACATTTCAGTCGGTTTCCATAATCTTTCACGAATTTCTCTCATATTTTCCACTTCAGGTCGCCTACAGTCGGGTGAAAATGGTGTCTTACCAGTGCGAAGGTATGCGATGGGTATCTATCAAGGGGTAAACATGTATATCAGCATTTTCACATATCGAATACTTCAGCCATTCTCAACGAAACAGACCTCATCGCACAACTGAAAGCCGAACGATTCGACGTCGGTATTTCTGAGGTTTACTTCATCTGCGGACTGGGTAAAAATTTACCAGAATTCTTGTCCGAAGTACCGTAATCAATGCCTTCAGCTTTGTTCGATATTATCGGAATCAAGACAACACTGGCCGTCACGGCTCTAACTCAGCTCGACCCATTGTCCTACGCTATTGGCGAACCGACGCTGCCCACCTACCTACCTCGTAAGGTTTTTCCTTGGGTAAACTTAGGTCAGTTACATTGTAATGCTGCAGTGCTGCGAGGTAGTAAATTTATTACGACGAGTTCAGTGTGGTACCGGACGTGCCACAGTGATAAAACGGCGACAGCGGCGCTTTTTTGCGCCAAATGGTGCCGTTTTAGGGTCCCCGCGTGGTGACCCGGACAGAATCTGCTTAGTTCATTTACGCCGTATGCACACGGCGGTCCCCGCGCGGTAGCCCGGCCGAGGTCGGAGCCTCGTCGAGCAGTGACTCACCAGACGAGGGATCGAATTGGCAAGAAAACGAAAATCGGGAGGTCAAAAAAATCGCTAGTCAACAAGTTCATCTAACATGGAAATATTGTGTGTGAAAAGATAAAGCTCGAGCTGCTGAGTGCAGATACATACTTAATTCTACGAATAAATCAATTTTAAAGAAACTACAGAAAAGGGGCAGTTTCTGCGCAAGAAAGCGCCGCTGGCGCCGTTTTATCAATGCGGCACGTCCGGTACTGTATGTGGATGTTATTGCAGCTAGACATGGTGGAGGAAGCGGTTTCTCGGAGCGCCTACGGAATCTGTTTGGCGTGGCAGTATTTCGGTATGTGTTCAATGACATGTATGAAAGCGAACTTAAGCATGTCAGACAAAAGTTCACTTCATTCAGGAGCAGCTACGATGTGGGTTTTTCGTTATCGGCTACTAACCTCGAGAACTATAAAAATTAAAATAGCCAACGATTACGATTCTCTTAAGGAACTCATTGCTCGGACGTCCTTCGTGTTCACCAACAGCAACCCATACATTGACTTTTCACGTGCTGCTTTGCATAAGACGGTCAAGATTGGAGGAATCACTGTAAGTCAGGAGACAGGACAGAACTTAACCAAGGTATGATGTACTCCCGTCGATAATGTTTGATGAAAGAAGAAAGGAAGTGAAATAGGACTGGGACGTGATTCTCGGTGTTCGCCGTCACAATGTGCTCATATCGTTTGGTTCCATGGCTAGGGCAGTCGACATGCCGGAAGCACAGAAGTGAGTCATACTTTCAGTTCATAAATGAAAACTAACCGTAATCAGGATATTGTAAGATTTGTACTGTCTGCCCAACAGTCAATGCACGGACACATGAAACCGGAGTTAGCCGTTGCACGAGAACAAGTATCGAAGTGAGAGTTTATTAACAAAACAATAACACGAAATGAACAGAACAAAGAGATGGGTTCGTGAACGGGAGGGAGAGAGGGTAAGGCAGCAGGATTAGTGAGACCTCCAATGGTTCCTGACAAGGCCTGCGACGATGACGAAAACAAGACTGAAACGTATTTCTCCAGAACCCTGTGAGGTCCCCGGACCCCTCCCGCCGGTAAATCATGGCGCCAAATCAACACAGGCCCCCAACATTTTCCACGTTGCGCTACAACCGACTTTGGTGATCATAATCGACTCCCTCTCTTGTTTATTAGTGCGCCCGCCGCTTTAGGGTCGTGCACAGTCGACGACCAATACGACACGGCAATGATAAGAGATAGCGGCTGGTGTCGTATTGGTCGCGTCCGACTTCGGCATTTGCGTTGCCGAAGTTGCCGCATGCGGCGAGTAGGACACCGCGTGTGCGGCGTCGTCTCGTACAGGGATGTGTGCTCATTCGCGCGCGGCGAACAGTGCGGCGATTTGTCGTGTCGCATTGGTCGTCGACTGTGCACGACCCTTTTGAAGGGTAGGCCTTGATCACCCCTGCCTGACAATATTTCGAATCGGACTGTCATTAAACATCGGCATAACGCTGAATATGCTGGACACCAAGGCTGATATACACAGATTTATTACGGCATACGTTTCGGCGCAACCGCCTTCTTCATAGCCTGGAAATATCAATGTGAGTTTGAGAAATCACCCGTTCGAGGACCATTTCAAGACTCAACGGAGCTCCCGAAGATCGGTAGGGAAGGAAGGCAAAACGCAAAAGAAGAAATCCAACCACGTAGGCCAATGTGTGAAGTGATAAATCTTTGTATATCACCCTTGGTGTCCAGCTGAAGCAACTCTATTCCACTATATTAACCGTAATCAATACACTCTGCTCATGTGCTGATGGACGTCCTTAAAAACTGTGGAGCTCTTCGTGCCTTCAAGTGACACCAATTTTGCAGGCGATCACTCTTGGAGACGTTTTCGTCCATGCCGAATGTCACATTCATATGGAAATTCGAAGACGATAAATTTTACCGAGCTGCTTCCTATCCCAACGTGCATATGTGCCAGTGGATACCACAAACTGCTCTTTTAAGTAGGTAGTTCTCAGCTTTTACCGGTTACGGAAGGTACTACATCTATGTAAGATGGGGAATGGTGATCGTGGATTTAATGACTCCAGATTTGGGCGGAATGAAGGAGTCGAAGAGATGCTTGTTTCTCTACTGTGCGAGTTCTGTTCCATTTTATCCTTGTTGTTTTTTTAAGACGACGCTCGGCTTTCCCTATTTGTCACACATGGAGGCATTGCCAGCACCAACGAAGTGGCGTACAGTGGTAAACCTGCAATTTTGGTGAGCTTTGTAACGGCTGTTCATTCCTTACTCAACCGCCATGAGAAGCGACGTATAAATGTCAGAAAACGTGTTGAGAATCGCTTTTCCAGGTGCCAATATTCGGTGACCAAGATCGAAATGCTCAAATGCTCGTCCGTCATGGCGGAGCGCTGTTGCTCCGGAAGACTTCGCTCTCTAGAACTGAAGAACTCAGAGCCGCTTTGATGGAGGTGCTCCACAACGACAGGTTGGACGATCGGAAGTTGCTTGTAGGGAATTTTATCGAGAAATCGGGAGAACTACAATTCTCTTGCAAAGCAACTCTTATATTAATTCTCAAATTCTGCAACTTTTATGGAATTTTCCTTCAAAAGTCACCTTTCTTCGCTTCTCGTTACATACATTTATTCTGCAGCATGAACCGTTGAAATATAGGCTTAGGAAAACATTGTTTCACTGAACGGAATTAGAAACACAGATCAGGATGTATACGTTTTCCTTTAAGTGCAAATTTTTGCATTTGTTCAAAGTTCCGATTCCACCGTCCAGGCTTAGGTCAAAAATTTAATTCGTTGATGAGACTTCGTTCTTATAATAGGTGGTTTTCTGGGGTGCTACTCATGAATCTGATGTCCGTTTTCCAAACCAAGGATCAGCCGTATCGCTTGCAGGGATAGCAGGGTGGTCCATCTAAGATCACCGATTTGGTTGAAACTTCACCTAGGGTGGTAATTTTGCTTGCTGATATCGATCCTGACTAATTTCAGCCGAGGACTACCCACATCGTCAAATTGGGTTGTCCGGTCAAAATAACCGATTTGGCTAAAACTTCTTCTAGGTAAGTTTTTTGGACGGTGGTTACGAATCTGCTGTCCTTCTCTCAGATTTCGAACGCCCCATTGCTTACCTGAACCTGCCCCTAACGGCCCAAGTCGAGCAAAATCTGAAATACCAACACAGTCGCGATGAGCATGCAAAATAACATACCTGGATGAAGTTTTAGCCAAATCTGAGACTTTGATTTAACTACCTAAATCGACAATATGCATGGTCTTCGGCCGATATTCGAAAAACGGGCATATCGTATTCGCGATCAGCACCCAACTAACCCCACTGACGAAATTTCATAGAAAATCAATTTTTTGACCTAAGCCCTGTCGGTGAAGCTGTTAACTTTTAGCATGTGCCCAAGTTTTTGATAGCTATTGATGCATTTAATGATTAGCACTTTCTTCGTAGGAAAACAGTAGAGTATGTCGTTTCAGATATGCGAGGAACGCTCGACGGCTATCGGAACAACTTTCCCAACAGCCTATTTCACCGAATGAGCTCCTGCTAAGGCACGCCGAATTCGCTGCCAGGTGATTTTGAACTGGTTATACCGCGGGCCAAAAGATCTGAATCGGACGTAGGAGAACAGCGTACACGACAATAAGATTCATAAAAAGAGAAGCGTCACATCGAATCATAGTATACGATGGCTCCGCTGCTGCGCCAGGATCTGGGAGGCGAGACGTTGGGACGACGTTGACCACGACGCCCTTACATTCTGACTGCTCTTTTTTAAAGTGCCTTCTTCCTCTAAGATCTGGTCCCTTGACCGGGCGGCCTGTTGAGCTGTCTTCGCCACACCAATTTCACAGTCTTAAACGATGTTCTGTCATATTAAGGGTGATCAATCCTAATATGACGCACTAGAGGGGAGTTCTCCTCCTATGTACTTCTGTCTTGACTATTAGTATCAGTGTTTATTCATGCATTATCAATAATAAAGAGGAGTAAAATGGAGCCCCCATCGCGGGAGGGTCGGCCGGCACTGATCAGCGATCGTCTTGTACCGTGGGCGGCGCGGCCCTTCCTTATCAGAAACCCACAACGACAAGCTTGTGGATTCTGTTCAAGAATACACGACAGTTCCAAATGAGAGGAAATCACTCGACGACTTCCGACACGAACTCTTAGCGACATCGTTGCTACTTAATAAGCGAAACCCAGTTGTTTATTTGCATGGATAAATGTCAATTCATTTTTCAAATGATTGGTGGTCGTCGCGGTTGGTGGTGGTTCTATCACTGCTTACCACTGAAATCATTTTGAAAATCATTCTATGATAACGCGCTTACACTCCATCTAATGGTGACCAGGTTGAAATTTTATAGTGAAACGTTTTTCCAGCACCCCCGACGGATTGCCACCACCCCGGAGCTCCTTCCCTAGCCTGACCGCGTGGCGAAACGGTCACTCGTCATAATGCACACTATTTCGTCGCCAAATGGGCAGGGAGACAGAGAGAAGCGAAATAGTCTGCGTCTTGCGAAGAGTGCGTGGCGGCCAGAGGGTCAGAATGGCAGAGTCAGAATCTGCGTCTTTGCTCGCGGCGCACTATTTCGGCAAATGGCAATCCGTCGGGGGTGCTGTACTTTCGCGCTTGTGAATTTGATATCTGGCTCAAATTTGGTCTAGGTAGATTATTTTGCATGCTAATGGCGATTCTAGGTATCACGTCAATTAGGGGGTTAAGGGTGATGAAAAAATTCTCCTGCTCTCAGATTGGGGTTAGAGAATGAAGAATTTGAAAACACACATTCGAATTTGAAAACAATTTGAGCTCTTCGAACACTCTTCCAAGTAGAGTAAGAACATCAATTCTACTTCTCTGCTGGCTGTTTGTGACAAAGTGAAAGGAGGAAACTCCTTAGACCACCGGAGTGCAATCAGTCGAACAGTGTCGAAATTTCAAATGAACGGAAGGTGAATTAGTTTGACAAGCAATATAGATTAGAGTGTTTATTTATTTACGTAACAAAGTTGGCGATAGATATTTGGCGGCTGATAGGGCGATCCGATGAACAGCTAGTAGCCGATAACCGAATCCAAGCTCAACCCAGCTTCGAAATGAAACGTATTTTTAGATTTGGACGACTGCCAAACCTCGATCCCTATGGAAGACATCTGTCGTTGTTTCAATACTATCTAGTCGATATTGCCATCACTGCGATTTTGGCGGCTGTGATTTCTGTTTTCGTATCTGGGATGCTTTTTCGGAGATGTTGCTGTGCGAAGAGGATTGAATAAATGTATAAAAGAACAATTTGTGACATGTTATTTCTTTTGAAATGTATATTACGTTTTTCCTTGCGCTCACATTTTTCTCATGGAACACTGAACAATAGACAGTTTTGATTATATATTCGGTGAGTTATTTCTGTGCATCATCTGGCGATATATCTACCTAAACGTAAGAGGGAACAGTGGAGAATAAGTTCACTCGAAAAAATACCAGAAGACCGCAAACTGAAGACTTTTCGAGAGAATGACTGGATACGAAATGATGTTGTTTCTCTTATCGAAAGTCGACAATATCGCACGCGAAGGACGACGTATGGTTCATTTATAAGTATGAGCTTCCATTAGACAGGCACGTGGCTGCACTCCCTTCTAAATCTTTGAGGAGATTCTATAGTTTTAGAACAGCATGTATTGGGTGCTTGTCGTTCTCGTTCCTATTGTCTTGGTTTTGATAGCTATCGCAATCTACATGTTTATGAAACATGTGGTGCAAGTTAAGGTATGCGTCCCTCAGCTCTGAAATACTTCACTAATTCGATGCAGATCGTTTTCAGACTTCCTCTCAAGAAATAGATGAACAGTTCAGTCTCGAAGGGTGCTCAAAAGTAAGGTCTGGACGAAGGACTGAAACAGGCTCAGAGAGCGCAACGAATAGGCGGCGCGAATTCGGCTCATTGGATGATTCTCCGGTGGATGAGTTCAGGTATGGCTAAGTGTTTCCTAAGTAAGAGCCTATCGAGCTTATCGCCTGCAACGCATTTCAGACCAAATCGAAAGGACACGCCTCTCAGTGCAGGACGTGATTCTCCCAGGCTATTCACATGCAAAAGCATTGACACGTACTGTGGGTGTTCTCCCGAATCCAGTTTTCAACACGAAAATCTTCGCTCTCAAATTGATACAGTAAGGGTAACGAAAAGGTGCAGTGGTAAGAGGCGCTGCCGACACCCGCACGGTCGTTCGATCCTCGCCCGAGTAAACCAAGCCTTCCCATAGGTCAAGAATCGTGAAGTCGAAGAGGGAGTCGGGTACTCTTCATCTTCCTACTTCAACACCCTTAAATCGCCCCAAGCCATTTTTTTGGTTTCCTCCTGCCTCAGCTCTGGACTCCATTCGTACGTTCAGAAACGAATTCTTCCGTCATAAACATCGCCTTCGCCAAGTTCAGCTGCAAACCGATCTTCCCACACGTACGAAGAAAGTCGGCCAGCATGTGTCGCGTCTGGGTGATAGATGTTGTGATAAATACGATATCATCCACAAAACGAAGATGATGCAAATACTGCAGTCAACACTCCCATTTTTGGTCCCTCTACGAGCGGGCTCATGAAATTCTAGAGAGAAACGCAAGCAAAACAACGCAACAAACGCAAGCACAACTAAATAGCTTTATGCGATATATTATCGCCTTGCTTTTTTCTGAAAGCATGTCGCTGAAGGTTTTTCTCTTGAATTTCATGATTCCACTATAACGGGACAACATGCCCACTATAAAGGAACGATGTGATCATGGTCGCGAAACCTTTGTAGAGCTCACGGAGGATCTTCGCATACTCGCGTGCTGAGTAGGGACGCCCAGCCTGAATAGGGCATCAATTTTGGCAGGGTAGAAGGCCTTCTCAATTGAGCGAAAAGGAATTCTATTCAATGTCTCATCCATTTCATTCATAAACTCGACGTAAAGTTGCGGACCACCACCCTGCACCCTCCCCCAACCCACAACCCACATAGCGCCAGCTTTGCTTTCTACACCAATTCAACATGTTACACTTCACTTGCAGACACCACTGAGAAAACTCCGAGTTCTATGGCAGGTTCTCTTGGCGATGAACAATCATTTAATAAGTAGGTGTCAGTAGTAACAGGAGATTAGATCAGAAGAAGTGCACGATACCCGATTTTCAGAACAGGACAATTGAGAACAGGCAAAGAAATGAGAGAAGTGCGTCACATACAGTCGTTTTCATAACTTTTTGACTATGTCCTACAATTCCTAATCCATCAATGCTCATCACCTCCTGCATTGGTGGACCATAACAAAAATAGCAAACTGACTGAATTCGAGAGCGTCGACAGAACGCTTCTTTTTTCGTCGACCATTTCAATTTTCTCCGGAAATGGATTCGAAACGTTTTCGTAATTCCATGATCGACTGTCGTTGAATCTTGGCATGTCGAATATAGTTGCACGTGATAGATTGAGTGAAGCCGAATAGCCAAGATGGTACAAGTTTATTTGGCTAACGTTTCTGATTTGATTCGTTCTAGGGCGGAAGTAAAGTTACAGCGCAAGTTTCAGGAGTTACTGGGTAGAGGGAGCAATCGCAGAGAAGGTAACTACCTTTCCTGCAGCAGTAGGCCCATGTCTTCCCTTGTTACCGGGGATATTGGGGATAGTGTGCGCCCCCATAGAGTCACCGTTATTGGCGATGTCACCTTGTCGCGGGACGCCTTGGCTACGTTGGAACTGGGCCCCAGTTTCGCTCCCAGTCGTAGGCTATCGCATGGCGCAGTGCGCGAAATCGTTTGCAGTCTACAGGGGTTGCGGGATCGGTTGCAGGAAGGGCCAAAATCGATGTGCAAGGCGGTTAGCTGGTTTCCGTTGGCAGCGCAGTCCGATCATCTCAAACGAACGTGGACTTCGATTGCAACAGAGGCCAGATTTGATCCGAAACTTGTGACAATGCTCAAGTGCACTAATCCCGTCTGTCCGGTGCTCTACGTTTTGATCAATACCCATAAATTGCCCACGGGGGATGCCATCAATGACCCTTCACAGTTCAAGGTAAGACCTATTATCAGCGGCGTTGGGGGTCCCACAGATCGCGTTTCCTGGCTGCTCAACCTGGTGCTTAAGCAAATCCTAATGTCCCTTCCAGCCCACCTTCCCAATACCACTGCTTTCCTGGAAAAGCTTCGGAAAGTACCGGTGGATGAAAACTGCTTCGTGGAATCATTTAATGTCACATCGCTGTACACAAATGTTCCTAAGGACCGCGCGATGCAGGCCGTGCACGAAATTCTGGAAGAACATCAAGGCCAGCTCAATTTGTACGGACTAAACATAGCACAAGTAATGACTCTCACAAATGAGTGTCTGCAGTGCAACGTGGTGTCAGGTGGTCAAACAACTACTATAAGCAGGTCAGCGGGCTCGCCATGGGCCAGCGTCTGGCTCCGGTTCTAGCGATTGCGTTCATGTCCAAAATTGAGACCCCTGTTCTTGAACGCAAACCGTTGCTATATTGCCGCTACATCGATGACTGCTTCATTGTGTGCGCCACGCAAAACGAAATGGATCTCTGGTTCGACCTGCTTAATAACCAAGCAGAGAGCATCAAGCTCACTAGGGAGAAACCGACCGGTCGCTGGCTGCCGTATCTCAACGAAGAGGTCGGTCTCACAGGGGGCAAGTTCCACACGAGATGGTATCGAGAGCCCAGCAATAAGAATATCATCGTCCATTTCAGATCTGCCCATCCGTCGCAAACAAAGAGGGCCGTTGTCAAAAACATGTTCCGAACGGCAGCCATGGTATCCTCGAACAGCGACCTAAAGGCGAAGTAATGGCAGATGGCCAACCGTATTGCCATCGAGAATGGGTACCCCGACCAAGACATGCCAAGAGGCCATCGGACTCCGGCAGTGGCATCAGGACGTAGACAGCTGAACGATAGCAGAATCGTTTTCAAGGTGCCCTTCGTCTCAGACGAAGTCGGTACTGAGATACGAAACTGCGTTCGCAAGGATGGTCTTGATAACATGATCCGTCTAGTCGAAGTGCCGCCCTCCAATCTCAAAGCACGGCTCGTGAGGAATCGGTTATACGATTCTGTCTGTAGGACTCGCCAGTGCATAGTTTGCCCAAACGGAAAGGAGGGAGATTGTATAGTCGCGGGAGTAGTATACCTCATAAAGTGCACGGTCTGCAACGGGGAGTATATTGGCGAGACGGGTAGACCCCTTGGGGAGCGCGTTAAGGAGCATTTGGGCACGCTGCGTAGGTGCGATATATCGGAGCCGCTGGGTGAGCATCGGTTGCGGTGTCACGATGGCGCGATGGTGGAGGTGGCGGTAGCGATACTGTCACACGAACCCGAAATCTCGGCGCGGAAGACCCTCGAAGCGCTGTGGATTGCCGTGAGAAACCCCACGATCAATAGGAAGGAAGAACGCGTGGAGGTGACACAGGAGCTGGGAGCATTCGCTGACCTGTGCGGGCTTGACCCGAAGGACAGTCGGCTAGAGGCTCGTTAGGGTGGCCACATTACCTTATGTATTGCCGGTAACTTGTGGTTTGCATTGGTGTCCTACTTGCCCAGGTCTGGTTGTGTTTACCCTATCCGCGATTCGTCTTTCTCTCTTGGTGCCTTCTGATTCACCGCTGAAACTTGAAATTGGTCTTGAGCGAACGATCTCACAAACTGCTCTTTTCTCTTCCAGGCTCTGACGAAGGCGGACTCGCCGAAACGTTAGCCAGATAAACTTATACCATCTTGGCTATTCGACTTCACTCAATCTATCACGTGCAACTGTTTTCGTAATTATTGCAAAAACGTGTTTCACTGCTCAGCAATTTTAGGTTAAGTCTACTTCGAGAGGTTCAGCGTCTATTCCTTCGTCCATGTCAACAGCAAGACCGAAGGTAGAAGATTTTTGTTCCGATTTTGACTGGGCCTTTGAGGATCACGACGTTTGTTTCCGTTTGATACAAAATTAGGCTACCCGTTCCAGGGTAGTTATTGCATTATATTAGAACAGCTTCATTAAATTACCCAAGCATTTCCGATTGTAGAGAGTTTATCAGAAGGATTATTTGACAGACACAAATAATACGAAAGGCGAAGAAAACTGCAAATTTTCAGGAGGTGGCAGTCACGCCAACTACGCTAACTGGAGCAGATTCTTCAGTCCCGCAAACAACATTTGATGTGATTTTTTAGACATTATACAGATTTTTGTCCACACACATTCCGCTTATTAAGTCATTTTAGCAATCGTTCATGTCTTCATCCCCAAGGCAAACCAACTTAGCCCGAAGTAACACCAACGTACTGATGAGTGAAGGTATACGTTTTCGGCTAAAAAGGTTTCCAGCAGCAATCGCATTCATTAACGGTATTTAATATAATGAGGTTTTCAGATGCTGGTAGGACGCCTCCGTTTGCGTGTAGCCCACCGAACGGCTCGTTCGAGTCCGCTTATCCTGGAAAGAAAGCAAACAGATAATACTAACACTGAAGAGTTTCAAGAACATTTCAAATTTCCCATGATTTATAAACGAAGTTGGCGCTCGATATCAATAAAGGATTTTTATAGCTGTTTGTACGGTACACGCGTTTGTGTACCGATAGTAACGCGTTGAAAACACAAAGAACAGCGGTAAAGACAAATTTACTAGAGAGCAGCAACGTTACAAACTGAGGGAAATAAATGCGCCAAATGATACTGAAAATAAATGGGTGCTGGGATTGAAGAATAAGGTCCACGAAGGGTCCACGGAGGAATCGAAGCTCCAGAATCACCTGAAAATATTCAAACCGCCCTTTTATAGGGGCCTTCCCGCGTTAAAAGGTCACTTTCTCACCAGAGTATTTTGCCTACGGTAGGTTACGCCTCTTTCCCATACTTTCGCAACAACTTTCCCACCAGAACAAGATTAATGACTCATTGGCATTTTGAATCTTACAGTAATCTTCTACTTTTAGCGCCCTCCTCTTGAGTGGCACCCTCTCTTCCTGGGCATGGTCCTTCGTGTCCCTACCTAACATGTTTCAAATGGTAAAATCTGGTATACAGCTGTTGATCACTTATCTGCTGTTCAAAGACAGCTTTTTGTCACTCCAGGGCCCGGATTCATGAACGGAACGAGCGGTCTCCCATACCTCGTCGGCGTTATACCCGCTCGATACCACGAACCAGCGGCCATTTCCCATTCGTGAAGGGCGGGGTTACGGAGACCTCGACAGCCCATGACGTAACTGCCGTAATCGCACTCACTGTGGGCAAGCGCCGTCGACACGTGAGCCGCGCGATCGATATTCGCTGCTCGCAGTGGGTGCGAGGTGCGAGGTCTCCGAAACCCCGCCTCATCGCGAGGTGTCGGAGATCCCTCCTAAACCCCGTCTAAACCGCGGCGCGCGTTCACGAATGTCGGTTTGCGCGCGGTACGGGTATATTTGGTCGTATACCCCGCCGATACCCGTCGTAAATCCGGCCCCAGGGGAAATCACCGATTTAGAAATAGGGGACATTCCCTCGACAAGCGTGTGATTTACTTTTGGTTTGGGGGAAAGCAAATTTCTATTTATTACTCTTCCCCTCTCACCATTTACTGAGCATGCTGGGCAAATTTTCGTTATTCTACGGAATGGGATCACCTGCATCACCTGTCGTACCGTTGACCAGCAACTTCTTCGAGCGTTCGCCAGCAAGGTCCCTTTGACCACGCCGCGCGCCAAAGTAGACCAATGGGTTCTGATCGCTCTTGGAACACGGAAAGCATATAGTTCTTCGCGCAGAAATTCAAGGATGAAGTCGGACTATCGCAAAGATGGGCAAGCGGGTGTTCTTTTGACGTCGCGCGGAACCCAACGAGTGACCGCACTTGTCCAACGGTCGTCATGGAATCGCATTCCGTGTCCGTCTCACCTGATATTCGGCAGCTTCGCTTATGCGACTACGTCTCTGATCTTTAACAGCCGACGTAGCTCGGAGCTCCGTATGCCATCACTCACTTGAGAAACAGTTCTTCCTTTTGCCCTACTCAAACCATCGCTCAACTGTTGGCTTCATGACCCAAGCACTCATCGCTGGAGCATTCAGAGACACTCGTTGATATGAATATGACGCATTAGAAACCCAATCCATTTATCATGAACATCGTCTTCGTCTGGGGTTTGGCAATGTCATTTGAAAAAACCAAAGTCCTTCACTTGGGTTCACGAAATTTGAAATCTGATTATAAGATAGGCGATCATGCTTTAGTGAAAGCTAGCGAAGTGAGGGACCTAGGCTTCATGATAAATGAGAAACTCTCATTCGATGCTCACTGCGATCATCTTGCATCTAAAGCTGAACAAAGAGTTTTTCTTCTCGTCAAAGCACTTCGTATTAAAGACCCCGGGGTACTCCTGGATGCCTACAAGTCGTACGTGAGACCAATCGTGGAATATGGCACCTGTATATTTTATCCTCTGAAGAAGAAGATGATTCAAAGCTAAAAAAGTGCAAAATAGTTTTACTAAAAAAAATGTTTATCAGAGCTCTCGGCTACACATACAAAAGCATTCCTAGGAGAGTTATTCGAAACAAGGTTTTGAACCTTCAAACGTCACTTACTAGAAAGAAAATCAACGATCAAATCGTGGTTCATAAGATTTTACCTGGTTACATAGGACTTAAAAGCACGGATTTTTTTTTAAATTGATGTCATCTCGTACTAGAGGAGAGCCGAGCAGGCTTCACATAGAATCATCTAAATGTTCTCAGCATCGCAGCTTCTTCACAGTACGTACAGGATTGGAGTATGCTAAGTTAAATAACGAGGTACAGTTCGCAAAAAGCTTGATTAGTTTCAAAAGAGTGGATAAAAAACATTTGACATAATAATTGTTCCCGGATATAATGACGGCACTAGCCTGATTGTAAGTGTTCCCTTGGCCTGTTGTTCTTACGTTATTCTAATGTTTTAATAATGTTTTGTTCGTTTATTGTTCTTAGTATTTTTACGTTTACAAGACTTGTTATATATGTTTTTGTATTGACAAGTTGTCTGAAATACGTTGTTGTTGTTGTTATTCTTATGCTGTTTTTTACGTGGGCAAAAGCCCGCGTCAATAAGTGAAATGATAATGAAAAGTCCAACTGTTACTGACACCAGCCACACCAGGGGCCCTATGCTCGTCTCACCCAACTTTTGAGTGGGCGGGGCACGGGGAAGGAGCCAGCGAGTAAGAGCGCAGGAAACACGGGCCAGTTCCAATCATACGGCATCGCGGGGAGATCTCACCCATCCCCCAGCAATCACTTGTGAGACGAGCATACGCCCCCCAGGTCTTCCCTTGGTCCCGCCCCGTTGCGGGTGGACCCAAGGGAAGACCCTGGGGCCGTATGCACGTCTCTCCCGAGCGGGCGACTGGCGTGACCGGTGTCCCGACAGGTACAGTCTTCAATAAACGTTCCTATCAAGTGCACTTGTCCCTCTCTCTGCCGAAGCATTGATCAAGGGCACAAACACCGCCCAACACATTTGGTGCATCGTCCACCACATTTTGGTGCATCGACTAAAATTTTTTGTCGTTTTCACTTCGAACCCACAACACGCACAATGGAAGTCGGATGGCATGCGCTCCGTTTGGGTGGGAGACGGTATTATAAATACGATATCATCTGCAAAACGAAGAAGGTGCAATTATGGTAACGAAGCGGGTCCAGACAAGCGATCCCGGCACTTCGAACTATGGTAGAAGGACATGGTCCCAGGCACCAGCCCGTCCATGCGACGACGCGCGCGGCGCCGCGGCCGAGTTCTCAGAGGACGAGCCGTCGCGGTACAGACGCGCCCACGATGCAAGCGGGCGCACTCGCTGCGCTTGATCTGTTTTTGAATCTGTTGATTTGCTTCGAACATCTCGTGCGGTAACTCATCCTTCTCTTCGAAATGATAAACTCGGTGCCGGTATTTTAGCTGGTAACATACTTTGGTAGCGGTCGGTTGCAAGTTCGTCGGTTTTATCCTTCCCTTCGACGCCGCCGTGTTTTTTGTTTGAGTTTTATCGTGAATACGTCTGAAACCTCCTCGTTTCTGTTGTGATCGTTGTGTAGTTGCCTAGCTCCTAGCTACCTTTCGTGGACACTACGCTATTTTTCTTTTCCTTCAGAACGTCACGATCCGTTGGACGCGAAGAAGCATTCTATTCAAATCTGTAGCTTTTGTTCTACTTTAGTTGTATCACTATAACTCTCTGCTTAATAGTTTAAATGATCTAAATCAAAACTAGAAATCCACTCACTTGCAGAGAAGTAAGCTGTAGTTAACGCTTTAGTAACCATTTGTTGTGGTGTAACCGCTCGCACCGGAACTATTCGCTTAAAATATTAATTCTTATAATTTTCTTTTCAGAATGGCGGACGCTGGTTTCTTCAGAGGAACTAGCTCTGATCAGGATGGACGGTTCTCAGACAAGGAGAAGAAGTTGTTGAAACAGATGAAATTTGAAGATACGCTGGATCGTAAGGTATTGTTTCGTTCACTTGTGAAGTACCAGCATCTGTCTGTAGTCTTTTCTTTCATAAGTAAATTAGGTCAAGTATAAGGTAGCTTAGAACGTTCTCAACTCGTTGTTTGAAGGATTTTCGGCACGGTTTTTTCTAAGATCAATATGGACAAAATCAACTTGGACGTCATAAAGCCATGGATCACGATGCGCATCAACGAGATTCTCGGTATCGAAGACGACGTCGTCATCGAGTATATTATGAGTCAATTGGAGGAAAAGACTATAAATCCTAAAATTATGCAGGTTGGTGATATGAGCTACATGGAGTGTTCCCCAGCATACATTCCATATTTTGATTGTATTTTAGATAAATATCACCGGCTTCCTAAATGCCAGACGAGCTCGTGAATTTATGGGCGAGTTATGGTTGTTGTTGGTTGAAGCCGATGAGTCCGAAGATGGTATTCCACGTAGCCTGCTGGAGAAGAAAATTAATGAAATGCGTAAGGAGCCTCGTACAACGGGGAACGGAGAAGCGAAAATCGAACCAACACCGCAGCATTGTGACTGGGCCAACAGGTATGATACAATGTTTTAATTTTTTACGAATATTTTTCATAATTTCCCATGATCGACATGGTAGGGTTTTTGTTTTTAGAATGATTGTGGTTTTCGTAAACAGTGAGTTTTATTCGAAAAATAATGAAACATGAAATTTTGCTGAGTTGAATGTTTCGGTGCTATGTGGAGGTAACATCTTTTCTCTTAATTCGTAAACTATAGAAGATGATTTATGTTTTAGATACAGCTCGCTTTCGGGAGGTCGCTACACAGGACCCACCAAGGAAAAGGAAGTCAGCGATGATCGAATCACAAGAATCAGCCCTCGAGGAGGTACCCCTCCCCGTCTGAAGAGGAGCAGTTTGTCCCGCGAGGGTTCACCGCCGAGAAGGGTGAGTAGAAGTGCAGAAATTGTCTTTAGTTCGAACGAAACCTGTACGAGCCTCAAAATTCCAGCACAAGGACCGGAGTGGGTTTGGGTAGGAACTGCTCTCTAGCAATTTTTAGTGTTCGTAGTTGACTTGAACACGTTGACGACAGTGTGGCCTTATGCTGCGCCACGCTCAAGCGGTCGCGTGGGACCGTGTGGCGCAATGCCACGCCACAGTCTTGTATTGTATTTTTCTCGATACATTTCAGAATTTCGAAGGATATTTTTGTGCCACTTTTTAGTAGACCTTTGCACATTGTTGTAGGAAGCATGGTCTATGAAAATGATTCTTAGCTTCTGATTTACTGGATTTTTTGATTGTGCAGTAGTTTTTTTACAAGTAAAAACAAATAGTGGTTATTGCAAGAAACAAATAAATGCAAACAAATACTGGTTATTGAAACGAACAATGAATACAAACAAATATTGATTATTACAATAAACAAATAATGAACAATGAACAATTTCCTTCCAACCTGGTTAGGGAAAAAAGACATTCTAAAAACCTCCAGCTGTTATTTTCTATCTTCATTGCAAAAAAGGAATAGTCACAATTCTCGATGTTACAGGACTGTATATATAGTCTTCGAGATTTACTATTCACTTCTATTTTTAAAAAAATTGTCGTATGCCGGCATCGTGCCACAGCCTCGGCGCAGTAGAAAATCGGTTGGTCCCACACGCCAGACACGCGAAACAGGCGCTGTCGTCAACGTGTTAACGGAATCAGCACCCGTCAAGTAATAGGATCTACAAATTAACTCAGAATTGTCCACCCAGTTGTTCTATGTGTTCAGTGGGGAATGTGGAAGATTTGGAACTGTAAGCCTCACTAGTGCAAAAGAACGAGCACCACTGAAGGCAACCAATTGAATTTTCACTGACGGAACCTACTTTACAGGTATCAGATCGATCTGGGTTGCTGACTTAAGAATGAACACGCATTGGATGTATTAGGGTGCTTTGAAACGGGAAGAGTAGTACATTATTTTTCTAACTTGGTAACCTCTTGTAGTTGGCTGTCCATATTTTCTTTATAAGTTATCATAATAAGGTTCCACTACAGAAAGGCTACGATGACAAGGATAAGGATAGAGGACGGGATCGTGATAGAGATCGTGACCGCGACCGCGATCGCGATCGCGACCGTGATCAACGTCGACAGCAGAGAATTGAAGACGAGAAAAAGAGGGAGGAGGAATCAAAGCGGAGAGAAGAGGAGCGTCTGAAACGTCGAGCCGAAGAGAAGGATCGCGAAAGGAGAAAAGAGGAAGAACGAGCAAAAGAGAGGTACTGTTGTTGTCATAAAAAGTAGTTAAGCTTTCTTCTTTTTCACACAATGTGATTGTATTAATTTTTTATCTTCCTTGAAGAGAACGACGTCGCGCTGAGGAACGTGATCGGGAGCGGCGGAGACGAAGGAGCAGGACGAGGTCAAGATCCCCAGTTAGAAGGCGCTTCACTGAAGGCACCTCTAACAGCAAGCGCAAAAGGAGCCCGAGTGATTCAGATTCAGACGACTTGTCAAGGTTGGTTTGTGCATTCTATTGGTTGGTTTTTCATTTTGTTGATTATGTGAATAATATCATGATGCCATTGAAATGTACTTATTTGCTTTGATAATGAATCTGAGAATTGCATTCTTAAGAAAGAAGAAGAGGAAGAAGCATTCTCGACGCTCAAGCGACGATGATTCGGATGTTGATAGGAAGATCAGAAAGGATAAGAAAGCAAAGAAACACAAGAAGGTTTGGATTAGACGCTCATTATTTTCTGCTTTCATTTTATAGTTTTTTTTTTCATTCCACAGCTTTTGCTACAAATGCCCACTACGCCTGTTTTTCTTAAATTCGATTTCAAATTTGAAAACTGCAAATTGTGTTAGCTAATGACCAAGACGGAGCTTTCTTTACATATATTTCGATGTCGAGCAAGTTTGTTCCCTTTGTTTCCTTTTCCATTTACGAAATATTTTATGTTCATTGTAATATTAATGAAAACAAGCTGTACATTTGTCTACTTAACACAGCGTATGTCAATTGTAATAATCTTTTTATAGGAGAAGAAAAAGAAGGAGCGGAAACGATCGCCAACGCCCAGCAGCAGTTCGCTAAGTGATACGGAATAACCGTTTTCGCTGTTGTACGTCGGCTAAATTATTGTGTCTGTTTAGACTTTGATGGGCTACGGGCTCCTTTTATTTTTATTGTTCAGAAAGAAATTGTTTCTTTGTGATTTGATTTTATGAATGGAAACCCTATAGTGGCTATTTCCTGATCCATTCACCGCATCTCATGTTTAGGATCGATTGAGGTTTTGCTCCTGTTGAATTTTCGCGTTGCTGTTGATATTTTCTGTATTACATAAAGTTTAATACCTCCACTTAATTTATCTGCTATTATGGTTGGTGATTCCACAATTTTTTTTTCGAGCTGTGTGTCTGGACAAATTTCTATCGCCTGTAGGGTTTTTTTGTGAAATAATTGTGTGATTTAGAGGTTTGACCTCTCGCGTTATATGAGTGATGTACAACAGCAGAGTAGCGTGAGTGGTGCTCACCTTGGAACTGCAACGGCCGCTGCTCTTCACTCTGCCGCTCGCGTCGCCAATAAAGTTGACTCCAACTCCGTTTCGCCTAACGTAGTGAAAGGAGGTGAGTGTAAACACAAGTTTATACTTCCGCGTGACCTGCTGTCACTGTAACTTACGTTCTTCTTTCATCATCATACCCAGCGGCTACTTACTCCCAAGAAGAAAGAGAAACGATGAGTTTTGTTTGAATATTAGGATCGTCTCTCTCCCTCTCTACTAGAGTTATTAACCCGCTGAGTTTTGTTTTTGTTTTGATTTAATTTCATTTTTTCTTTTGATTGGGTTTTACCTGCTCTTTGTACCACCAACTATTTCTAGCACGTCTGTGAAAACGCGTAAGATAAATAAATAAACAAATCATTTGGATTAGCGCTGCGCTACTTACTTAACGACCATGTCATATGTGAGGCCTGTATATTCCTAGCATTACGCCTAATAATTCCTCATACTTGATGCAGGAACAGGTTTGCTACGTGTGCGACAAACATTTTTGTCATCATAATCGCACCATCGCCTAGGAAAAAGGAGAATGCGTTCACATTCATAATTGCTCATACTTCCTTGTGGTTGTCCTAATAGGTGTCTATCGATTACATCCTTGATATAGACAATTAAATTTCTTGGTGCCTCAGTTTTACCTGTGTTCAACAAAACTCGCATGACGTCCACGTTCCCATGACCGAAAGGGGACCAGTGGTTGATTACTCTCATTGAGGTTAGCCTTTTGTATCGATATTGATCGATTGAAGTCGGCACTTTTCTATTTTTACATTCTTTTCTTTCTTTTGTCTTCGGCTCCTTGAAGAGCAGAAAAGGAAAGCGTTGTTACGGAGCGTGGTTTCGCTTCCGCTTCGAAAAATGATGCGGCGTGCGATAATAGAATTGGTCGATTGCTGCACCCACTTCGCGTAAAACCCGGCTAGTCACGGGTTCGTGAAAGAAACTCAGTTTTCGGAAGGATTGCTCTTCTCGCTCCTTTTCCTGGCCATTAAATCGATTTGAACGATTTCCTTGAGCTGCTGTTTTCACATTTTCACTTCTATCTCTTCTTGTAAACACTACGTCCTGTCGTTTGTGTTTTCAAAGTGAAATAATATCCTGCTCCTCACTTTTCCCTATGTCGTAAGTTCTTTTGCAGTTTCCCGTGAATATTCTCTTCAGTCCTGGGCTAGCGTGGTGCAGCGGTAAGAGGAGCCACTTTCATCCGAACGGTCGAACGATCGGTCCTCGCCCAGGAAAAGTAAACTTTCTATCCCTCTAGGATCGGGAAAATTGGCACCAAACTTGGCTGGGGAGGTAATGATGTTGACTACAGTGGCGGAGTTCCTTAAGTCATTGCAAAGGCCAAGTAGACATTCACCATGCCTCTACGATTCCTTTTACTTGTTTTCTTCCTTAAAACATGACCGCTTCGCTGTCAAATCTCGTAGCAGAATAGGTTTTGCTTACAAGATTATGAAAGCGAAGAATTCCTCGGAGGTACAAGCTGAAGCTCAGTATCGGGATGCTGTCCGCTCGGTTGTAATAACTTTTTTTCTAGAATGTTTATATTGTAGGACCAGCCGCCATTGAGAGTATCGCCCGCATATTCTCGTTCGAGCTTGTGGGTGCGATCCCCAGTGTTTTTTGGAAGAAATACGACAGTGATGAAACGGAATCACGTAAAACGAAAAACAAACTGACGGCTTGAGTAAATGACCTGTCATCGCCATAAAATTGCTCTACTTAGGTAGGGGAAGAAGTCAAGAAATGAATTTTTGGAGACGTCGTAGTGTAAAAGTCATAAAAAGAGGTCGTCATTTGTGTTAACTGGCCTGCAGCTGTTGTGAACATCAGGAAGGCTATCATCGTCCATTACTTTAGCACTCACTATTAGTTTGTCATCGTTGTTTGCTTCATCAACACCAAGCCTTATATCTCCCCTGGTCTGGTAAATGGGTATCAGACCTATCGGGTAAGGTAAAGACACTGCTACGTATAGTGATAGGCCGTCGCAGTCATTGTTGTGTAGGCCGAATAGGTATTCATTCATGTCTGTACCATTCCGAACGGAAGACGAATGCACGGGGCGTCCTTATATTGTTGATCAGCGCCAACACGTTTATCTTCACCCTTGACGGATTTGTTTGTCTGTATTTTATTATTGCTTGGCACAGGGGATTTATTTAATTCGGTAAGCTATTATTTCGTTCAGTTTTTAGTTTTTTTATGACAGCCAAGATTGATATAAATATAATTTCGCTTAGTAAAACTAAATACTAATGTTATACTGCAATGCGGAGATTTATCGAAAGTTGACCTGGAGAGTATTATTTTAATATTTTTGTGTTCGTTCTTGATTTGCATGCTGTTAGTGGTGCAGTTTCTGGATTTCTACCAATTTGTTGAATATTAAAGTAAATAAATTAATATAAAATTGGAAAAACAGCTCTATACTGGGAAATCTGATTCGTAACCATGTGGTTTTTCCAAATCTTCCTTTCGTTTTCAGTACTTGGCGGTGTATCACTTGTATCACTGGCGTTTGGGATTCGCAGTGCGTGGAAGCATTCCCGGCAACCTGAAGCTGCTGATTTGTGTAGAGCACAGGTCAATTCTCCCTATTCTCATTGGGTTTTGATCTAATTCGAGTCGTTTAGGTGTTCTCTGGAGTTGGACTTGCAAGCAAAGCGCTGGGAGTAGCTACCATTATCACAGGTATGTGACTTTTGCACCGGTGTTGGGTTTACAGATGTCCTTGAGTGGAACAACACGTTCAGTGCATTGTCTTGAGTCAATATTTGCTAACGAAGAACATTTCTACAGCCATTGCTCGTTTTCTTTTCAATACTTTGCTACCACCGTATCTAACGTGACCAAAAGCTTGAAATTTTGATATTGATAACGGTATCACGTTTATCTGCACCAGCTCGTTTTTTTTTTTACTTGAGACATGTAATGATCTGTGATGTTCACGGTTTGTTAGATGTTGAATTTTTTTTTGCTTTTTAATGAGAGTCGTCAACTGTGTCTGTTGTTGCGAGGTATGATTGTGAATCCGACCTAGCCGGAGTAATAACGCTAATTATGAAGCAAACATTAACTGTGAGAATTGCAGGAACAACAGTTTTTTCTAGTTTTTTAAAAATTTGCTTCGATGAAATAGCTGGGCATGCTCCCGCGGCCTCATTGTCTTTACGATTTCTACGATCACATAGGAGTGATTTTATACTTAAAATAACCACATCTCTCATTGATATGCAAAACGTAGCTCGAGTCGTTCATTTTGAGCGGCACCTCCGAACAGCGAGGGTGGGTGAGAGCGGTTGTTCCTCATTATTCATCTACCATTTACCATTCAGTTGAATAGTTATTACTCATTGTTATCAATTCGATTGCGAATAGAAGACGAGTGCATGGCGCGCTCTCATTGCACTGATCCAAGCCAATCGCTTCACCGTTTACCTTTGAGTTAACGGTGGGGCTGAGCACCGCGCAGTACTCGGAAATATAAAGTACAAACATTTTACATTCATGTGTACCCGATGAATATCAAACGGTGTCGGTTTTCAAAGGGTCAGGTTACCCAAGATGGGAATGTCAGCCAGGTGCTAACTAGGTGCTATGTAGGTTGCAAGTGCAGACGAAAGAAAAGCTGAACACAAGCAAAGGTGTTCTCTAGGGCAACCATTCTCTCTGCGAAGATGGCGAAAAATGAAGGCAACGTCATTTATGAGTCTCACAAGGGAGGTCAGTGAACTTCCCCCGACGATTCTTAACAAGACCTATATGGTCTTGTAGAGCTTGAAGCGTAGATCACAGATATGTAATTTATTTTTGCTGAATGGCAGTGTGTGGTCCGAAAATTGCAAAAAAAAAGTAAGCACTGCTCTAACAACACTGCTGAGGGGCGCTGAATAGCCCACGAGGTGAGAGGGTCACGCAACTGTGCTTCGGTAGCGCAGAGGTACCGCAGTGGACTGTTGTTCAGGAGGCCAAGGGTTTGGATCCTGTGGTTGTGTTTTCGTTTTGCTTCAATCGCATTGATACCAAATGATGCTCATTTTGCGATTTTGTCATGGGGATTGAAGAAAATCATGTTTGGAGCACTCCAAACCGCACAAATTTTAGTAAATAACAACATTAATGTGGGTAGCCAATATCTACCGTAACTTACCTTAAACAGACGCAAATTCAGAAACTAATGTTGGATTCGTGATCAGCGACGCAAATAACCCCCACATACGAAGTTTGGACGAAATCGGCGATTTTGACCCACGCACCCTACTTACCCATAGCAAGCGGTCATCAGTCAGAAATCCAGAAACAAGAGTAAAATTCGTGATCAGCAATCCAGGTGAGACTCCTAGGCAATTTCTGGAACGAAGGTAGTGGATGCTGACAATTTTCTGACAGCTAGAGTCTGAATGGAGGCATAATAGTACCAGTAATTCATCAGAGACTCAACCTTGGGCAACTCTACCGACACCTGACATGAGGCTCGAGACGTCATGGTCACCCATTTCGCCTACACTTTGCTAATGAGACTATTTGAGACGCTGGTCACGAATATAGCACTAGTTTTGTGATTTGAAACAAGTGAGGGTATCTAATGACGGGTTTCGTAGTGTGTGGGCTGGTGAGCCCTTGCACTGGTAAGGGTGGGTAAGTGAGGTGCCAAGGTCAAAATAACCGATTCTGTCCAAACTTCGTTTGTGGGGGTTATTTGGGTCGCTGATCACGGATCCAACATTAGTTTTTGAATTTGCGTCTGTTCAAGGTAAGTTACGGTAGATATTGGCTACCCATATTAATGTTGTCATTTACTAAAATTTGTGCGGTTTAGAGTGCTCCAAACATGAATTTCTTCAATCCCCATGACAAAATCGCAAAATGAGCACCACTTGGTATCAATGCGATTGAAGCAAAACGAAAACACAACCACAGGATCCAAACCCTCGACCTTCTGGATAACAGTCCACTGCGGTACCGCTGCGCTACCGAAGCACACTTGCGTGAACCTCTCACCTCATGGGCTATCCAGCGTCCCTCAGCAGTATTGTCAGAGCAGTGCTTACTTTTTTTTTGCAATTTTCGGACCACACACTGCCATTCAGCAAAAATAAATTACCAATCTGTGATCTACGCTTCAAGCTCTATAAGACCATATAGGTCTTGTTAAGAATCGTCGGGGGAAGTTCACTGACCTCTCTTGTCAGAGCACGGTTGTCTAGAAATAGATCATTGTTTTGTAATGGATGTTAAACCTAATGTTTCAAGAGACGTTAAATTTTTTTAAAATGAGCATTTCCGTGTTTTCTTAAGCAGTTAGAGCAGCTTTCTGTGAAAAATCGAGGCCTTAGGAATTTTTTTTCTCTTTGGCTGCCCCTCATTCCATGTTTCATTAACTTTTGTGATAATAATCATATCAATGTCTTGGAATTTCTCGTAGGAGGGGATATGCTACAGTTCAAGTGAGGTTCAAAAATGTTAATATTTTATTTGTGGTAATACTTGGTCGTATGGAGTTGTATAATTATCGGCTCCATCTGTAACTTAATCTGTTCACCTTGAAGTAGATTAGGTTGTGGCAAAGGGGAAAAGTAGAGGAGTCGGCGTTGCGTAGTTCTCTAATTGTAAGGGCACGCCACGCACTTGTCTTCCATTCGGAATCGTAGAGGCATGGTGAATGCGAAATAGGTCTATACGATGGTTTGAGGGTGGCAGAGACCATGCCATGTCAGTGTCTTTACCGTCCCAGACAGGCCTGGTACCAGTTCTCCTAACCGCGAGGGGATGGAGGACTTGGTTGGCTGGGGCCGGAATCGATCGCTCGACCATGCGGATGCCAGTAACCGCCTCTTACCACTGTGCATGTGCGCCCCTGTAGAAAGAAAGATTGTGGTGCAGACTGTAAATCAGGCGGAGAATGTTTCTGTATGTGGTTTCCGCGCTGAAGCTTTGTGGACATTGACCTTAGCACAATCAACGTAGCGCGTTTGTTTACGTAGTCCAATCACCTTTTTTTTGCTCCTATCGCCCTGATGCCAAAAAAAGGATAACAAGGTGGAGTGAGCTGTTTGAACCGCTTGGTTTAGTGGACACTTGTCGTTTTCTGTGCTTTTGCAAGATAACGGTATGCTCTTTGCTTTTTTGGTTTTTGATAGCGTTAGCCGTTTAATTCATTTCTTTTTTATGAAAATCTCAATGCTGCTCGTTATTATATTTTTTTTTAAATTTTTAGGGGAGTGAGTGTCGAAAAGTCAGTTTAACTAATTTCTTCCGTTGACTCTGTCCAAGTAGGAAAGTCCGTAAAGTTCATTCTCTTGTACAGCCGGTCATTTCGGCGTTTCTCGGCTGTTTGCACACGTATGGTGTTTTATTAGTGGATGTTGTTTTCATAGCTGTGATAAGAGTCGCTGGCCGCAAACCATTGATTTTTTTGTGTTGGTTCAACAGAGCGTTATGCGTAGCCATGTGACTCCATTTTGCTTGTATTATTTTTCAAGCTGGACGTGTATGAAGACGAGCAGAGATCGGTCGATACGGATGTTTTCATCCGGCGGTTGATTTGTTTGTTGTTTGCTTCCTCGTCCCTAGGTGTGCTGCAAGGAGGGCGTCATCGCACCCGACAAAGATCAATGTCTAGCCTTTTTTCATCGATTTTTCAACCTTTTCTCTGAAAATTCGCGATCTTCATCCTTCAAAAGGTCAAGGTTCTTTTGTTTTTTTTTTGAATGCTTTTCTACTACCAATCCTACTGTCATCATTCAATGCTCGGATTAATATATCGATGGCTAGGCTACGCAAGTTATTTGAATATGTCCATGTGTTCGTAATATTTGCTTGAAATTTACATATATTTGACAAATTACATTCATTATTTGGTCCTGCTGAACATCAGCAAGCTTTTGTTTGGTTATTTGGAAGTTTTCCTATCACCAGTCGTGCTGATATCAGCAAATACTTGGACTAACGCACCGACAGCTGGTCCCCGTTCCTTCTTTGAATTTTTTGAAATCGGGCTTCCCCGAAATTTATGACCTTCGACTGCCTTTTAGATTTGATAGAATGACGTCTGCTCTGTTGAAATCTCTCCGAAAGTTTCGTGATTTTTCTGTTATCGAACGTCAACCAACTTTTTTTCACTTTTCCGAATGTTTTTCTATCACCAATCCTACTATCATCAGTGTGGATTAATGGACCGACAGCTGTCCCACACATGTGATTTATATGTGTCAATTTCTAAATTCACCGAAAATTACATTCTTTGACGGACTTCCTTAACAGATGATGGTCTTGAAAGTCAACGATTTTTCATCTTCCTCAGAAGTCGACAATCCTACTGCTATGAGCAAGCGTTTGAGTTAAAATATCTAGACAACTAGAATGTACGAATTATTTGAACGTTTTAAATCCTGTAAATATCTATTCAAAATCTGCACTAATTTGACAGGCAACCTTCAAAATTTGGTAGGACAGAAATTCGGAATCGCAAAGAGGTGTAGCCTTTTTGAGATTCCTCTCTTTCTAATTCGACCCGAGAAAAAGTTCATTAATGTAACCGTTGACCGTTTCCACTTATAGTCATTCTTGTTATTAGGTTATTTTTTCCCGTGACTGCAACTCGCTATGCTTTGCAGTTAGCGATTTCGCTGAACTGAAGGACTGTTTATTTTCTCGAATTTCGCCTGGACCAACTGACTCTCGTTTTTTTTTCTCACGTTCAATTGTTTTTCGATAAAGCTGCTAAGCTGTGATCAGATCGTGTTGCTGAGCTGATCGTTTTTCAGTTGCAATTAAATTTGATTTTCTGTGATGAAAGTAGCCTCTGGGTATCATAGCATTATATAACAAATATAGGTACACTATAGAAACCCACAAGTTTGCACTCGATCACCTAACTTTTCTCCTAACATTTTGCGCCTAAAAACTGACCTATCCGATTAGACTACGGCGATTCCCGAGCGTATTTCATTTTTCTGATAGTTTTTTTGTCGTTTCAATCATCGATTCTTCCCGAATTTCAGTTTCTGGCTTCTCGTTGTTTATCGTCGGCATTTCGTGGGCTCTGAAGGTCAACACACCGCGCCAGTTTGGCACCGCCATGCGCGAAGCGTTTGGAGATTCACTACGATTACCACAGAGCCAGAAGTCTCAAACGTTTGAGGAGCTGATTCTTAGCATCGATCCGGCAACCAAAGGACAAGGGTACAACGAAATTGCTTCAAAGTTATCAAAATTTCATTGTTTGAATAGTGCCGTTCTTTGCAGCGCTGACTCCTCCAGAAACGGAACCAATCAAAATTGATTGCGAATCGGTCGTTTTGTTTCACTCGTAGGCGTTCATCAGTTCCTAATTTTCTACTCGTTTAAGGTGAGAATTTTGAAATATCATTTCTTCTACGATTTTTCTACAGTTTTATCCGGCTATTTTTCAGCTATGCTCTCGTTATTAATCCTAGTTGCTCTTCTATTTCTCGTTATTGTTTTGCTCTTCTCTCTACGCAGCAACAAGCCTCTGTCACTGCAACCGTCCTCGAAGGTATGCTACATTGATTCTTGTTGGTTTTTACCAAATTTCACAAATTTTTCACTTTTCTTTTCTCTGATTTTTACGAATTGCTAGGTTCTATTGGTGATTGCTCATCCAGACGACGAGACCATGTTCTTTGCGCCGGTGTTACGAACACTGAGTGCTGGCGGTCATCGTTTATTTTTGCTGTGCGTTTCCAATGGAAATTTTGAAGGACTCGTGAGTGCTAATAAATATTCTGTGTTAAACAAATGTTGTTCATTTTTATAATTTTCTTCAGGGAAAAGTGAGATGTCGAGAACTCAACGAAGCTATTCAGTTTCTTGGTGTGACGTCGTCTGATGTTACTGTTCTAGACTACGATGTTTTCCAAGACGGCGGACAGTGGGATCGCCAAGTACTGAGTAATGTCTTGCTCAGGCATATCGAGGTTGGAATGAATGTTTGTTTCAATTTTAAATTTTTCCTAAATCGGAAATATCGAGAAGTTTACATTTGACCCATTTTGATTCGTTTTCAAAAAAAAATTCGTCCGTATTGTTTTAGTTCGTGTATTGTTAGTTTTCTCACCATTTTTTCATGAGTTGTTAGATTATTCATTCATTTTTTTTCTATCAAAAATTTGGAATGTGCTTGTCCATCTTTCTTTTCTTTGTAAATTTAGTCAATGGTTGAGTTACCATTATTTCTTTGTTGCTTATATTTCGACCATATTTGTTTATTTATTTATTGTTACATCCTAAAACATGGATGTGCTACTGAATAAGAAAAATTTGTTAGTTAAACAGAAATGCTGTTCAGATACGAAAAAAAAACAACAAATTTATCGCCTACTAAACTATTTACGTGTGCAAGTGTCGCATTTCTGAAGACTTCATTCTATTTCTAATGTCACTGATTTCAACAGTTTCGCTTTGTCATTGAGGAAGTAACGACTCACTACTAGATTAGTTCTGCATGTTTTTTCCTATGTATTGGAAGAAATTAACGACCGATCAAGATAATTATACAGACAAACTCTTTGTAACTCTTTTTCGTTGAAGGGAAACTGAATTATTTCCCCATTTTCATATTTTTGACGTTGTTGCATCCTCAGAACCTTCCTCGTGATCGTCTATTTCATTTGATGATAAATGACAGAATGTTTTTTCCGATTGGTTTCGCTTTCCCTCCTGGGTGATGGTCTAATTTCAATGTTAGCCAATTTTTCCTGTGCTCTTCTATTACGTTTTTGCTTCAAGAGCACTATTTATATCTGTTTTCGGGTGCTGTTGTTTTATTTATTTTTAGCTACTGATGTTTATCACTTATTATTGATTGTTTCAGGTTCTCTCCGTAGACTGCGTATTGTCGTTTGACGCTGGAGGCGTTTCTGGTCACGGAAATCACACGTCTTGTTTCGAAGCTCTTCAAGAAGCATACACCCGCGGTGTGATTCCCGAAGATGTGCAGATTTTCGTGCTGGATTCCGTCTCGCTCCTGCGAAAGTAAGAACAAATTTCAGGATTTTTGATTTTGTTGCGTTAAATATTTATTTTTAGGTACACAGGGATCTTCGATGCGCCGTTGTCGGTCGCTCGATCTCCGTTTCAGTACTTTGCCAGAGGACGAGACGTCGCCGCGGCGTGGAGGGCAATGCGGCGGCATCGCTCTCAGTTCGTCTGGTTCCGCTTTCTCTACATGATCTTCAGCAGGTACGAATTGGTTTATTTTCACTCTCAAATTTTATTTTTGAATTTTTTTAATGGTTTTTTCTATGTCTGCTCTGTGGTGTAATGGCCTAAGGGCTCGTTCAGACGACGCGCGTGGGCGTTAATTATCGATTGAGCTTCGATTTTGCATTTTCGACGCGCGTCGTCTGAACGAGCCCTAACATCGCGGTGCTTTGGAAAGCCCCGAGTCGCTGGTTCGAATTCCGCTTGGGCCGCGCGATTTCTGAGTTCATCCTAGCCTTATCATTACAACATCTACTTCTAGTATATTTAGTAGTAACCCGCCAAAGCGCTGCAATAAATTTATAATCTCACGCTTTTAACGATGCCTATTAGGGACTTGAAGGCATGTGCTCAAAGTTCTGATCTGGCTAGGTTCACTACAAAAATCGCAACTCAGATGGGGATCGAACTCGCATAGTCGATTCGTTCGGAGTCTTTCCTTTCTCTCATCCTTTGCGCTTGGTCCAGTGGTAGGAGGCGCTACCGGTCCCTCCACGGTCGAGCGGTCGTACTTCTTTTACTGCTTTGCTGCTGAGCAGCAGATGAAGGATCGCATTAACATGGACCCCACCGAGTCGTTTCTTTTCTCCCATCCTTTGCGCTTTTTTTGTCCGCAACAAATCGATCGGTACGCCACGCCAGACGGGACGTCATTCGTGCTAGAGGTACCTACACGAATCACCAGAAAATCGTCAGCGTCATTTTGTCGGTCCTTCCCGATTTCAGCAGCAAACCGCCAGCAGAGCGGTGGTCCTGGGTGGAAAGGCGCTCCGCCCCCTTTTTGCTGCCTTCCATCCCTCTGGGATCGGGTGAATTGGTACCGAATCGTGCAAATCGTGGTCCATCAACACGCGTGTCGGTTTCCCGACGCGGTGAAGTTCGGATACCTCAAATGTCGCGTAAACCGTGATTCATCAACTTGCTGTGAGGATTACGTTGGGTTTATTTATGGCTTATACGTCATTGCGCTCTCCTCTCTCTCCTCTCTCCAAACCTTCGCTGTACCAATGAGGATTGTTAGACTCCACGAGCACGTATGAATCTGGGGTTGCGTGCTACTCGGGTTATCAGAAACCTGGCCGAGGTTTCTGATACCCGGTGAGCTTCTCTTTAGTGGTATGAACCCCGAATAAACCTAAATAAAGCCCGCTGCTCATTATGATTAGCAATAATTAGCGCACGATTTGGGGTGTATTCCAAAGTTTATTTCAGGCATACCGTTCGTTTTCAGGTATAACTTTGTACCTATGTATATTTGACCCATTCTAGGTATATCTACATCAATACTTTCCGACGTATTGCTCCGATTAACAAAGTGCCGGTTGCGAAGAAGAAGAGCAAAACGAATTAACAGGTTAGGCAAATGTGCTGTAAGGACTGCAATTGTTGTTGAGTAGTCGTTGATGATGATTCATTCACTGTTCTTGAGGGTGATTACTGCTCATATGTAGTCTCTATGTAAAATTCTATTTTCCCTGCATTGCACATTTTCTAGACCCTAAATACTTGTATTTTGTTATGAATTAGGTAATTGAGAGAAGTTATTAAACCTCTGTGGTCATTTGGTCAGGCGTTCACATAGAATTTGTTGAATATTCAGTTGATCAGAGAGAGTGTCGTCGGTTTTTTCTGGTAAACAATTAGGAAATTATAATAAAATAGAAATCGATTGAAATCACAGACGAGTTTCTTAACATCAAGCTAGACGTTTTGCCTTTTTTGTACCTGTTACGATCAAGAGTATTCTCGTCGATTATTTCAAATGGAATGTGGTCAGAAAATTGCCTGAGGCGAAGAAGCTCCTAGTCACTTTATTACATATTAATTTGTACATAACAATAAACTAAACGAAGATGCTTCCGGGCTCAGTCAGTGGCCGATCCGACGACGAACGCCCTATCGGCTCCCGTGGATCCGCTTTGCGCGCAAGATACCTTAAATCGATTGATTGATTCGGAGAGTAGTTGGTAAAATCGAAAAGGATCTGCGATAGGACCCTTATGGTGGTGGTGCTTTCTATTCAAGTAATTAGTGTAGGGCTAGGGTGGTGTGTTGGTAAGAGGCGCTTGGTTGATAGAGGTTGACCCCGCAAGTCACCGTATAGGCCAAATATGCATTCACCGCGCCTCTACGTTTCTGAATGAAACTCAGAGGCGTGGCGCATCCTCGGCGATTGGGTAATGCCGATCTCTTTACATATTACCTTTTAGGTGATGTATTGTGATTGACTTGTAATTGAATAGTCTTCAATGCCATGGGTTTAGAGTGCTTTGTACTGAGATTCAGAAAGGAGAGAACTTGGAAGCTCGAAGACGTTGGGGTTATCTCACCGATGCGATCGGTACGTTAATTGTTGACCCAGGAGCAGTTCGCACATTCCATATACCATTGACGCAGTAGACCTGAACTTCTACCTTAATCGGCTGACTAATCAATAATCAAGGCAATTCGTCTATTTTCTGCAAAAGCGCAAAATTTATCACACTCACATTTACAACAAGCGATGGTGGACCGCCTGTCACTGTTCGGACCAGAAGACCATTTGCATCAAAGAACTCGACCTGCATTAGTGTCGGCTGAAATAACATAACATAACATTTACTACACGCTTCAGGCATGTAAAAAGGTGATAGAATCTAAACAAATTCCATGGTCGATATTTCTGCAGCCTTTAAAACAGAAGAAATAACAGAACGTAACAAAACAGAAAAAGCAGAAATGAGGAAAGAGCAAAATCAAGACTGGAAAGGTTCTGGAAAAGCTTCATCTCTAAAAAAAACAACGCTTCTGAATTCTTTGTCTGTTTCAAAATTTTCTGCCATTTAACAATAAGATTCGTGAAAAAGGATGTAAAGCCGGACGTAAACTGGCTACATTCGTTTGGACCTCACTGCAGTTCCTTTCTTTCCGTTTCTCTACTCCGCAGCTTTTCCATGTTGGTTAATACCGTTAAATACACTACTCGCTCTTGATGGGACGCAATTATAAAAAAATCTGATGTGTTTGGCAAAGCAGCATACGGATTTCTATAACTTATGTGTATATTAATTAGGAATATCGACAGGCTGCAACTAGCGTGGACGGGTTAGTGAGTTTAACCTTGTGTTACCATGGTTTTAGTGAGTTCAGAAAACGCACACATGAAAACCAAAGTTTGAAAATTGGCTACGGTTTTCCTCAATGGAGTAGAACACGCTCTCCCGATTTCGGTCACCTATTTCTATTCGATTAGAATAATTTGGGAGCGATTTATGGAAGGACGACGGTAAAAACGGTTTGTTTAATTTATCTCGCATTTTGACGAATATTTACCGTCGGTGCTACACAGTGTAAGAAGAAAAATTGTAAGCTGATAAAACTGTTGAGAAACTACGCGCTTTATTCAGTTTCTTCACCTCTCCAATCAGGAAAGATGGCCGTGCCTGAGGGCCTAGAATCCTATGGTTCGTTCTACTTGATTCATACTACCTAGAGTCCTTCTCTGTCGTAACCCGTATGAATAAGATCACTATCCCTGCCGGAATCAGGGGCTAATTTAAGGACATCGGAGATGACAGATCGCCGCGACCAAAGAGAAAGTGCGACGGGAGAAAGGTATCCGGTTCGATTTCCTGGGTCACCGCGACGATGATCGGGTTATTTGAGAGCTAACGTCGCATGCTACGAAATCGACAAAATCGTGAAATCCCGTCGGACGAGTCCGGTGGATGAACTGGAGAAATGATAGAAAGACCGAAAGAGATGGCGAAACGAACATTTGTCTCCTGGGCAGCGTCGCAGAAGACGAGTCCATCTGTAGGACAGGTGGACGACATCCTTCGCAGTATTGAGCACTGCTGGACTGCGGTCAAGTTGCTCGGATTGACCTTCGGTAGCGATGTGGTCGACAGTATTGGGCAGCACACTGAAAATTTCAGATGGTGTTGAAAATTGAAGATCCTTCTAGGTGATCAAGCCTTTTTATGTTTAGATAGTGCTAATTTTCGGTAATCAAATTACACTGCCGATCAAAATGATATGTCACCTCACATTTTTGAATACAACTATAAGAGAGGAAGAGGGATCCTAGTCCAATTGGTAGCGTTTTCATATGGATTTTCACACGTTTATTTCTCACGAACCGTTGAATGCGAAATCAATCCAAAGTGATATTGCGATAGAGAATGATTGATTTGTCATAGAAGGCTACAGAAGGTTGGTCCAGCCGTTCGTGATATCATGTTTAAAAACGCATTCAAAATTTTAAAAAATTCCAGATTTCACAGCAAGTGCATAGATTGATGTGTTTTTGGGTAAAAATGTTGATACTATCGATTGCACTAGGATTGCTCTTGGTTTCGACTATTTGTATTTAAAAATGTAAGGTGGCATATCATTTTGATCGGTGCTGTACGTTGAAAACGTTATATAAACATTTCTGCACGTTACGTAAGTTTTTTTTGCAAGTTCCGCTTGAGCTCTGTTGACTTTGTAATTGTGAATAAACAAATAAATAAGATAAAAATAAAGATGTCGGCGTCGATCACTCTCCGAATGACGCGCCACGCACTCGTCTTCCGTTCAGAATTGTAGATGCATAATGAATGCGTATTTGGCCTCTACAGTGAATTGCGGGGCTGGCTATTATACCAAGTTGGTGTCCTCACCTCGCCAGACAAGTCCGGTACCAATTTACCCGACCTCGGAGGCATGGAAGCCTTGGTTAACCAAAGATCAATCGGTATGGAAGTCGACCTCAAAAATCACCGCCAAGTGCGGAACAACTAAAATGCTCACTCTTGTTTGGCTGTAGTTTATCCGATCACGATTTGAAGGTTTGGCTAGCCCCTGCGTTAATAAATAAATAAATGAATAAATAAATGAATAAATAAGTAAATAAATAAATAACTAAATAAATAAATATATGAATAAATAAATAAATTATTGAGTAAATAAATAAGTAAATAAATAAATAGGTGAATAGATAAATAAATAGATAAACAAACAAATAAATAAACAAATATCATTGATCGACAAGATACACTCGCTGCTACCGTCGTTCTGGCGCTGTCTCATATCCACCGTATGACTGGCGCGGAATCCTTGTAATGCAGCTCATGCAGCACTCCAATAATGACAGAAAGTCCTAATCTGAAGCTCAGCCGAAGGAGTAGTTGATCGTGGATTTGCGTACCATAATACACACTCCCCTGACTTCCTTTGGAAAACTAGTCGGAGCTGGTCTGCCGTGTTTGAGGGAAAGACTGCATATTATAGAGAAACCCTCCATCTTCAAAATGCCCGCTTTTATGAAGCTTAATCACCTCCGTATAACTGCAAGAGTTCACTAATGCCACAAACGCATGTTTCATATGTAACTTGCAAATTCTTTATCATTTAGCTGATGCCATTTCACTTCTCGGGAACCGAATCCGCTTTTAAATAAACAAGCAGAAAAGTGAAATCTATAATCAATTTTGTTTCTTCGTCGCCGAGGAAAATATCAATATATGAAGCTTAGGAGTGCAGTTCGCTACTAGAAATTTGGAGGGAAACTTTATATCATTAATCTTATTAAACTGATAATTTCATTTGAAATAAAAACGTCAGTAGTTCTTACTGAGAAGCAAGAACTCCTTTCTGAAGTGGACTGCATCGAAACACTGATGGGGAGGGAGATGGTCAAGGCATGGGTAAAGGTTTCGTCGTCGATCAGTCACCTAATCATGCGCCACGCATTCATGTTACACTCAAAATTGTTAGGGCTTGGTGAATGCGTATTTGGCATATACAATAGTTTTTAGGCCATCCATTATATCAAGCCAGTGTCTTTATCTTCCCAGCCGAGTCTGGTAGCAATTAACCCAACGCGGAAGCGATTATGGGGTTGGTTAGCCTCAGGCAAAATGGATGGCTCGACCGTGCGTGTGTCAATTATAGTTCGGACCGAATCGAATAATTTCGAACGAATGTTCGAATGAAATTCGAAAATTCGAATATTCGTTATTCGAATATTCGGAATTTTGGAAAATCGAATTTATTCGTTCATTCGTTCATTCGAAATTTTAGAAATCGAATTTATTCGTTCATTCGTTCATTCGGAATTTTGGAAAATCGAATTTATTCGTTCATTCTTTCATTCGAAATTTTAGAAATCGAATATTTTCGTTCATTCGTTCATTCGAAATTTGAAAAATCGAATATATTCGTTCATTCGTTCATTCGAAATTTGAAAAATCGAATATATTCGTTTATTCGTTCATTCGAAAAAATTTCTCAAGGACAAGACTATAGTGTCAATAGCGCCTCTTACCACTGTTCCTGGCGCGCCCAAGGATGATGAGGAAGGCAAGAGTTGGAGTTGAAAATTTGAAAAAAAATGAATATTAAATAAATATATATTTGAATATAAATATGAAAACATTAATAAATAAATAATTAATTAATAAAGATACATCGCACTCAATAAGAGCACCGATCCCTCGCCTAACCAATCCATAAACTTAAACTTACACGGCGTAACAGAGGAAGTCGTGATGCAGGATCGCACACCGATTAGGATCGCGAGAAAAACACCACACTGTACTATTTGATCCATGGAAAAGAACCGTTCAGCTCGAAGGAGAAGAGATCCGGCTGAAAAGTGGCACTCCCATATTTACTTATTTATTTATTTGTATTTATTACTCATTACTCAACCAAAATGTAGGCTTCAAAATATGTGTACAAGGAATAGAGGTTCATACATAGTAAAAAAATTACAACGGTCATGAAGACTGTTCTGCATCGCTGAGAGAAGTAATCAAATCTGGGTTGATGTACGACGGCGACAAAAGAGACGAAAAGTAATTTGTGATTTTTTTTCGAAATTCTTAAAATTACGAGATTTGAAACAGCCACCGAAGCCCCTCCTTTCCATACATTGCTCGAAGGACGAATTTTCTCGGATTTAAGTGAATGCACAGCATGAGGTAAAGGTTAGAGAGCGACGTTCGGCTTAGCGAGCTGACCCAGGCAGCGGAAAGCGAAAAATTGGGTGTCCTCTAACGGATTAGAGAAAGTCGTCCGTAAAAACGAAATTTGATACGTTCGTTCATTCCTGATTTGAATGGAGAGAAAGAGAGTTTGCTATCGATGTTGCGAAGGCGATATTTCACATTGATCCCTCGTAAATCTGGGGATCTCCGGTAGGTGGGCTATTTAATGGTACCTTTTAGGACTTCAAAGCTAATATACTTATCGGTCAATACAAACCAATTCAGAAATAGTCGAAAGTTCGAAAAAGGATTGACAAGCAAAAATTATCGATGAATTCCGATTCAGAAAGTTAATGGATTTTGTATGATCTATTAGGTTGTTTCATAAGTTCGTGCAGTTTTTTTCAAGCGACCGTTGTAAGCTTACTATAGAAGCGTTCGAGGAGCTCTATGCAGCATTCGAAAGAGAATTGTTTGTACTTTCAGATAGTGCTTTGAATGTTTGTCGAGTTTTAAAATTTTATAATTTTTTTGTCCTATAAAGTGAAAAATGAAAACATGTAAAATTGACCTCACTGACAGCGAATTTTTTCTGCTTTGTTGTAGAACGTTACTTTAAACTTAGAACATTTTTGGAAAGAGGATATAATTCTCTATAATATGGTGTACTCACTATATTTTTTCGCTCCACATTTTGTGAACGTTCAGGCCACTAAAGTGGGACCTTCAAAAAACAGCAGTTTTTCTTTCGATGCTGCTCTTGCTCTCATTGTGAAAGATGAACATGACTTTTAGGAAATGTTTTGGAGAGAATTCTTCGCTCTATCTAACTGTGCGTTTGGCTTTACAGAATACTCAATTTTAATTTTTTTTTGCAGGAGAAGCATCTTCGTTTTCTTCAGAGGGGGAAATCTCCAGTTTTGATCGTTTTGCTGAATCTCGCACAGGTTCTGAAAGAAGACGATACGCTCTACAAGATGGTGTACGAATCACTCTTGAAAGTCTTGCTTATCACTGATTTTCAGGCCATCAAAGTGGACATGGACGAGCGCTCCAGGTAGTGGCCACGCCGCGAGCGCTCGTCCATGTCCATTTTGATGGCCTGAAAATCAGTGATAAGCAAGACTTTCAAGAGTGATTCGTACACCATCTTGTAGAGCGTATCGTCTTCTTTCAGAACCTGTGCGAGATTCAGCAAAACGATCAAAACTGGAGATTTCCCCCTCTGAAGAAAACGAAGATGCTTCTCCTGCAAAAAAAATTAAAATTGAGTATTCTGTAAAGCCAAACGCACAGTTAGATAGAGCGAAGAATTCTCTCCAAAACATTCCCTAAAAGTCATGTTCATCTTTCACAATGAGAGCAAGAGCAGCATCGAAAGAAAAACTGCTGTTTTTTGAAGGTCCCACTTTAGTGGCCTGAAAGTTCACAAAATGTGGAGCGAAAAAATATAGTGAGTACACCATATTATAGAGAATTATATCCTCTTTCCAAAAATGTTCTAAGTTTAAAGTAACGTTCTACAACAAAGCAGAAAAAATTCGCTGTCAGTGAGGTCAATTTTACATGTTTTCATTTTTCACTTTATAGGACAAAAAAATTATAAAATTTTAAAATTCGACAAACATTCAAAGCACTATCTGAAAGTACAAACAATTCTCTTTCGAATGCTGCATAGAGCTCCTCGAACGCTTCTATAGTAAGCTTACAACGGTCGCTTGAAAAAAACTGCACGAACTTATGAAACAACCTAATAGTATTCTGGCGTCGTTCAATCAGATGTTGGTGTTCAATGCCCTCCTGCGAACATAGGTTAGCTGGGTAGCGGTAACCCAAATGGTAACAGTAACCCACTGTCTGAGAGGATACCTATTAACGTCTTGCACCCCTAATTTTGCAGAAAGAGGTATGCCTCTAGATGCACAGCCTTGTGGCTTGTTGAAGCCAGAAAGAACAACGGCATTTGTTCTTTTCAAGTAAGATTTTTCAGATTTTTTCAATTTTTCAATTTCAGGGTCACATCACATGGCGAAAGTAGTATATTTATTTATTATTCCGCATTTATTACACTTTCCGATATATACAACCAAGCTTTAGGCCTCAATTCTACTTGCTGATCGCTGAGCCTACAACGTATCCTCGATCAGCACCAGTGGATCCATCTTGAGAGCAGGACACCTAAACGACTCTATTTAATATTTCTTACCATAAAAATTATAGTTTATACCGTTACCGATGTGATTGGAACGTATGTGGGAGGTGTGGTGGCGCTGGATTGAACTGTCCATACGGAATTCTTGCAGAACACCTAAAATTGTATAGTTTTCAGTATGGGAAGACACTTGGAACTGCCGAAGGGCTACCCATTAGGTCCCCACTTGGGAAGGCTCTCAAAAAAGCAGAAAAATATGAGGAAACTACTTCTGTCATTCACGTTCAAATATGAATTTTGTTGAGGGTTTTTCAAACTCAATTCTCAAAGGATTCTCATGAATTCTTCGATTCGAAGATTTCTCAACAGAAATAGAGACGAAAAACGGGGAAGAAGGAAAACTCACGTTGACGGCCAGTGTGTTTCCGGTGTTGGTGAATGATCGTACCACGTTTCCGGCAGCGTTGAAGAATTCGATTTGCATGATAGATGGCTGAAAAGAGAATTTTCATAATCACACAGCTAATACACGGACCCCTCCAAGGCGATGAATACGGTAGAATACGGTGGAATACCGTATACGGTTTTATGTCGCGCTGTTCAACTCGTTACAGTGTTTTCTAGTGCATTGTTGTACTCGATCTCCATAAAAACATTCGCCATTCGGCCGGCGGCTTCCTCATCGAAACTGGCGTTACCTTGCCAAAACCATTTACCCAGCGCCTAATTCTGAGAGAAAATACAAGAGAAATACTAACATTAGTGTCGGGAGCAGCGTCGCAGAAGACGATACCGTCGACGGGGCAGGTGGACGACATTCTTCTCAGGATCGAACACTGTTCAAAAGCCGACGATGTCGGATTTCGCTTCGGCAAACTCGACTGCGATAGCATGGAGCAGCAGGCTGGAAAGATATGTTTTTGTTTTTCTGATATTTGTTTTGGACTTTCCCTTCGAAAAAAATGATTGATCCTCTCATTATGTACTGAATATACTTCTTATTCGACTAGAGTAGTTCGTTTTTCTGTTTTTTTTTCTCAAAACAAGAGCCGTTGAAGTTCTTGGTTAGAAAGCGTTTGTTTTAATGATTATCGCTGCCCATAATTTCCTTAGTTCTTTTCCTCTATTGTGTGTTTTGAATTTACGTGAACGAAAAATAATTAAGCATTGTAGAAACAGTCTAAATATTATTTTTCGGAGGTGTATAACAAACGTCTTTAGTGTGAATGACTGTCTTTTGATCAAAAGCTTTCCTTCCACAAATAAAAGCACAAGTGAATAATTAGCGACCTACAAATAGCAGCAGCTCAAATGCGGTTAAAAAATCCTGCTCAGGTATTAAATTAAAAAAAGAAAACAAAAAACGGCTCGCGAAAATGAGGCAGAAATCAGTGATCCAATCTCATTGCTGCTCAAAGCTCTCAATTTGAAACATTCAAAATTGCAACCTTGATAGCCGAAACTTTAGAAAAAACGCTGCATGTTCACAAGCAATCTACTAGGTATAACTGATTAGTGTACAACATTATTATCAGTTGATGTACGCTTATCTGTGCTTGTGTTGCACTAGTGAAACAGGAAATTTCCCTTAATCTTATCACATACAAAAACAAGTGAATTCACACGAAATTCCTGTCTACGAAGAAAAAGGTATAGAGATTTGAAAAGTAAAATCGATGTGAACGAGTTGTAAGAATATGATGAACGCTTCTTTAGTTTATTAGCAACTCCGGAATATTACTACCAAAAATTGCTGCGACGATATAGAAATTAATTACAATTATGAAACTGAACGTTTTCGATTCTTAGACTTTTCGTGGAAATCAGATGCAAAACGTCGGATGGATTTCATAAAAATCTCAAAACCATTTGATTAATACGATTCACCTTTTAAACAGTTCATATCGATTTTATTGTTTTCTGTCTTACTATTATACTTGTCTGATGGTCACATGTTATAAAAAGTCTCTGCTATTTTGTTCGATTTCTGTTTATTGGATAATCGTGAATAAATAAATAATACCAAGTGAAAAAACAAGAAGATTCTTCTCTGGAGCTTCCTGAGCTGAGCCTATAAGGTACCGTTGTGAAAAATTATTTCAAAAACCTTTGCTGTTATTCCTATAAGTTGTGAGTCTTTGGCGAACAGCCTGGTTAGTTTACAAAAAGCTCAATTAATTGTTAGATCATTTGAATCTAATTTCTTGAGAGTGAAAAAAATGGAGAACTTACGATTGGTAGTTGTCGTGGTAGGAGCCTGTGTTGGAACGCACATCTCAACGGCAGGGACAAGGGCCAGAAGGGCGACAAACGACAGCATTTTGGATCTTGGAGTAAGAGCAATCACACACTCACAGACACCACTGCCAACTAATGGTCGTTGAAAGACGCTTAGGTTCGTCGAAGGCGGATCGCATAAGTTTATATAAGCGGGAAGAAAATGAAGGCGTGATCGGCGTGATCCCGACGATTTCTCCTTTTCTCGAAACAATAGCGCCCGCTTCGAAACCCCCATCACCGGATATTTGCGCGCGCGGGCACAGGGGGCCATCCAGGAATTAGCCCAGGTCGGCTAGTTGACGGCTAAATCCTGAATGAATTCGTTCGGAGAATTCGGGCTAGTTCGGCTAGCAACGGGATTCCCCTTGGGTCGGCAGTAAGCCTTTTGACTTCGCTGTTTCGATGGTCAATGACTGTGGATCATCAGAATCGCAAGGCTCACACCACAATTGAAGTTTTTATTTATCTAATGACTTAAAATATCAGTGACTTAAGATAGCTACCAAAAGAACCGAAATGAAGAAAAAAACACCGATAAAAGGAAATATGGTGCATCAGTAAAGGCTCTCAATAAAACAGGAAAAGCTCGGTTCCTTGTCAGGCATCCCAACGTACGGAACAGCTAAAAGAGGGCAGCCGCTAGGTCCAAGAGAGCAACCGCCAAGTCATGGGCATTTGAAGGCGCACGTCAAGTACACGATGAACAAATGAATAAATAAATAGGTAAATAAATAAAAGCAAAACACAAGGCCCGAGAGGGGAGGCTTGAGAGGCAAGAGAGGAGCAAGAGAAATTGATATGAGAGGCAAGAGAGGAGCAAGAGAAATTGATATGTTGAGGGCACTATCTACAGTATGGAGCTGAGTCGTTCATGGAAAGCGGCCCTCGAGTTTTTCACAAGCTGACCAGATGCCAAAAGCTGAGGTACTGTATCACCTGTATCACCTGTCGCCCCGTTGATCATCGATTCGCTCGAGCGGGCGCCAGTAACGTCTCCATTCGTCCCTGTCGCGTGCCATGGTAGACCAGTGGGTCCTGCTCGCTCGAGGAACACGAAGAGCATCGAATCGATCGTATGGGGATTTGCCGAAGGACTTCGACCAGACTGTCTCATCTTGAAGCTTCAGCATAATATTTTTATTGCTGTATGTTGCCATGACGAACAAGGCGAGCAAAAGGCAAAGGTAAAGGTGGTCGGCGTTGATCAGTCCCCGAAGGACTCGTACTCAATTCAGAATCGTAGACGCTTGGGGAAAACGTTGGCCTATACAACGACTTGCGCGAGCCAGTCGCTGTACCAAGTCGGTGTTTTTACCTTCCCACAAAAGTCTGGTACTAAATTACCGACCCCGGAGGGATGTAAGGCATGTGGCGAGGATCGATCGACCGTGCAGGTGTCAACAGTCCCTTTTACCTCTATTCATTCTTTATTCTTTATTCATAGTTTTCCAATCAACAGAGTTCAAACAAAAAACACTCATATAACATGTGACTATTGGACTTGGGTAACGATAACAATAGTAAAAGTGAAATATCAGATAAACTAAAAGGGTGACTCATGACAATTTGTTCGCTTTATGAGGTTATACTGAAAATTTTTTTAAAAAATAAAAAAGTCAAGAAATTGTAATAGAAAAGGCCACGGGTTTGTGAGAAAGAGGGGCAGTATTCCCAACACTAGGATATAATAGAACATGATCCACCTATTGACATCGTTAAGCACAGCAGCATACAAAAAGTAATTGTTCTTTTTTCACCTCCTTTGGCGTTACATACATCCCTCGTCACACCACGGAGCCCTTGAGGTGTCCAGTGATCGCATGTTTGCCAATGTGTTTGTGCGCGAAGTCTGTTCTCCGTGTTTGCGAATTGCAACTGGGCGGCTCGGTCAACACCGGGCTCCGCATGTTTTCCGGGATGACCGTTGGTTCTGCTGCCCAATGGACCTGTTGCCGCTGGTCTTTTCATTAGCTGGGTCTTCAACACTGTCAACCGTACTGTGTGTGTCGAATGGCCGAGCTGATTTTCTGTTACTTTTGATGATCAGCTCATTTGTCGCCTCCGTTTCTTCGACATCATATTTTGTCAAGATCGATGTTTGGTTCAAACTTGGTCTACAGGGTGATCCAAATGTGGTGTTGCACAAAAAACTAATATAAAAGAATAAATATAATATAACAGTACACTAATCAGAAAGACAAGAAAATCTCCGCGACACTCCATACATCACATTCGAAATGGCCACCTTTGGCTTTAATGCAAGTGTCCAATCTCTTTCGGAAATTTTTAGAAGTGCTTGCAACCATTTCCGGTGAAATTTCGTCCCACGCTTTCTCCAGAGCTCTTTTCAGCGAAATTAGTGATCGAGCAGGCTTTCTGCTCTAGGATCGAACGGGTAGCGAAACCCATAGGGTTGATCCTAAGGCCGAAAGTGGCTTTCCTTAAGCGCGTAACACTTCATGTGGATCACCCTGTAGAAATGCAATTGGATCCGACGGTTGTGATCGTGGATGATGGAGCTGTTGCTCGTGATCACCTACCGATATACGTTTCCACGTAAGGAATTTCAGATCTGCAAACCGTTTCTCCTTAGTCTATTGTTGTCTGGTGAACTTACAATATAATGTTGAAGCGATGGAAACTGGTATGATAGTGGACGGCTAGCCCTTCGACAATAGAATATCCTTTGTTCTCCTTCTACTTTACTATAATGTGCGCTTTTGTTTTGCTAATGGGATTGTGGCATGGAAATGCACTCCATGATCAGCTTTCTATGAACCACGGCATGTCTTTATCTCAATATTCAAATTTTTTATTGTTAGCGACGAAAAGTTAGCCGGATAAGAAGTGCGTGTACCAACCTCGGAGTCACTAATAATAAAGAGTTTGAAAATTGAGGTTGGAAATGTTTCTTATATCAGGCAATTTATTCGTTGTAACTACGATCATTGAGTATTTAACGTGATCTTTTTCAGGGACAGATACCATCATCGTCCAGTAGAAGACGACTTTGTATTCTCCTTTATTCATACTTATTCGTATATCAGTAGAAAATTATCTCTAAAAACGTCATTCCATGAAACCTGAGTACAATCTCACCGATCCGTTCATCCACCGAGTACCTACAGCAAACCCTATCCAATTGGTAAGTGTGCTCGATAACATATTAATGGAATTCTCGAAAAAAATAGAAGGTATGCGATGAAATTAATGCAGTTTTTTGAGATTTATCTGATCTCTGTCTCTGTACCCCACTGGATTGAAAGAACTCGGAAACGCGATTCGAACTGGACGTTCTTCTCATGGATAGGAAACCTCAGAGGTGCGCAAAACTTTCCAAAAGTTTGACTCAAGTAAGGTGACCTTTTCACATTCAGATGTGTACCTCACTAAATTTGATGTCTCTGCTCTAGTATGCCTTACATTCACAATTCATTTTCTTCGACAGTTCGTCACCAGGAGAACTGAGGTTGGTTTTCGTTTAAGATTTAGGAAAGCGACAATTTTTGGAATGTTACAATAAGATATTGCTTATTTTTCTTATTTTCCACTTTTCCATATCTATATGGACCATACCTATAACTCTTGAGTGAATTAGTACAGTTAGGCGACATCTGTTAGCTAGGCCCTGATCAGTGATGAAGGACGAGTTTCGATAGCATCATGTTTGCTGACACTAATGCACCTTGTTCATATTGTCGTTTTTAGTTTGTGTTTTAGTTTGCATTCTCGGTTGTTCATTGCTCATCGTTCTTGTTATTTGAAGGCGCACGAGAAGTGCACGATAAATAAAATAAAATAAATAAACAAGTAAATGAATATTTCTTTGTCATGACCTTTACATCGTACTAATGCTCTCCACGGAAATTCTTTCAGTTTTTCAACGAGGAAAAAGCAGCTGATTCATTAGTCACCCTTTTCATGTCATAATTTTTCATTTCAGTTATGGGTAGCGCAGAATCACATCTTTCCACGTTACGAAAAGAAGTTTCCCGAGTCGGTGTGGAAACTTGTGTATTATGGCCTCTCATGGCTATTCGCTCTCTTCGTCCATACCAGCATTGCCGATATCAACTCCTTCATCGACCCGGTGACAATGTGGAAAGGTAAGAATCCTAAGGCAGGACCACTGGAAGGGCGATAAACTTCAAGGATAAAATGGTTGGAAACCTATCTTCATCTATTTGTACAAGCGATGCCACTATCTACTAGAAAATCTATACAAGAGTGCGCTGCGAGCCCTATCTTTTTCTCAAAGTTTGCAACTTATCCCTGATTTTTTTAGCTTTACTCACGATAATCGTGATAGCTGGGCCCACATTCATCATTGGTAAACCCCGATAAACTCCGAGATATGGCCTGTGAACGACGCGCACATTTCTCTGCGTATCCTAAACTTCCTATGTTAAACGCAATCTCTCATCGACTCTACCGTCTGGCTCTGGCTGCGGCGCGGTTTCGGAGACCGCTGGTCCTTTCGTGAATGTGGGCCCTGGAGTTGATCGGTCCCCTAAGAAGGAGCCATGCATTAGCATTCTATTCAGAATCGTAGAAAGAGCAAACTGCTGACAAGATTTCTACTCACAAAGGAATGACAGCAACGAGTTAAGGGTCCTTCACACTCTACTACGGCAGTAAAGCAATGTAGAGCAGTTTAAAGGGGAGTACGGGTACTGCCGCAATAGCTGCGCGCTTTTCCGGCCGTCGACTGGAGTGTCGTTTGTCAAAAACTGTTCAGTGCATAGTTGACGATATGGGTGGTTTACACAAAGAAATTAGAAAATTGATACTGCGCTACTGCGCAGCTGACGCACGTCGCCAGTCCCTATGTTTCATCATTACTGCGGCAGCAACGCAGTAAAGTATGAAGGGGTCTTAAGTAGTGCGTCAGGAATCCTACGCTCCTCAGATGGAGGAAGGATCTCCGGTACATCAGGCAACCGTTCAGACTTCTCCAAAACAGAACTATTTATTTATATCGGCAAGCCAGCGCTCTACCATGATCTGTGTGTTGTAGCTGATCAGATCTCTGCGCAACTGGTTACTGTAGTATTGATTGGTGAACTGTAATAATGATTGGTGCCTATTCAATGACTTACGTGGACCAGCCGCTGTACATACATATCTTAGACGTCACCTTCTCAGACAAGAATAGTACCATTTTACCCTGAGGACACGGTAGGTCTTAACCCGACCATGGGGAGACGAAAGGGCTGATTATTCCTGAGCGAAGATGGATCAGTCGAAATTGAAGCAAATGGCAGCGCTTCTTGCCACCGCACCACACGGTTCTCCATGGAAATAGACAGCTCGTTATCATTCAGTTTGTTAGGAAACCGACTCTGAAAAATTAAAATTTCCCGGATTTTGTATTTGTGCTAGCCGCCACATTTAGGTTGGGAGGACGGAAACTCGCCACCGATCCACCCGGCGGTGCTCGTTATTTACGGTACTCAGGCTGCATTCTATATTCACTCTATTTATGCGACGCTCTATTTGGATCTCTGGAGAAAGGACTCGTGGCTGATGTTCGCTCATCACTTTGTCGCTCTTTCCATGCTGTTGTTGAGCTACGTCGACAAGTACGGCCATTCCAACATTGGCAGATTGATCTGTTTCTAGCTTTTCATATTTACCGAAGAGCTGATACAATTACACCCTTGGAAAATGGCTTTTTCAGCTTCACCCTTTGCGGAGCACTGTTGCTGTTTCTCCAGGACAGTTCCGATGCCATGCTTGAAATGGCAAAAATTGGAATGTACATGCGAAGACGCAAAAATGGTTGCTACCATAAGTACATTGACCTAGCAGGCAGTACCGTGTTTGTGCTCTTCGCTCTGAATTGGTATGTTACAACTCCCTTGGTTCTTTTTTCGAAGACGCAATCCCAACCCTACCGTGCTTCTCATGGAAAAGTTTATCTAAATTTCCAAAAGGCTTTCGAAGATCTATCAGCCGCTTTTTGTAGATTCTGTGTGTTGGGTGCTTCAGCGGTTCAGTGACTTGTGAAGAGAGACTATTAGGTTGGAAACTAATTTCGTGGACTGTTTTGCAGTCATTATTTCTAGCGAACACAACTTGCTTGAACGTTAACCAATTTCATTGTTCTTTTAACCGTTTGATAGCGCATTTCAAGTAGTTTTCAAAAAAACCATTCATGAACTCTGCTGATTTCGTTTGCTGAGAAAGTTTTTCTGCTCAGGAAACATTCAAAACAGGGGTGTGCGGAACTTCCGTTTCCGAATTCCGGTTTCCGGCCATTTTTGGTCCTTCCGTTCCGTGTTCCGCTTTGTTTTTTGGGCGAAACACGGAAACGGAAGAAGAAATCGAGGACATCCACCGTGCAAGCTAACAAAATGGAGACTGAAGTTATTGTGCTGCCGTCGATGCGATCCATTCTAATTCTTGTAGAATGAAGCCAATGCAGCGAAGTACATTCCCCCCCACCTAAGAAAACTTGCAACAAAGTACTTGCCGGCACCTCCCACATCGTCGGAGTGAAAGAGTTTGTATTCTGCCGCTGGTTTCATCATTAAAGATCTGAGAAAAAGCCTTTTTCCTCAGGATCTTGAAAAAACTGCTGTTTCTCTACCATGACATGCTCGTTTTAGGCATTTAATTCTATTTTGAAAGCATTCCTGTTTATCACGCCAAAAAAGTGTCTTTCCCTACGTACTTGTCTTCAGCGCATAATGAAGTTTATAAATATGAAATTCCACCGTTTACTTTGAAACTATCACCAAACGTTGAATACCTTCACCAAAATAGTAGACAGATTCTAGTGGAAACAAAACGACTCTATGGGTACTTTTAGAAACAGAAATAAAAAAAATTTTTGTGGTCCAGTTTTGGCTAAATTCCAATAATTTAGTGGTTTTTGCACTATTTCCGGCTTCCGTGTTCTGCATTCCGGTTTCCGGCCATTTTTGGCTGTTTCCGTTCCGTCTTCCGCCTTCCGTTTTTTTTTGAGAAAAATTTCCGCACACCCCTGATTCAAAACCAGCGTTTGCTAAGGTTTTCTTCATGAGTACCTGCTTAGCCACCAGGTTGTTGAAGCGTTACGATTCGGGTGTGAGGAATCTAACGATGATGTCCTGAAACGATTGATCGTATTCAAAAATATGTTATTTCGAGCAAATAGTTCCAAACGAAAGGAAAAGTGTGCTCCGGATCAGCTACGGAACTCGGTCGGAGGGCTGTAATTTTGTCCTTTGAAAGAAACCATAGCTCGACAACACCTATGTTGAGACTAGAAGTCAAGTGCTCGAAACGCTCAATGGAAAGGTTCTGGTTTTCGATCACTCCAAAATTCCGAAAATGTCAGCTGGGAGACTCTTGTTTATGAAGGTTATAGAACAGATAGAGCACTTTATGGCTGATACTTACTTTGCTTTTTCCTGCATTCTCTGGCGCAAAGACGATCCAGTAATCAAGTGTAGATCAAAATGCACCTATGAAAATAATTCCCTTCAAAAACTCAGCATTTTTTAGGAAGTGGAATGGGACATCTACCTAAGAGTGGGGAATTACCTGTTTGTTTTAATGGTAAATATGTCGTATGGGTAACGTTTTTCCTTCTTTGGTATTAAGCACTCTTGTTCAAAGGGCGTGAGAGTCCACGAAATTAGTTTCCAACCTAATAACAGAAACTGTCGCAGTGGTCCCGCCGGATCCTTTTGTACCAGCTATTGTGGGCGGAGGAAGCTTACTAGGGAGGTCAGTGAGCGTGCCCCAGAGATTCCGATGGAGACCTATATAGTTTTGTAGATCATCGAGCGGGGATCACAGCAATATAGTTTATTTTTATTGAGGGCCAATGGGCGGTCCGGAAATCGCAAAAAACCACTGCCTTTGAGAGGCGCTGAATAGTCCCTGGGGTGAGAAGCGAGTTCTATTGTACCTTGGTGGCTAAGTGGTAATGCAGTGTCCTCATTCAGGCGATCATGGGCTCAGATCTTGTTGATGCGCTCCTGTTTTGCATTGATACCAAATCGTGCTCATTTTGCTATTTTGTTGAAGAAAATCATGTTTGGGGTAGAGGTGGTTTTTAGCGATTTTCGGACCACTCATTGGCCCTCAGCAAAAATAAACTACAGTGTTGTGGTCCCCGGTCGACGCTCTACAAAACTATATCGGTCCCGTTCAGAATCTTTGGGGTAGTTACATCGGCTCCAGTAATACTGTCGGTACGCCCAGGCCCGTGAGATGGGTTCTTATGAACATGCGAATATTCATGACATGGCATTAAGTTACCAAAAATATGTGGAAGCCAATTTCCTGCCATACGTACGAACAAAAATACGAAATGGTGGGGTAATTTTCGCAGAAACACTGAAAGGACATTAACGTTGAAGAAGCTTCACTTAAATTCTATCAAGATATGAATTATCATGCTACTCCCGACAAGAGTGAGAATTTGGATATTGTAATTTGTTAGAATATATCTAACGTGCATAGAACACAACCGTTTGATAATAGTACAGTAAGGAAGACTAGGTGCATTAGAGCTGGGAAGGGGCGTGGCGTTCTGAGGTAACAACGATACCGTGACAAAATAATAGACCACTCTCTTATGTTGTTGACAGACTTCTCTTATAGATGGATGTTATTTTAATTCAACTATTTCAGGATGCTGTGCCGCCTCTACTGGTATCCTTGCAAACTGCTCTATGGTACTCTTTACGGAGCGGTGTATCTTGGTCCGCAAGTGGCTCCATTTTTCCCTGTGCTCGGATTTATGCTGATACTCATCTACGCGATGAATATTTATTGGTTCAATGTGAGTCACTTTAACTGAAAAATTCCGTCAAATTCGGAAGCTTTCCCCCTTTCCTCCTTTTTGCCCTTGAAGAGACGCTCGCAGCACCAATCTGGCCTCTGCCAACTTTGCAGCGTCCTATGTCAATTTTTTGTGTCAATTCGAAAAAGAGAAGTCTGAGCAGTTGTTCACTTGCTCTGGAATATTTGCATGGATTCAGCTTATTAGCTATTCGTTAGGCTCTGCATAGGTCTCAGCCTACATTGAACTCAACATCTTCAGTTCATCGCAAGAATGTTGTGGCGTGTAGCGACAACTGGTGAAGAGCCGGAGGACAATCGTGAATGGGACACGACAGCTGTGACTGGCCTCTCAAAAAGTTCACTGGATGCGATGGCCGCACAAAAGAAGCAGTAATTCCCAAACAAGACTTCCTTTCCATATTTTGTTCTAATGTTACCTCGGTTAGCATTTCCATGAAATACATTCATGTTAAATAAACTCATTCATTTATATGCCAGAGGTGTTTTAAGGTATCTTACAGTCAATAGCCTGATTGAGGTATCGACAGAGTGCGTGTCGTGATGTGGTGAGAGGCGCGACGGACAACCGTGCGCTCGAGCGATCGATCCTCGCTACAGATAGCCAAGTCTTACATTCTTTAGTGGTCGGGTGAATTGATACCAGGCTTGTCTGGGTAGATAAAGTACTGACTTGTATAACGGCCGCCTCCCCCCCCCCCCTCCTTCCCGCAAGCCGTTGCAGAGACCAAACACGCATTTTGTTCTATTTACTTTAAATCCCGCAAGTCAAGATAAGAAAGCGTTGGAGAACTACAGTGAAAGGCCAAACACACATTTTATTTTATTTAGCTTAAATCCAATTATAAATATGGACTATATTATATTGCAGCAAAGATAAAAAGCTGGTAGACATAATGGAGAACTAACAAAGCGAAAGGCTATTAAACACAACAATGGATTAAAAAGGCGCCCCTATCTAGCACCTAACGACAAGTAATTCAGAAGTATGGTTCCGTAAGCATCCTGGGCACAACAGAGCAATCAATTTGAACAAGAGAAAAGACCGACTATAAAGGAAATAAGAAATAATAGTACAAGACAAATAACTCTTATTCTAGTACAGTGGTGGTAGGTGGCTCCGCCAATAAGTGCAGTTGCTTAACGGCAGGGACGACGAAGCTCGATGCAACAATATGTAAGTCCCATACATGAGGCTGACATCAAACAGTGAAGGAAAATTCTAGGCGGACTTACTAATTAGGTTCACACTAACAATAAGTCTGTGCCCCCCCCCCATCCGGAAGCAACCGTTAACAGTAAGAAAGCCCAAAATAACATCCGTAAGAGGAACAGCCATAAAGTTTCAGATCCACCATGCCTCTATGATACTGAATGGAAGGTGAGGGCATCACGCTTTTTTCACGGTCCGATCAAGATCTTATAACTTTTATTATGAACAAACGTACAGGATAGGTCTGATTAGGTTGTTTACAGAAGTGATGTATGCATGGGTGTGATCAATGCTGGACCATGCTAAATGTGGCCTGTCATGTTTGCCCCACATGAGAGAGAAAATTGTAATAATTATATTTATTATTTGCAAAATACCCACCATCATAAGGCGTTACAGTAAGAAAGATTGTTTACTGGATATCGAAGTGGGGCGTGGCCACCTGGGGTCACTACGATACCGTTGCCGTGGCAGGCCGGTTACAAACTACACCCCGGAGCAAAATTGTAAGTTCACCCTGCAATTTGTCCAGAACTCGGCAGCAACTCCCTAGATACAGTAATATTATTATGATATTCCTCACTATCAAAAACCTGTATACAGTAACTCTAGCCACCTGCAGTGTCTTACCACTGCAAGAAGCTACAAATTTCTATTCAAAAACTAGGAATAGAAACTGGTGCAAAATTGTAATAAAAACATAATGCAGTGGTTAAACTCAATATCAACAAATTCTTAGTATATTTTTTATCCTGTTTCACCTTTTAGCCCTATGCAGGATAAAAATAACTAAGACAGATGATCCTATCTATAGAAGAATTCGTTAACAACCCTTTCAACAACGCTGAACTGATATTAGTTCATGGGGTTCAAATTCGGGCTTTTCGAGGATCAGAACACCTTACTACGGAGGTCACCGAGCGTGCCCCAAAGATTCCGAACGAGACCAGAGCATGTCCAAGTTATCGGACCAGTTTTGGACCAAATAGCTCGTGTGAGTTGGAAGAGGTATGGCCTTCCTGAAGATGCAGCCACTATCCAGGATTCTACCACAGTCATTGAACTTTGGCTATCCCCGAACACTGTCGCCAACTTCCTTTGCAATTTGTCCAAAATTACCCAAATACTCTATTTCCGAGATACAGTAACGTTATTATGATATTCCTCGATATCAAAAGCCTACATACAGCCACAAGATCATAAACCGTCGATTTTGAGTACCCGAAGAATAACATGCTTTCCGCCGTTGTGCGTCCAGCGCGAACGCCTCCGATGACTGCGGCTCATCTGTTGTCATTTGCAAACTAGGATAAAGATTGCGGCAAAATTGTAAGTTCACATGGAATAATTCACCACCGTGCCTAGAATTTGTGTGTATGTAGGTTTTTGATAGCGAAGCATCCTGTATAAACGCCATGGAGATCAAAGGTGAGGGCGGGAGCGGCAAATACTACTTCGGGAAGGGAAAGCAATGATGGAGGAGTATAACATCTACAGATTACTCAAATCTAGTAGTTCTTTAATCAATCCATGGAAGTTTTTAAGCTTTTGAAAAATATGATACTTATAATAGATGAATTTATTATTTATGATACATGAGAATGTAGCTTTATGTATTATAGTTTTTTCATACTTTGAAATCTGAAGGGTATTAATTAATTTCCTTCAGTTATTGCAGGAATCTATATATGCACCGCATTTTTTAGCTATTCTTAATCTATGTTCACTTGGAATAATTCGCCATCGTGCCTAGAATTTGTGTATGTAGGTTTTTGATAGCGAAGAATATCGTAGTAACATTACTTTATCTCGGAAATAGGGTAATCGGGTAATTCTGGACAAATTGCAGGGTGAGCTAGTAATTTTGCACCGAGGTGTGTCTATCCCGGTGAAGAACCTCGACTGACTTGACCGGTTGACGGGAGAAAAGCTATAAGTGGGCGTGGTCGGGGTCGCTTTGAGACCCACTGCGATATTTCATTTCGTCACAGGACCCTCAAAGGTACAGTAGCTGTCGTCTCGATGTTCCATGTTCCACAGCTGAGAGAATGCACATTACGACAACAGCCGCTTCCATATGCACTTAGCTGATACCGAACCCAGTACGTGACAGCAGTGATGGCTGTCAGTGCAGCTGTTCAGCTCTGAGCTCTTGGCGCCGAACGGACGACTTGCGCTGCTCACGAGAAAGTCTGCGGAATTTCGTCACCGTTCGCCTTCGCGACAGCATGCTGACTGTCTGGCTGTTTATTATCTCATCAGTTGCGTTCCACCGTTCAGGTTGGTGAGCATTTTTATTTACACTTTTATTTAGATATTTACTGTTACAAATCCATTGTATTACTGCTTGTCATTCTGAATCTTCGTTGAAACAAATTACGCAGGTCGAGATAACAGCGAATGAAACTAGAGTAATTTTAAAGTTTTGTTCGTCATCGTCTCGAAGAAAGAGTTCAGGGGCTGATTGCTGAGAAATTCTGTTTGATCGGGAACCCTTCTGTGCTTCAGTTTTCCTCATTCGTCGATTTACGCGATTTCTGTCAATGATACCTTGCTTGCTACTTGTAGCGAAGAGAAGTAGAATATACACAGTAACAAAGTCGCTTTCTGATGTGAAACGCGAACGATGACAGTCATGAGCCCAGTAGAAAGAAAATTCTGTTTTTTTTTTCATAGTGATATCAGTGCAGTTATTTCTATTTCTTTCTCTTCTTTCTTTCATGTCATGAAAATATGGAAATAAACCGGCAGTTAGATGAAGTTAGTCAATAAACAAAGCTTAAAAAATATGAGAAAGGTCATAGATTCTGTGAATCACTAATTAACAAGTACAAAATATGCAGAAGCTTCTATTTCTCTGAGTGGGTTTGGTACTAGTCCATCTTTTTCACTCCAGTGCTCAGGATGAGATTTCGTTCAATTTGTTGCCCAAACTTCGACGATAGGTCTTCCCTTTTTCTTTTTCTTTCTCTTTTTTCTCTTTTATATATCATTTTCTTTTCCTCTGAACGAGCGAGTAGCGATAACAGCAGAGGATCAGCAGGTCCGCTATGTGAGTACACGGCTGGTAGTTCTTGCTGTAAGAATTATTTCTAGTGTTCTATTTTAAATATTAGAGTATTTAATCTTATTTTATTTTGTACGTCCGATGACGCGCCAAAAAACACAATATAGATATAAACCCGCAACACGAAATATAGGACAAGATGAAGCAGACATTAAGTACAGGGCGCGGCAAAAGTCGTTCAACACGGATACTTGAACGTCTAAACGACAGATCTAATGCAAATGAGATGAAATTTATAACAGTGATTGCTTTTGACCACACACATATAACCAAGCATCTACGTTTCGAAATGACCTTCTTTCGCACGAATACAGGCCCTAAGTCTCTTGGGGAACGTGTCTACGGCGGCACGCAGGACATCTTCATCAATTTCCTCCCAGGCTTTCTTCAAGGTTTCTTTAAGAGAATCAGTGCTCGCGTGCGATGTTGCACAGGCTTTGTTCTTCAGTATGGACCGGATTGGATAATCCATCGGATTAAGATCCAGGCTATTCGGTGGCCACTTTTTTGCTGAGATGAAATCAGGAAAATTGTCGGCGCACTACTTCTTTACGACTTCGGCACTATGGGCAGGTGCAGAGTCCTGCTGACAGGTCCGAGTGGTGTTTCCGAAGTGCTGGGAAGCCCACGGAAGCATTTCTTTCTTCAAAACGTCTTCCAGGACTTGAGGCTGTCGATTTTCCCGGACGCGTCGGTGAACCTGCGCGCCGCAGTAGACTCGTTCCTCAAGAGACTTAAGGCCTGTATTGGTGCGAAAGGAGGTCATTTCGAAACATAGATGCTTTGTTATATGTGTGTGTTGAAAGGCCAAAATTTTTTTAAAATTTCATCTCATTTGCCTGAGATCTGCTGCACCCTGTACACAGCGCTGCTCATCAATATTTTCGATATGTTCCGTAGTCGACTCCCATCTCAATCTCAGAAGCATTTTGAATCAACTGTGGCTCATACCTAATCCAGGTAAGGAATACATATTCGAAATGCCTTTGCGACCAATACGGGAGTCCAGCGCCGAGCATATCCAACATATTGACCAGCGTTTTCATTCACTTTTTCTTTGTCCTGCATTATTATGTGCTGTGTTGCAATATAAATGAGAGCATTAGTCGTAAATATCAAGCCCCTTCGACCCTGTTATCGTCATAGCACTGATCGCTGCAGCTCAAATATTGTTGACGCTCTAGCGGAGGAAAAAATGATGATATTTCGACATTCTCACATGACGGATTAATAGTAGACGGGAACCAGCCACCCAGCCCCTGTTCATGTTTGTGCGTTTACCGGCAAAACCGGCACCTGGTCGTCCCATTGATCGAGCCGATAAATATTCTGCATTAATAATTCTGGCCTACAAGTAATGTATTCTTTGAAACTTGAATTCAAATTGAAGAAGGATTTTACGTTTAGTTCGGTAACCATTTGCACTGTTCTACCTGTCAGTCCCTTTTCGTCAAGGTTAATGTCGTACAGAAGCTATTTAGCGGTGTCAGATATAGAAAGGCGTTCTTTCTTTCTTGAAATTTCGCTCTAATACATTTTTAGACTGGATGTTTCTAAATTTTTAAACTTACTTGACGTTTCGACATCAATTTTTTACAACTGTTGGTGGTCAGGTATCTTGTATTGATCGGAAAAGTTTCCAAAAAGAACGCCACATTCATGGCGACCGAACAGCACCGAATTATCGCATTAGAGGCAGCGATGAAACCAGTTATTCTGCCTCGACCGTCCCTTTCGAGCCTACGGGAGGCAGTTGGAACTTTGGAATCAGATAACCCTCGTTGATGGAAGGGTGAAAAACTCGCAAGGTAGGTGGAGTTGGAGTAGTGAAAGTGCTAATTTCGCAACTTGTCGGAATCGTGACTTCTTAAGATCAAATTCGTTCATCATATGTATTACAGTCAGCATTTTGTCAATATTTGTCTACTCTTTCGCACTTTGAAGAATGTTTCGAGAGATTTTCATCTCTTTGGTGATGGTCACAAACTAGCCCATTTGTTCTCATCCATTTATTTCTCTTTCTTCAATATTACTAAAAACCTTATATGGATAAAAGCCGAGTATTCCTCTTCGAGCCTACCGTAGGCAGTTGGAACATCGAAAACAGATGACAAATTTCAGGCGAATACTTTAGATAACCCTCTTTGGTGAACTTGCCAGGTATGTGTAGTAGGAGTACTGGAAGTGGTAATTTCGCAACTCGTCAGAATTGTGACTTTTCTGGGCTCAAATTCGTTTATCCTATGTGTTACGGTCAGTATTTCGCGTACGTTTGTCTTCGCTTTAACACCTTTTCCATCGGTTCGGTAGTTTTTCGCTGTCTTTTCTCCGCTCGATGACTGCATTGCCTTCCCCTCTTTAGTCACAAAACCTCTCCCGGGAATTTCTCCCATAATGTTGCATTCTTCACTCCATTTAGTTTTCTTTCTTCAGTATTGCTGTGAAAACCTTGACATGGGTGTAGTATTCCGATCTCTGGAGTTCTCGTTAAGATTTAATCTTCTGCGTCATTGATAATATTTGGACGAAGAAATGGGGGTGTAGCTGCTAGTGGAAGCGCTGTTCTTGCAGTACTTGTTAAAATTCTCAAGGAATCTGAAATTTATATTGGGTGAATATTTTCAGAATCTTCTCACTGCAACGTCAATTTGAGTAGTGTTGTCTTCTGCGAAAAACTGTAGTCAGGAAATTTTCTCTTTGCTCACGTCCACCGCTCCCCAATCGACATAGTACGATAAATGTTGTTTGAGCAAGCAGCATTTCAAATGTATATTTAATATTCGGGCGTACGGCGATGGTGACTCGGATTGGGGGGGGGCTATTTTTGCGAAATTTCATTCCCCATTTCACTGGTGAAAGATTAGCCACATTTCAAGTATTCATCAAAACAAAATATATATTCCAAAACTGCAAACAATTCTCTATCGAAAGGTATACAGCTCTTTATCAGAGATTTCCAATCGAATTCTTTACACTTTATTCGGTTGATTCAGCTATTCATTTTTCGCTAATCCATTTTTTATCTGTATTTAATTATTTATTCGATGTAATATTTGACTTATCATAGCTGGAAGATTATGATATCATGTTTGTCACTTTTCTCCGCCCAGCCAAGATGGATCGTTAGATGCCTGGACGATTCTGCCGTCGATGACACCCCATTTCCTGCTGCTTTTACATCGGAGATTTGACAGCCGGCGTTACGAATATCGATTCCATTTTTTTGGTAGCAGAGTCCTGTGTATGACTGGTCTGGGAGTAAAAGGGTGGGATTCAATATGTGTATTTTAGTAGATGAGCGTGCTCCTAATGAAATTCAATTCTAGTCGAATTCGTAGACACATTTGGAGAGGGATATTTATTGTCACAATAGCAACATTTTTCCACACCTGAGCTAGTTGTGCTTTCAACATTTTGCTATCGGCAAAAATCCAGTATATTATTTTTTCTTCAAATTTAATTTAAAATGACGATTTTGTTCGGCAACCGTAATTAACATCTTCCATCACTGGAAGCTCGATGATTACCTCACTGGTGCTCGGTGCCTCTTTTCCTTGAAAATTTTGTTGCAGTTTGGTTTTTTCAACCTACGGATTCGTTTCATTTGAAAAAGACCTGTTATTTCAGAATCCCTCACCGAATCACACTATTTTTACAAAATTATTCAGACTCTTCGCATAGGCCAAATGCGCTCATGTCATCCCTCCGATTCCGAACGGAAAACATCATTTATTTTATATTATTTTCTATTAAACGATGGTGAAGGTTTCTACTAGTTGTCTGGACGGTTTTGTGTGTTTTGGAAAAGGGACCCTAGAATACAGATTTTGTTGGTACAAAACACAAAGTACAATTTCTTATTATATGTTCGCCTAAGGGTAGGGACGAAACGGGCATATTATAGTTCCACTTCATGTCATTATTTAATTGGTTGCTGTGTTTATTTTTACATATTATTGATTGCTTTCTTCACTTTTCCTATTGATCAGGTGGGTCGAGCACCTATCAAAGGTAAAAGGAAAAATGCTCAAGCGAGTCGAGTGGTCGAGTTGATGACGGCCGTCCCACTCTACACTCCCGCCCGGGTGTTCGTGGTTCCATAGCCGTGGTGTTTATTTATTGATTGGTCCCCTCGACATTCCGTCCGCTAGCCGTCGTATTCTGTATCATCATTCCTTCATTATTTTTTGTTTTCTGTGTGACTAGGATTCTGAAGCGGTTGTACACATGATGCTAGGCTTTAGTGCTCCAACTGTTGAGAACTCGAATGTTCTATGATTTGGCAGCCAAGTTTTTAATTCTTCGATGGAAAGGAATGGGCGCTAAAAGGCATTTAAAGGAACCGGGAGCATGCATTTAGGGCAGAGAATTGAATAAGTTTTTGTTTCGAATCGATTAAAGCGGAGGACTGTGTAGGGGGAGGAATTGCTTTGGAGCTATCCTCGTCTTTTCCCTACACCCAGCAATTATTTTTTGTCTCGGTTTTACCTTTACCCAGGTGTGTCGATCGTACCACGAACGGTCTTTGGAGTTGTCGGAATCTATCAGGCGACAAAAGGTGTTTTCAGTGCTTATCATTTTTCGCATCAGTGTTCGTAGTTACTACGTCCAATATGCGATAAGCGAATAGCGCCGTTGTATGATTGGACAGGAGCCGCAAAAATATTTAATTTTTTAAAGGCTTCAGTGGGATAACATTTGCAATGTTGATTCGAGTTTGATGTCCTGGGCTCAGATTCTCGAACGATATACTGCTTTCGTCAACGAAAGCGCCCAGACTGTGATTTCGTCATTTCGTTCTGGCAGGGTTTATTTGGGGTAAATCGTGGGTCTATTTCGCTGGAAATGTCGTATGGCACAGTTTACAAACTTGGACCTGGTGTATCGTCACGGAGGGATATCTCTTTGTTTTAATTAACTTTCTATGCAGCTAGGCATTGAGAGTTCTTATTGTTATTGTATTTTTTATTTTTATATATTTTTCTTATTTATTTATTCATTTATTTTTCTTGTATTATTCCTATTATAGCGTGTTGATTTTGTCCAATCAATGTCTCCAGTCCCTTCATGGCATTTTGCTCTGTAATCCGTGGGATTATATTTTCTGAAGTGGGCTAGTTTTTGACAGCTTTTCGAGAAGTATCTCTTATGTAGCTAATGCAGTTCGTTAAATTAATCGTAGAACTTCCTTCTGTTTCGTCGTATTTCGCTGACGTTGAAATAAAAACCTACCTCAAATAGCGATAACAATATTATTCCATTTTCCATCGCTGAATGCTGTTTTCAAATTTATCCAGCCAATATAGTGTTTTGACAGTAATTCTGTAGGAGAGGCTCAATAGGTTTATGGTGAACAAGTGGGTTCCAGCCCCACCCCTTCATACGAATAGCTTTTTCATTTTATTTTTTGGTTTGTTCAAGATGTAGCGGCCCCATCTTCACCTTACGAGTGAAGCTGTTTTAAACACTCAAAAATTCTGAGGTTCTTAGAAGCTACAATCTATAATATTTACAGGCTGTGGTTTAGTATTTATGGAGTGTTACTCACAAAATCGCAATTTCCATTGTTTCTAATAATATCGTTAGCATCCTGGATAGGTTGTGATAAGTCATGTAATATGCTTATCGTGAGCGATATTGCTTTGTTACTTATGATTTCTGTTATTGATCGATCGATGATTGATATGTGTATCGAGTAATTGCGATTTGGATTTATGAATGTAATTTCAGTTGCCGCAACAGGCATGACTTCCGTCACCTTACATGGAGTGACCGATACATTATCACCAGGTGATGAGAAGGTAAGTGGAGCCATATATGAACCTTGCTTTTATTTGTTTGTATTGTCATATTGTTTTTCATTCATGGAACTTGAATTTTTGTTTGAAGAGCTTCTCTGTGGTGGTTGCCAGGTATCCCTTTACCTCTCCCGTTTGTAGTGAAATGGTCGTTTAACTAAATTTACATCACATTTGCCCGGTGTAGAATAGGATTTGATGCGGAATATTTGTTAAGATTCGGTGGAGGAACGTTTCACTTGTTCATTTCTACACACCATTAGCTCGTGGTGACAATGGATTCAGTGGTTTTAGTGAATAAACTATAGCACAACGTATAGTTAGGTGTATAATACATCTCATACTGGCTATAAGGAAAGTCAGTCATCAGGAGAAATAGAAGAACCGACTAGGGCCCAGATTCATCATTGGTAAACCCCCGATAAACCCCGAGGCATAGTCCGAACGGCGCCCACCTTTGTCTACTTATCCTAAACTTCTATGTAAAGCGCAATCTCTCATCGACTCTGCCGTCTTGTTCTGGATGCGCCGTGGTTTCGGAGACCGCTCATGTATTCGTGAATCTGGGCCTAGCTGGTGAAGTTTAGAGCGGAATTGATTCATATTTCTTTTTTTTGCTCAATCGCCTCAGGGTAAAAAAGGTTTTCTGTTTCTATGTTCGTTTGTTTCGCTTTTAGTATCTGGTGGGCATTTCATTGTATTATATGAATTTAGTTACAATGGCAAAATTTAGAACTGAATTTTAGTGGATTTCTAACTATTTGTGCTTTCAGTACGCATCAGCTCTAGAAACTGCCGCTGCGGTATTCAGAGAAGTCGAAGCTCTTTTCAACGATCCGACATTTGTTGAAAAGAAAGGTTGGCGGGTTGACGAGGAAAACGATGAAGGAGACGTCGTCTACGCGAAGAATACACCGAAAGGAAAAACCGTAGCTGTCAGGGTTGGTTTTGAGTTGACATCTGTTCAGTGCTAATAGTCTTTCCGAATGTAAGTTCTTTTATTCCCCGAAACAAGTCATCTTTCGAGTAGATTTTCTTATTTGTCAGTAGTTCTTTTCCACTTTCTCTCCTTCCGCTCCAGTTGGTTGCTTTACTTTTCTGATTGCACAACCCATGAAAACTTCTGTTAGATAAGGCTGTGATTGTAATTTCGGTATAGCACCCCAAATCTTGGCGTGCATGGTTAAGCGGGGAGGGGTGCTTTTGAAACACGCGCGGTCGATCGATCGATCATCGCCCGGGTTAACCAAGCCTTCAGTCCTCCGTGGTCGGAAAGTTTGATATCAGTTCTGTCTGGGAAGGTAAAGACACTGACTTGGTACAGCGGCTGTCCCTCGCAGCTCGTTGCATCTACGATTCTGAATAGGTCAGAGCACAGCGCGTCCTTTTTGATCAGCGCCAACTGTTTACCTTTACCTTTTACCCAAATCGTTTTTTTTCAGACTGAATTACCTCTGGATGTTGACGCTGTAATGAATGAGACGTGGACTGGCGTTGAAGGTTTGCCGACATGGAATCCAAACATTAATTTCGCACAAACAATTGCTTCTCCAACTCCCCATTTTGATATAATTACAGTAAGTGAATATTTCTTGTTGAAAATGATTCATTAATGATTTCATTTCACATTGTTGGTCCTCATCACTAATGTTTCCGAATGACTATTCGTTTCAGTACGGAAATAACGACGTATTGATTGTTAGTGGAAGGGATTTCGTCTCGGCAAGGATATACCGGAAGACTCCAACGGGTTATATTCTCGCCTCACGAAGCGTACGACTGAAGGAATGGCCTGAGCAGAAAGGAAAAGTTAGGTATGCACTATAAACATTCATCGTGAATTCGTGTCTGCGTTTTATTTTTCTCTTCTTTTCTGAATACTTTCACATTCCGTCCTCGTTTTCGACATTATAGCGTGTCTTCACTCCGAAATTAGCTAGCAGCTATCACAAACTCGTTTTCGACATTATAGCGTCTCTTCACTTCGAAATTATTTAGCGGCTATCACAAAACAATTTTTTGACCCTACTTCCCCTACCTTATTCAACTAGAAAAAGTTGATGGGGTCTATTGATTGATTTGTGGATGATTGCAGGCGGAGACGTCTAGCTAGTCAGCGCCTTTCCGGATGATGCGTGGTTAAAGAGACTTTCATGTGAGTGTGTTCGTGTTTTGAAGGTGAATGTGATATAGCTCCATTTACCTTGACTGGATAGCTTTTTTGGGGAAGGAAAAAAAAACAGAAAAGGAATATCTGACATCGTTTTGGCGATCGCTAGACAGAAACTGCAAACGTAGGAAAGGAGGACCCTGAAATGTTAGCGTTTGTACGGCTTTATCTACCCCTATTCCTTGTAGTACTTCCTGCGTACCAATTGTAGTCTTACATAGACGACTTTTCTAGTTTCTTTTCTTTTTCAAACTAGTACGCGTTTTATAGTTATACGACACCCACTTCCTTAGCGCTGGCAGTGTTCCAAGAATGTTTGATTTTTCGTTGTTATTCGCAGATATCATTTACATCAGCATGGTAATTATTGAAAAGCTCCCTAAAGATAGTGGTCCCTGTTCGACTTTTTAACAGTTTTTTGGGAATTGTAAACGCCACCGTATTTTTCCTCTTCTGAGTTCGCTTCCGTGAATTCTGTGGGCCTCAGCACATAACGGAATGACACTACAGGAACATTTAAGGAAAGGAGAATATCAAATGAGGAAAACTATATCCTAAATAAGTATTGCTCAGCGATCAGCGACTATGAGTTTCCTTACGAAGTTTTTAAACGACTTAAGCCGTATGCCTAAGCAGCCTTGAGCGAAAACCACGGAGGATATTAAAAGGATCTCTTTATACAGGGTGTCTCAAAAAATGTACCTCCTGTTTGAACGCGGCTGCGATCCACTCTATTTTCTGAGTGTTTGGTGAAAATTTGGACCTTGTGTTCGTGCGCAAAGCATGAGTTGTTATATCAATATCGATCTATAATTCGCGTGATGCTTCTGAAGTTTATAGCTTCCACGGAGGATTTTAAATCGCTGATACGAATTCTGTCGGCCTTTAAATTCTATATTTGTAGTTCGATATGTTCATTTTCCGTGGAGTGTGGAACTGGATCGTTTCCTTCACGTGCGGTTACATATTTGATCGCAGTCTGGTGTTTTTCGTAACAATAGTGATTATATGCTGACACAGACGGTTCCATAAATCAGTTAACGTAAAGTCCCAAAGTCAAAAGAGCACTAGGGCGTCATCTCTGTCCCTATTTTTGGTGGCTTACTAGTAGTTTTATCTTCATAGATAGGAAGTATAAGTTACCGGACATTTGTGGCACCGTGGCTATTCATCTAACGAGTTTTCTATCTTTGTTGATCGACTTCAGTCCAGGAACAAGTAATTATATAATACGACAGTCCAGGATCGACTAGTACAGGAACAATAGATGATTCATAATTATACGACACCCACTTCCTCAGCGCTCGAATTCTTCAAGAATGTTCGATTTGTGAAACTAAGGGTGTGTGAAAATTCACGAGTGCTTTGGTATATTTCTACCCTCAGCTCGCCCCCCCCCAGTACTCCCAGATTCGATTTTGTTGGACGTCCCGACTTGTCCTTGTTCTCGATGGTGTGCTCACAAATACAGAGTTTCGAGATGCAAGAGTAGACGGTGCTTTAAACAGCAGAGCTTTGCTTGTAACCAATCCTTTGATCGTTCAAAGAATTTGCTTATATCTATTTTGAGCGCTCCAACGATTGGTTAGCATTGTGGTGCGAATATGCGATTCAGACTGAATATTTAAATACTGGAGCCATAGTAACAGTTAGAAACTTCACCAAAATGAATGCAGTGCCGTTTTGTAGGGCTCTTTTCCCACTATCGATTGCGGATGTTATATGTTCTCCACTTTGGTAAAGTTGCTAACTGTTACTACGGTTTAGCAAGCTCTATCGTTGGTGCCCTCACTGGCGGGAAATTTGATCTTGAATCCGAACACTTGCAAGTGTCCGATTACTTACGACTCAACATAATACTCCATGGAGGAAGCATTGGTGTGGATTTTTCGCAATAGCAGTGATGCCTGTATTTCCAGTGAAACATTTCAGAGCGGAGCTGATCATGGCTGGAGCGCGCTTTACTCGTCATCCAGAGAAGGAAAATGTAACTATTACGGACGTAGTGATGCTGGCTGATCTTAAGGGATTACTGCCTAGATTCGTTGTCAACCAGGTAATTTGCATACGAACGATCTTTCTTATGGATTTAGTTTGGTAAAAATCGAAGTTCAGGTACTTGGAAAAATAATGCTAATGGATACGGAGGAGAATCGGCGTCACTTCCAAGCGATTCGAGATCAGCAAAAACGGACCGACGACGCTTGATCCCCTTCCAGGAGAGCTCATTTTTATTTCATGTACAGAAATACAGAGGTTTTAAGAGATAAATATAACTGGAACATGTGTTGTGTTGGAGCACTTTCACTCTCAAACATTTTGAAGCTAGAATGTTCCAGGAGTGAATCAGTCAATTTAATTAGATCGCGCACGACGATGCATCACAGTTTGAAATTGCTTGTTTCCTCTTGGAAACTCCAAACTACTGACTCACTGCCGAAAATTTGCACAGAGAACCATTACCATATAAAGAAGTGCAGGAGGCTCCATGCTCCATCGCTTTCCTTCTTGACTACTGTACCTTCTATTAGGGTGACCATTAATGATCTGATTATCATAGCGTTTGTTCGAATAGTAATTCCAACCCAGTGTGGTCAGCCGATATTTTCACCAGGGCCGGAATTCATGAACGGTTCACCGGCCCAGATTCATCGTTATAGCAGACGCCAACCTGATATCCTCAGCATCCTTTGTTCTTGTTCTGTTAAACGCAATCTCTCACTGATTCTGCCGTCTTGTTCTGGTTGCATCGCGGTTTCAGAAAACGTTCGCCCGTACATGAATCTAGGCCCTGGTTACAGTGATATTCACCTCGGTTACCCTTCAGAAGGTGATTCCTCAACGCGCAGTGAGTCACTTTGGCGGTGAACTGGCCGGTGAAATCTAACCGCCGCTGGGATTCACCGGCGGTTTCGTTCATGAATCCCGGCCCAGGTGTGGTCAAAACTTTTTTTACGCCATTATGCGAGGGGTTGATTGCATTCTGTCAGAGAAAATCTGGCTTACTGCCGATTATGGTCTGAACTTCCTGATATTGGGAGCATCGTTTGTTATTTAAAAGTGAGTAGGACTTCTGAATGCTCACCATCTTAAGAGCTGATATCTGTTGAATATATAGGGAGCGTCACAATTCCGGTGGACTAATTTCTTAGTTTCCCGTGTTATTTCGTTGCAGTCATACCGTATCTACAAATACAGTAACGCTACCACATCTTTGGTACTTCTCGAGCATATTCCAATTGAGTTATTAGGTTGAGTCGTGATTATCAGACATTCGGGACCCCGGTTTATACTAACGAGTTTTCCAAACTTACCGATCGGCTTTAATCTACAAACCACAGATGACTGAGGAACACTAAGGGTTTGTGATAATTCTCGTTTGGTTTGGTATGGTTCTGCCTCCACCTCGTTTCTCAGTACGTCCAGATCCAACTCCGTCGGGCGTCCTGACTTGCCATTGGTTCTCAAGGTGTAGTCGCCAATGCTGAATTTCGAGAACCAAGAGTAGACGGTGCTTCGAACAAGAACACTTTCCGTATAAACCCCTTTAAGCGTTCAACGGATTGGTTAGCATTGTGGCCAGATAAGAGAAGGTTGAACTATTCGAACGTACGAAATTAGCTATTGAAAAGCAAATACATATTGCGAATATGTGATTCAAGAGGAGTGAATATCGGAGCCATTGTCACAGTCAGCAACCTCACCAAAGTTAATGCAGTAAACCGTTTTGTAGTGCTTTTCTCTCTCTATCGATTGGATACATTTGATCATACGCTTTTTGATTGGTGCTCTGATCCGTGGGAAATTTCGATCTTGAACCTGAACACTTGCAAATGGGCGATTACTTATGACTCAACCTGATACAACTCCTTCAATGGTCTCCTGAAGATGCTTTTGATCGAATGGGAGACAGTAGTGAACTTCTCGCAAATCCAAATGAATACAGCTTTCCTTTTCAAGTGGAGTTGACCCAGTTCTGGTCTTGTTTAGTACGACAAGGAGTGGTTCACACGTGTAGTGTAATCGCATGCGAGCTATAAGAAGTACAACATTCGGTGGTTAAATATTAGGTTGTCGATAAAGTTTCGAGCCACTCAGTTTGACCGTTCACCAAAATTTTAAAACGGAGCGTTCCAAAGCGGCTCATTCAATAACTTTTGTGTAACTCATGATTTATGGACTGTACATATAGCCACAGTCGTGCTTCAGGCCGGTATTGCAGAGAAAATCGATATTGTTTGCAGGTACCGTGAACGGTTTTTTCCTTTCAAGCTCATAAAACAACACATTGAAGGAAGCTCAGTCAATGGCATATATATAATAGGTCCTTCAATTGTCTAATAAAGGAGAGAAATAATTTATAAAAAACTTCCAAAAGTAGCTCGAAACTGTATCGACGACCTAATAGATCGGTTCAATACGTGTCACATTAATATAAATAACAGAAGTTTCCAGAATGTTATTGTTGCTGTTGGCACTTCTTCGCGCTGTTAATGTCGGTGGTGACCTGATGATCACACTGGATTGGCCGGATTCGGTGGCTGGACGTGAACGACCTGCAGTCGATGATATGCTGGGTATGAGTTTCCCAATCTTTCCCCAAACGAACCCATCACAGCTTTATAACTGCTACACTCCATGTGAAGAAGAGTGTGATGTTCTGATGATGCAAGGCTGATCGCAAAAATCGTGACATAGGCGGGAGTTGAACCCGCCTTCGATATTTCTTCCTCTGCTCAGTCCTTCTCAGCGTAAATGTTGACGAACAAGTTCTTTAAGAAACTTAATTCACAAAAATGCGCATCGATGAAAAATATCCATAAAAATATAACTCCAGTACTTAGAATATAGACATTCCATTTGAATTTGAATTGATTCTGCTCAAGGTTTCCATAAACTACAACCTGCCAGTTTATGGTCGCTATGTCGAGGGCAGCAGACTCATGTGCAACTCGGTGTCTGCTCGAATCGCTTCATCGAATGCTCTCCTGGTGGAAGCGGCTTTGCCGTTCGATCATGTCCGTTCAATTCTTTCGTGAGTTGAATTCGCTAACTTCATAAATTTTGTCTCAAGAGCGATAAACGACCTTCTGAACACGTCCTTTCGTTCAGTTGTAGCTACAGTACTCGAAAATAACCCAAAACTATAGAATCACTATTGATACCCAAATGTACCATAGGTATTCATGAACGGCAAATGCCTCCCCGCAGACCATTTTGCCGAGTGCCAGGACAGCGCTATGAATCTGATCAACGAAGAAACGGAGCAACTAATTGAGGTAGAACCCTATGACACTTCCCAGTACATCTCATCTGATGTCAATAAATAATAAATTATAGATGGAATCGTTCTGTGCCAACGGTGCCGGTGTCTATCTTGCACCGCAGGCAACCGCCGGAGGGTGTTCTCGGCAAGCTGTCATCTGTCATCCTAACAAGCGTGATGCGGTTTCGGTGCTTTGTCCAGTTGGTGAGTTCCAGTTATAGTCATTTACCAGCCATTCAGCGGCCTGCAGGCCTCAAAATGAACTAATGAATAGGAGGAAACATATATGGAACATTTATAATAACAAATAAAACGAAGAACAAAAAGCATGCAGCAAAAGACGGCGAGGAATTGATGAAATACGTCACTGGGAGTACGGTAACGAGCAATCGCGGCGGGACCCTAGAGTTGACAAACAGACATCGTGGTTTCGCTTATTTATTAGTAGGATAGGATACCCGTCAGCGAAGTGGCGCAGTAGTGGCGAAAGTTGGTTAGTGACGCAGAGGAAGCGGTGCGGTAGCACATTCCTAGGAAATTATTCACACATTTTGCTGCCGTCGATCTGACTAGGCCATTAGAAGTCGTGACAAAAGGGAAGGACCACTTCTTGCCACCACCACCGCCTTTTCTCACAAGTTCGTGTTGCCCTAACCCGAAAAGAAAGAAGGCTGATATTTGCTAAGCATAATCATGTGCCTAAAGCGAAGCGAATCCAGTGAATGTTAGGAGTATGCCTACTCTTTTCAGGCACATTCATTACTAACTCCTTGCAATGTGCCCCAGCGCCACTCTCGTGTCCACAGAACTTGGAAGTGACGGCACCGATCAGACAGTTCTTTCTTTATCGAGCTTGTGCATCTGAGATGGGACACGGAAGGCCGCCTAAGAATGAATCTCACCATTTGAACAGCGCTCACTGTACTTCCTGGTATGTCATCAGAAGATTCTGAATAGGACAGCACGGTAGATACAGTACCGGACGCGCCGCAACGATAAAACGGCGCTAGCCGCTATAAGAAGTTATCTAGCCGCTAGGCGCTAGATAACTTCTTTAGAATCGATTCATTTGCAAAAAATAAGTATGTATTCGGGCTTAGCAGCTTGAGCTATATCCCTCCATATACATTTTCCACAAATTCGTGGAACTTGTTTTCAGTCGATTTTTTGACGCCTCGATTTTCGAATCCCGTTGCCGCTTCGGTCCCTCGATTGTTGACTCACCACCGACTAGGCTCCGCTCCCTCCTCGCCGTCTATAAATGTGCAGCCTAGCGTCCCAAGCTAGCAATAGGAGTCCCCACGGGGTGACTCGAAGAAGCTACCAAGGGGGCCCCCGTTGGACATGGGGCGCAGATGAACTGCGGTTGACTCCGCCCGGGTCACCACGCGTGGACACCGAAACGGCGCAGTTCGGCGCTCCGGAGTGCCGCCTCCGCCGTTTTATTGTTGCGGCGCGTCCAGTACTGTGGTACGGTAGTGACCCATTCAAGGTATATTGTATGCCATCCACAACCGTCGATGGAATATTGCGAAGCTGGCGAAGTTTTCGACTGGCACGAGCGGAGCTGCCGGAAATGGTCGACAGGCGATGTGTGCGCCATGGCAGGCGTATGCGGGTGATCATTTCACTTATTTTCATTTGCTTACGACAATCCACTCAAGAGAATGCAATTATTAGAAAAGAGCACCAATAGTTCATAAGATTTCCGGGCATAAACCTATAATAAGATAAAAAATATTTATGTATTTATTTTACGCTGTTACGTGCGCCAAGTGCAACAGACATGAGTAATCCCAAACGATCGTACTGCGCTCAATTACAACTGAAAACTAAACTAAAATAAAATGTTATTGTTAAACAAGTGCTTAGCTGATAAAATTGAAAAGTGAGCCGTAGGACTCACAGGAAAGTACTATACATGATGCTTAGTAGAACGACGTAGAGGTGGAAACGCCGTTAACTCGAAATGTGCACAAGTGTTTTATGTAAAAAATAAATAATAAATTGAACCTCAAAAAATGTAAATAAATAATAAATATGCAGAACAACTGCTTAGCGGATTAATCTCTGCTCTTCCTAAAGGGCGAGTTCTACTCGAAGCCATCAACATTCGGCATTGAAGCAAAAATTTGTGAAAGGACGTCGACCTTTTTTCCCCACCCCAGAAGGTCGTTCCGGGAAAACTAACTACGGTTCCGCGAAACCCAAGAGAGACCCTGCATCCTGTAAAAATTACGTCTCCAAAGCTTGGCACGTTGAATAGAGAATGTGAAACTTAAAAAAGGACCCAACTATGTGAGAGAATTAAATGACGGTAACGGCACACCAATAAGAGAAGGCGATCGGTGCGGCGGTAAAAATTCGACTAACATTCCAGCAGCCGTCTTTTCACTTTTCCCGCGCAGTCCAATCGACGATTGTGTACTCTCGGTCTATGACCACAGATATTCGTTGTCTAGTTCGTTAACACGTTGACGACCGTGTGACACATATGCTGCGTCACACATATTAGGCCGCGTGGGACCGTGTGACGCAATTCTGCGTCACAGTTTTGAAATTTATTTTTCTGACTTATCCCGATTTTTTGGGAAATATTTGTCTGGCCATTATATACTTCATGATTGGAAATCATTCTATACCTCTGTCCGTAAAAACAATTCTCAGCTTCTGATTTACTGGAATTTTTGATTGTGCACTAGTTTTCTTTACAAGTAAAAACAAATAATGGTCATTGCAAGAAACAAATAAATGCAAACAAATACTGGTTACTGAAACAAACACATAAATACAAACAAATATTGATCATTAGAATAAACAAATAATGAACAAGAAACAAATAACAATTTCCTTTTAACCTGGATAGGAAAAAAGGACATTCTAAAAGCTTCCAGCTGTTATTTTTCTATTTTCGTTGCAAAAAAAGTAATAGTCACAATCCCCGATATTACAGGACTGTATATGTAGTCTTCGAGATTTACTATTCACTTTCATTTTGAAAAAAAATTCGCCGTATGCCGGCATCATGCCATAGCCTCGGCGCGCTAGAAAATCATTTGGTCCCACGCGCCAGACACGCGAAAAAGGCGCTGTCGTCAATGTGTTAAAATCCAATGCGTCAAAGATTCGTCCACCAAAACTAGATTTCCAGAGGGGTGAAATTTTTTTGCACGAGTGCGTCGATCGATGATTGTGCGTCCACGTCTACTGCCAGGATGCTCCATTGGAAAGCTGTACACCTGTAAACGATTTCTAATAATATATAAGCAGGGGGCACGGTCGAACGGAAGAAGAAAGTCGACAAAACCTCAGTGGGCACCTTGATCGGAAGGCCCTTAAAACTCAGCAGCTAGCGGCTACTCGTGAACGGTGGTGATGATCCAGAGATTATGGGCCGTATCACCAACAGTGCGTGCCAGCCTCAAACTTGGGTAATTAAACCTCTTTTCACTTTTCCCGCGCAGTCCAATGGATGATTGTGTACTCTTGGGCTATGACCGCATATATCCGTTGTCTAGTTCGTTAAAATCCAATGTGTCGAAGATTCGTCCACCAAATCTAGATTTCCAGAGGGAACGAGTGGGAATCGGTAGCGATCGATGATTGTGCGAGTCAGTTCGTCTACTGCCAGGGCTCCATTGGAAAGCTGTACACCTGTAAGGAGGGAATGGTGTTCAGCAATGACGAATGTAGGCCAAGAGAAGCTGTAAAAGAATGCAGGTCATGTCGTCGAAAGGAACGTCGTCCGGGCAGATCGTGCGACGAGGTTTGAATAGATGACTATTTTCGAGTTGTTCCACAGTACCGAACGCACCGCAACGATAAAACGGCGCCAGCGGCGCGTTATTGTGCGAAAACCGCCGTTTTTCTGTATCTCATTTAAAATTGATTCATTTGTAAAAATAATTATGTAGTTGAGCTGAGCAGCTCTATCTTACATATGTAAATTTTTCGTATTCGTGAACCTCGTTAACAAGCGACTTTTTCGACCCCTCGATTTTCGGTCCCTTGTCTCCTCGACTCCTCGTCTGGTGATTCATCGCTCGACGAGGCTTGGGCTTCGGCCGCGCTACCACGCGGGGACCCCGTTGAGAATGCGGTGTAAATGAAATGAGATGGACTTTGTCCAGGTTACCACGGGTGGACTAGAAGAACGGCGCCTTTCGGCGCAAAAAGCGCCGCTGCCGCCGTTTTATCGTTGCGGCACGTCCGGTACTGCAGAATCTTGCCTTTTAGGAAGAAACCCATTGTGACCTATCCTATACCGTTGCTATCAATTTTTAGTATTACGAGTGTGTTCGAACAACGGGAGGACGATTACGATGGAAAAGCCGCAGGTGTCCGGATGGAACCGCATTCAACCCGAGGAAAATGAAATGCCAGTTGGATTACATGTGCGCATCAAGCGAAGAGGTCAGTTGTGGCAATAGTCTAATGGTTGGCAGTTCTAAAGATTTTCCTCCAGGCAATAGTCCGAAGGCAATCAGAGAAACAATAAAAGCTACCAACGCACCCCTTCTTTTTTCATCTCACCTTGTAGTCCAGGAGAAAGGAGTATTGTAAAAATTTTGCAGTGTGTTCCCGGCACCTCGTTTCCCATCAACTGTCGTGATTACATGTACTGTACCGGTGAGCATTACGAGGTGAGTTCCATAGATCTGGTTAAATGGCTCTTGCCAGTGCTTGGCCGACAAGTCTGGTGTAAGCGTGATGCCCCAACACAACTCGTAACAATCGTTTATCCCACAAACGATAAGGCTTAAACACAGGACTACGCGACGTGAGCAAATTGTAGCATGAGAAGGACAAAAACAATGGCTAGAAGGCAGCTCAAAAAACGGCCGCGACGCGCCACGGGGTCGGCTTTTATAGCGGTCCCTTGGCGCGCCGCGTTCACAATTCGAAATGCGGCGCGAAGGCGAAACAAAAATTCCAATACGGCGCAAAGATCAAATGACAATGAGATACACTGTGCAGGTTGTTTTTGTCATTCGAGTTTACTAGACTATTTGTTACTGCTAGAAACTTCAGTGAACCGGTAAGTAACCACGTAATTACGAATCCTACATTAACACTGGTACCAAGTTGCCAGACAACAGAGAGATGGATGACCTGGCCAAGCTGGTCAGGGATCGGTCTCTCGATCATGCGAGTGTCAGTGGCGTCCGCTACTACTGCTCCACGTGCGCTTGGCAAGGAGAAAATTAGGAAGAAAATTCAATAAAAAATAGGAACGTTCCCTCTCTTCCTTTCTATATTCTTCGTTCAGAAGTTCTCCTGTCCCCCAACCACTCGCTGGGACGTCCAAACTAAACTATGCACATATGATCCATCGTGCCGACCTGACATCCATGAAGATCATGTAAGTCTCACAGTTTCCTTCGTTGGTCCATAGAGAGTACCACCGTATCTGTATGCAGTGGCGTTGTACATCTGGAGACTCAATTCCGTCCACTGACTGCTTGACGTACCAAATCTGCCAGAATGGGACCTACACCACCGCTCAGTGCAAGGATATGCTCGGATATCATGCAAGTGTGTTTCAGCTTATTGCCTGGATTGAAATTCATCAGCGAAACCGATGGAAAACCGCATCCAAGCAGCTTCTAGAATTGAGGAAACGCAAGAATCTTCTGACTTCTCTGAGTTCCAAAAGTAAAAGTAGAAGTAAAATTAGATTCTTTTAAAAGCTTCCAAATTGAAGTCTCGCATCAAGTCTGAGCAAAATATAATAAATGAAATTATTAAATAAAAGTGTTTATGTATTATAGGAAATATTTTTAATAAATGGAAAGATTGTGTTCTATTTTCAGTTCCTTGCTCACATTGCTTCACTTCGTCGAATAACCACCAAGTCGATCAGCTCACCTATCCTGGCCAGTGCTCGACCCATGACCGACTTCCACACCCACAGGACTGCACTGCCTATTACGTGTGTGAGCACAACAATTGGGAATACAGAAGGTAACTGCCCCCTCAGGATAACCTTTTTAATTCGCTTATCTGTCGAAGTACCCCCAATTAGAGCGTACCTAGTATACAGGGTGCGCCAGCTAAATCCGGACAAATTTCAATTCAAATTTCCCGCCACGCCGTAACTTCGTCAGAGGTCCCGATTAGTATAGTGAAAGTCAGAATCCTCCAGTTTGTAGTGATACTCTCGTAGCTGTCTAAATGCTTCCCACTAGTGCGTAGTACAAGAGAAGAGCCGCAATCATCGAAGGCGTTTGCACGCTGGACGCACAGCGGCGGAAATCATTCGATTCTTCGGATACTCGAGATCGACGGTCTACGATGTTGTGGCGAGGTACAAAGCTTCCAAAAAGGGTTCTGCAACTCCGGCAAGGAGATCCCATTTTCGAGAACGTGTTTTAAGAACCACAGAAGTACTGGAACGGCCTCAATAGACGCTTCACCTTCGACTTTCAATGAATCTCGGCATGATACTCTCAGAAACGCAATGTAGTTAGCGATCGACCGAGATTGTTTGTAAGATGAAATAGTGTTTGGGCGAGTAGTATCCCAAGTATAACTTTGACATTCCAGGCTCTGACATCGCCGAAACGTTAGCCGAAGAATGAAGCTTTAGCAATCTCGGTCGATCGCGGACTACATTGCGTTTCTGAGACCTCAAGAGATTATCTTGGAGGACCCGGGACAGTCGCTGAGGAAGTTGGCGACAGTGTTGGGAGTTAGCCAAAGTTCAATGCGTCCCATTGAAGAGGAAGGTCTGCAAGATCTCTTCAGTAGTAATAGGCGCTACTGACACCCGCTCAGGCTAACCAGGACTTCCATCTCTCCGAATCGGGTAAACTGGTACCAGACTTGTCTGAGAAGGTAAAGACACTGATGTAGTGTAGCGGCTGGCCTCCGCAACACGAATACTGCGGTACGTCCATAAGGGGCTGATCGGTGAACGCAACTCTTCGATTCTGTTTTGTGGCATCGAATCGCCGTCGCCCGGTCGCCGGCGATCGGCGATCGGAACGGGTGTATAACGTGGCCTTACATTAACCTTCTACCTCCCAACCGCTCTTCTACGAACAATGCGCTACTACAAATCCACTATGAGCTTTAGAGTTACATTACAAAACGTTATGCAGATTGCATTCAGGTGCGATGCTGGCGAGGTGTTTGACGCCGACCACCAATCGTGTCGTCCAGGAAACCCTTGGGAATGTAAATCTCACACTGAAGTGCAATGTCGGCATGGAGAAGTGAGCCTCACTCTACCTACGTCCCAGTTACTTAAAACTTCTTTGCTCTCGATTTCCGACTCTGAATGTACTGAAATCCGACATTTTCTCCAACACAAAAGTGAGGAGATGCACTTTTGTGATACAAACAATTCTTGAAAATTGCCAAAAGTGTGTGGAGTAGCTGAATTTTCCGAGACCACCTTCGCTGGCGTTACAGAAACCCCAGTTTCCACCAGCAAATTCACAAGACACTGCAGTATATTTACTCACGAAACGTCTATATCACTCAAAAACTGCCTCGTGGTAATTTTTGAAACTAGCCATTTTTCCTGCACGTTTGGTAGAGTAATGTTCGTCTCCGCATCGTCTCTTCGAATACAAAGTCCAATTTCATTTATATGCAGAAACAATAACTATTTTCTGTAATTTAGTTGAGTTTAGCTACAGGGTCTAATATGACGAGGACGGCCTAATGAAGTTGACCTTGTCTGGACGTCACCTTGGCGAGGTCAGAGAACGTTCACATGAAATTCAAGAATTTCCTAATTTCACCACACTTTCTTTACCGCTGGATAGACCGCGCTCTTCTGATTACGGACATGTGTTTTTCATCCAGTACAAATGATATTGAAGTGATTTATGGCGAGTAAACGGTAAAAACGATCTATACCGCGTTTTGGCGGAAATCTACCGACGGTACTGTACAAGTTGGATTGATATCCAGCCTTTTCAAATCTTTTCCAGATCATCATCGATCCCAGTTCGTCGAAATGCAACCCTGTGGTGACTCAGTGCCAACACGGAAGATGGGTGAATCTTCAGTGTCCTGTGGGTTATCGCTTCGGTAAGCTGGTTTCAACTGGTTAGATTCTTCTTTGGTTGTGAATTTTACGGTCTGCATGCTCCAAATATTATAATTGTAAATTGACCAAGCAGCGAAAATTCAACAGAAAAATTGTAACGAATTCAAGATGAAACGACTTTCAACTGTGTTCTTGGCGGATGCGAAGATGTGATAGATGCCCCTGCTCCACCTCCACCGCCAATGCCTCCTATCGAGAATCAAGAAGGAAGAATACCAGTGAGTAACTCCTAACGGGAGGAGCTGTTCTTTAAAAATAAAAACAAAAAAAATAAAAATAAAAATAAGATAAAAATATGAAAATGTGATCATCGACTCACCATAAAAGACTGGCGAGCGACGATTTTGTTTCCGAATGTGTTTTGATGCATTTTGAGGTATAAATCATCCGAAGCGTCTATTTATAATCAGCAACAATGCTCGCCCTTCCGCGTCCTCTGCGTCTCTGCCCGACGTCTAACATTCGTTCTTTGCTGCATCGCTGTCGAGTATAGACGAGTATTAGGCCACCACTTCATCTTATAGGAATTTGTCGCTCCGTCGTGTGACGGAACCCACAAAATACCTGACCAGTACGACTGCGCTCGATTCTGGCAATGCGATCATACTGGGCGATATCACAGCATGGTGAGATTTTTTTCTTTTTCACATTTTCCTTTTCTGTTCTCGTTTTTTTCTGCTTTTTCTTCAGCTCTTTCTTTTTCTGTGTCGTGTTGCTCGTTTTAGGCCTGTCCACCTGGCAGCGTCTTCGATCGCAACACCCGTGACTGCGTTGTTGGGTTCGTTTATTATGCTAATTTTCTGATTTACTGATATATTTATTCGATATTATTATGCTTATTTTCTGATTATCTGATATAGTTATTCGAGCCATTACAACGGAACAGAGGGTAAGAGGCGCTACCGACACCCGCGGTCGAACGATCGATCCTCACCCGAGCTAACCAAGACTTCCCTCTCTACGGGGTATGGTAAATTGGTACCGGACTTTCCAGGGAAGGTAACACTGACATGGTATAGCTGCTGGCTCCCGCAAGTTATTGTATAGTCCAAATACGCATTCACCAAACCTCTACGATTCTGAATTGGTCACGAATGCGACGGCGCGTCCTTATGGGATCGATCAACGCGGATATGTTTACCTGTACTTTTACTTTTAAGCAGTTGTTTAACATTAGCATTTCACTTTATTTTAGCCTTTAGTTGTGATTGAGCGCAGTGCGATCGTTTAGGATTACTCATGTCTGTTGCACTTGGCGCACGTAACAGTGTCAAATAAATACATAAATAAACCTCTATCATTTACCTTTATTACAAAGAAGGGCTATCTTCAGTCTCTTTGTATTTTCAATAATAAATATTTTTTTGAAGAGAATTCTATTGTTCCAGGCAATGTTCGACTTCGGCTTGTGTCGAGAAGAGCTACCAACCAACAGAAACTTGCGGACACTACAAGTGAGCTGCGATCGTTTTTGTCTTCAAGCTAATTAAATTTTCAAAGAGTTTTTGAGTTCCCACTGAATTGGCTGATGCTCTCCTATTCTCTGCTCCGTATTTCGTTTTGAATTTCGATTTTTTTGCAAAAATGTTCCTTGAGTCTTCCTACTTTTTGTATTAAGAGTCTGTCACGGCGGACAGTGGATCGACGCTCGATGTAACCATGGAAAACAGTTCATGAACGGGAAATGCACAGACAACGACTGCGGGCCGTTTGCAATCGGCAAGTCTTGAGAGTTTTAAGCTCAGTGCAGCCTAAAATTTCATCGAAATTTCTAAATATGGAAAGTTCTTTCAACGGAACAAGTATTAAAGCCATATTAGCATAACATTCAGTGAAAATGAGTCGTTTCAATGAGGAGACCCTTCACGGCGAGTTTCTTCGTTGTATTTCTTCCTATTTTTCCTATTTTGTAAGGCAAAAAGTCGCCGGGCTTAAAAAATACGGTAGGGGTACGCAAGGCTCACTTGGGCCTCAATACTCTTAATAAGACTGAGACGACGCGGGTTCAAATCCCGCGCAAGTCGCAATTTTTGCCACGAAACTGGCACCGTCAGAACATCAAAGACTTTTGTTGTACCCAGTTTTTTAATGACTAATCCGTATGTTAAACAGATGAAAAGCAGTATTCAACGATGCAGTGCCACACCGGAGCTGTAAAGCCACATCCGTCGAACCAAGGATGGTATATGTTTTGCGAGTATGGTATGTGGAAGGAGAGAAGCTGCCCCGAAGGGGGTATCTTTGACTGGAAGGTAAGTTTCTGGCTCACATGGGTGTCCTCTAGTGACTGCTTGATTTACGTCTGCTTCCCAAAGGATAGAAACCGACTTGAACCTTTCTTTGACTACGAAGTACTTCGCCTACAAAAGAAGCAAATAAAAGAAACAGAATAAATGTTAGCTCGTTTTGACCCATCCTTGAACGAGCAAACAAAAAGAAATGCTTTATAACAGTTATAAGGCACCATGGTTCTGGTCCCCATTAACGGCAAGGATTTCTCTTCTTCTGAACGCTGCCTTAATGCCGCCCTTGGAACCGTCCGTTCAGAGGTTCGGATGGAGCAAATGGCCTCCATCCGATGCATGGCTTATCTTGGTTGATATGCTAGTCTAGACTAAAACTGACCGCCGGGTATAATGCATTTCTTTTTTCCACTGAGGCTTCGTTGCTCACATGATTTGCTTATTTGCTTACTCGAGTATGAGTTACTGTTCTGAGTTTAGTGTTCCTTGTTGCCTTGCTTGGCTCTTTCAACTGGCGCGCAGTATAGCGCATAAATGAAAAAAAAATAAAAAAAAATAAAGCCTTCCCGAGTCTAATCAGCAAGGAAAAGGAAAGGCTTTATTGGAAAAGGATTTGAACCAACCTGGTTTCGGTATAGAATCCACTAAATACACATCAATCCAAAACGTTCAATAGCATAAATAATCCAATGGATAACTCTAACTTGGGTAATTAAACCTAACGACCAACACCTCCCAGGAAGACTGTTCGATTTATAAATATATAAACCTCGAGCTTCGGCTGTAAGACGAGTGTTTTGGGAAGAACTTCACCCAGAGTAAGGACTTCGAAACTTTACCTATTCCGTTCTGTTCACCTTTAGGTAAATTACCTGACTTCTCAAGGCGATCCCATCAACGCGCCCTTTCAAGAGCAGTCTATGTGAATCCACAAACAAGTCTCCGGTTTGAAAAGGCCACGGCTAATTATTAATATACTGTAATTATGAATAAATATTAGTTGTTTGCAGGTGCTCGGCTGCGTGATGAATCAGCAACAAAACCCGAGTTACCAGCCGAATTGCTACGAGGGGGAAAGAAGACCGATCGAGAACGAGTGCTCAACCTATGAGGTAATCGGCTTGACATTCTCTCTTGAAATTGACCATGGGAATTTAATTTTGTTGAAAAATTGCACAACTTTTATGCTGATTTAATCAGGCAGTTACCCAGTTGCTGGTGGGATGATGGGGTCGAACGCCTTTTTAATCCTTTGTTGTGTCTAGCAGCCTTTCACCTTGTTAGTTCTTCATTATGTCCAACAGCTTTCTTATCTTGACTGCTATATTGTCCATTTCTTGTGATTGGATTTGAACTAAATAAAGAAATAAATAAACTAATTAGCTCGCCGTTCTGGCAAAGTCGAAAAGCGTTCACCTCCCACTTGGAAATTTTAGAATTCCGGAGCGTTTTGTAAACCAGAAGATAGATCACATTGTTCTGATTTCGATTATGTGTTTGTTTATTTAAAATAATTAGAATCTCGTTTCTTTAACCTAGGAGTGCGTCCAAGGACAGTGGTTGAAGAAGGCGTGCGGCTATGGGCAGAAATTCGCCTACGGTCAGTGCGTACCAGGAGATTGTCCCAGTTCGAAGTGTCGTGTGAGTTTATAGGGTTTTGAAGAGTAAGTAAGTAGGTGATCGTAGATGGAAGAAGTGGCGCGGGTCCCTTTGAGCTCCAAAAACTTTCGCTTTTTGAGCGTTTTCACCAGAGAGCGCGGAATTGTTAAAAAAAGCGGAAAGCGGAAGACGGAACGGAAACTGCCAAAAATTGCCGGAAACCGGAATACGGAGCAGAAATGGTGTAAAAATCACTAAATTATTGGGATTTATACAAAACTGGACCACGAAATGTTCCCTTTTCTGTTTCTAAAGGTAACCATAGAATGTTCGTTTTGTTTCGGGAAACCGAAACTTAGAAAAACCGGAACACGAAGTTTACATTTATTTTTTACAATCCCAATAATCACGACGGCTCCCAAAATTCATCCGCTTCTATGTGGCCTATCTATGGCAGAAAATAGGGAAAAAACTATTTCATAGTTTTGAGCCGATCTTGAAGGGTAATGGTGTAAATTAATGAATCAGCACACGATGGGATATTCTTCAAGAAAATAAACGAGGAAAATGACAATGAAGAGAAATGAGTACAGGACCATGATATTCTGTTAAGGAGTCCTCTGGTGTGGATGGCTACAGAAGAGTGGAGCATGACTGCTCAAAGTACTATCAGTGCGTCCACGGTAAGTTGCCATTTTTGGGTTCTCTGACTTTTTGAATTTTAAGCCACAAAACGTTAAACATTCAGCTCCGCTCCTTTTGAGACAAAAAAGGAAAAAATTAGCACTATCGAGGGGTTCGGTAGTTAACGGTGGTGTCGGAATTCGTTTATTTTGTGATCTCTTCGTAATTCTTTTTTAAAATATGACAATCATACCTTCGAATCTTGAAAAAAATATTCTTTCATATCTTTTTCATACAATTAGTTTTATGGTTAGTAGTTACAACAGTTTTTTTTTCTCAGGAAAATGGCTAGAACGTCCATGTGCACCGGGCACCGTGTTCAACGAGAGAATTTCCGTTTGCGATCATCAAGCCAATGTTCCCGAATGCGGAGGCTACTGAATATTTGCTTATTTATCAGTAAATTTTGCAAGTTTTGAAGCTGGTGAAACCTGTAGTACAATCTGCGGCTGTTGTTTACATCTGGATAGCAGATCCACAGATGAAAGCTGAAAGGCTACCGTAGTAGAATGGGAAAAGTTGATATTAAATGGAATGAGGTGAGCACTTCGATATTTATTAAGGGAAAAGAACAAAAAATAATGCTACGACCGATATTTAAACTCATGTAGAATACGGAAGCTGTCAGAGCCTGTCAATAAAAGGTGCAGAATATACGTTCAAAAGGCGTGGGCTAGAGGTATTTAGAGAGTGATATTGCTATAAGAAAATAATAAGAAATTTGGCGAATAATCTATGCTATGCTGCCCATCCACATTTTATCCTACTACCTTTTTTCTTTCCATTTTCTTGTATATTTTTGTTCTTTTTTTGTGGGATGCAGCTACATACAGTACCGTCGCTAGTCAACCGCCAAAACGCTATGATACCGTCTAAGTAATTCCTTTCAAACCTAACCATTTCAGATATTAATATATGGTTAGAATCAGAATAGCACGATCTAGGCTGTGGTCCACAAGACACTTTTAAATTTCAAAAATTCTGAGATTAAATCGAGCGTTCTTTGACCTCTCTGCAACGACGAGTTAACGAGTTCGACTTCATTATCTGGCCTTAGAAAATTATTCCGGATATGTGTATCCTCAATCGCGATCGCAACAAAATTTTTCATCACTTCAACTAAATCAAATTTGGGAAGCATATTTGAAGAGTGAAGGTGAAGACGGTCAGTTCAACACCAAACAAGATTGGAAAATGTGTAAGTATGGATTTGATTACAACAGAAAAAACTGTTTAGAGAAACGTTTTTTGTTGCTGTTTAGCCAATCACCGGCTGTAATTAATATTGAAATAACTAAAAAACATTTTAATTGCTAATCACTCCGTCACAGGGGGTGATTAGTGGCGAGCAAACGTCCTGTGAGACGATATAACGCGGTCGATCTTGCTGGGTGGCAGCTCCGTTGAGCCCAAGAAACACAAAAGCTTATAAAATTTTTGGAGTTTCGGAAATGAATTGGTAGAATATGGTATTTATCGGGTAGGTAAGATGTCCTCAGGGCAATGGCGACGTTCGGGTGATTGTAAAGCTACTACCAGTGGTTTGAAGAAAAACAAATCATGTCTAATAGATGGAGTAATACCATGGTTTTATGAATTCAGCATCAGGAGACGAATCTAATAGTGTTCCTAAAATAGTCTTAGAGTTCAAATTTTGACGCTAATCGACGGCGGCAATGTTTTAATAAATCCGTAGGCAGTTTTAGTATTATATTCATGCTAATTTTGTGGTGCATTTTCAGGTCATCCTTTCAAAACAGCAGAGAAATATGATAATATAGCGAGGAAATGTGCTATAAAGCGCATTTTAATGGACAGATAGCGAAACATGATAAAGTGATAAGATGGCCAGCGGGCGCTTCTGTGTCCGTTACGTCGTTCACCTATGCACATTCTTTTTGGATCTTTTGGATCGATTCTTTATGCAGATCAGTCTACCCTTCCAATCAGAGAGCTTTTTAGTATTCCACGTTCTGCCATATCGGTCGCTCTAATGGTTGCCTGTTGAATATTTTGCCTAGTTTGTTTGATTTTCTTCTCTTTCTTTCTCTTCTTCTTGTTCTTCTTCTTGCTGCCTCCCCAGTCATTCAGGAGTCGCTTCTTCGTTCCTCCTTCCTTTATAACCTTGTAAGCCATTTCTCCAATTGTTGTATTGATAAACGGTAACTCCAGCGGTGACCATTGATTTGAGCGACCAAATTTTGTACTTCCTTGAACTCTGTTCTAAGATCATCAGAATTAACCATCTTCTGTACCATTTTCCGGAGGGTTTACTTTGTCATGAATTTGTTGTCGTCAACGATGATCGGGTTGATCGTCGCAAAATTATTTGATACGTTTTGACAATTCTACAGAAATTTCTTGTTTTTTTCTGCATAAGACCTTTCTTGGTGTTACATACAGTAGCGATCAAAAAATATGTCACTTTTCATTCCTATGCACAAAGTCGAAAAAATCTGAAAATCGAAAAATCTCAAATCGAAAGAAGGCTTATTCCAATCGATAGTTCTGACGACTCTATTCAAAAAATATGTCGAGAGATTTTCATATGCTATTTCAAGCGAAAATATCTCAAAAATTGCCGAACGAAGTCAATCTGAGACGATATTTTGATAAAGCATTGCCTTGTTATTATAATGTGTTGCAAACATTTGATTAAGACCGCCGCTAAATTATATGTATGTACATATTCGGGTTAGGCTTTGCAGCCAACAGAAACGATGTTTTTATTGTACTTATTACAACTCTCAAATAGGTCCAACTCTTCTTACACGTGTACATATTCTTATGTATATTCTCCATACTCTAATCGAACCAACCAGGTTAGGTGGAGAACACGGTATGGAGAACTTTATTAGCAGCAGAGAAATGGGTTTCGCTCGGAAATAGAATGTAACCCTTAGTAACATGACGTGGCCCTCCGAGCTTGGGAATTTTTCTCATTTCACCTTTTCGTTTTGGCATTCTAGCTTATAGGCGTTGCAAGCACCCTTAAACTCTCACAAAAATTCATTAAAAATAGGAGTGAAGATAACCGATGTTATCTGAAAAAAACTGATTGGGCAACACGTACGTCGCTCGATAAGGCGAAAATCTATTAGATGGGTCTGCTCCCAGCAATAAAGATAGCAGTGTTCGTCAGAAGTCGTTACCCACGTGGCTCAGTCCAGTCTTGAGAACTGCAATGCCAATTTATCTACTCTTGTAACTCGCTTCATCTTTTTAAATGCTTTCTATCAAGAAAATGGACCTGGGAATTTGAATGAGTGAAATAATCTTCCTTAGTCAAGATAGATTATTCTAGCTTCTACATTACGTCTGAGTTATCATTGTCGTACATAGATCAGCGAAGCATCTTACTAGCTTGGAGAACATCGACGATTTTTGATTTATTCGGAATTTTCCTAGTTTAGCAGCTACGGCTTACCTCAACGACAACCTTTGAAATTCAGCTGATAGTGGCCCATCTAGTGCCGATTACTCGTCGCTCTTTCAAGATTCAGATGATCTCGGAAATGCTTACAAAAATAGTTTTTCTAGAACCCCAAGGATGTTCTTCAAGAAATGGAATTGGACCACTGTGCGGATCATCGTTGCATTTTGGTGAGTTCTTTCCTCATATGGCTATAAACATATTAGCTCACTCGTGATCAAAAAAAAGGAGAAGCAGCCATATCAGCACAATGCAAGAATGTTGGTTGCACGTTCTTTGAAATCAATTTCCGTCCCCCGTTTTCATGTTACGGAACATCACGTTCCTACGATTTTATAGTAGCATTCGATAAACCATACCTTATCGGTGACAAACCGCTAAGAACATCGGACTGGTTGATAAAGTCGCTGCCGACTTAATCGACTTGAGCAGCAGTTTCCATAAAATGGACACTAAATGAGCAAAGATCGAATACACTTCGAAGAGAATGCGATCATTGGAGACCTTAAATTGAATTTCCATTGGTATAAGTGGCCATTGAAACCCACGGTGTACAGTTGTCACTCACTTCAGAAGAAAAGAAAAACGAAAAAGAGAAAAAACCCGATGATTTTCGTTCTACCGACTTGTTTTTGCCGATACTGCTTGTGTTATTGACCCGTTGAGTTCCATTTCATTTTTTTCTTTTTTTTCGTTCGAGTATCCTTGTTGATTGTACCACTAACTACCATTGAGCAAGTTCTGAAGAGGCGTAAAAAATAAACATACAGACAAATAAATAAATAAATAAATAAAATGTATAGACCCCAGATAGGAAAGTCTGATGAAACCTTGACTACGAATTTCTTTTATGCTCTTCTGAAAGGACATTTTGCTACAAGGAGCTTAGCGCAACGAGATTTTTTAGCATTATATTTCAGGGTAATTGTGTTGTACAATTTCTCATACTCGTTTTTTGTTTTTTACTTTTTTTTACTTTTTTTTTTCCACAGAGAAATTCGATAGGTTATGCTCGTTCCCTAAAAATTTCCTTCGCCAGGCTGTTCGGTCTTTGCAACAACTACGGCTACGTGATCATGTTGAGCGCTGCTGAAGACATTATGGACATCCAGAAAGGAGAAAACACCACAAAACCAACGGAAGAGTGTGAGGTTTGTGTAATAACGAGGGCAGGGTGAGGAAGAGTGTGCAATTTTTCTTCTTGGTGGATACAGTACCGGACGTGCCGCAACGTTAGAACGGCGGGAGCGGCGCTTGTGTGCGCCGAAAGGTGCCGGGGCAACCGATAGAACCACCGAAACTCCTCACATAAACACTTCACGTAAGCCGATATGAATTCGGCCACTCTTAAAATGAGAAGCTCAAGTCTTTCAACCGTATGTCTTTGCTTTGCTGAGTATAAAAGTTGCTGAGTCGCTTTGCTGAGTATTCCTTGGAATATAAAGTTGGAATCAAATGGAGTGAGTTATTGGAACAATGAATCAGGTGATGGCCCTATCTTGCTGGACGCAGTGTAATTTATATTTGTATTCTTTATATCAATAAAGTCATTCACTAATTATTATAGGATCGCATCACTTCACGCCACTGCACAACGATATCTACCGGTGCGGTGCTTCTTGCGGACAATCTTCCGACACTATTCGTTAAGCTCACCTTTCCATTCTTCATGCAACGCATTCCATTTGTGTCAGTTTTGACATCTTAGTACAGTAGCTTTTATAACCTGAAGAGAAACTTCAGCTGCAAAAGCTTCGAAAAAGGTAGTCAACCATTTCCTAGAATTTTCGAAAAAGCATAATATTTCAATTGAATTTTATTACTTCAATTTTCGTTGAAATTGTATGTCACGTTTTGCTATTGTTCAAACTGATCTCGTGGAGTATGTTGATCGATTTCAATTTTAAATTATTTAATCACGCCGATTTTTCCAGGTTCCGACACGTGCTTGTCTGTCTTCTCCAGTCGACCAGCTATTTTGTGGTCGCTTTCTCGCAGGATGTAGCAATGTCGCTTGCCGGGGTCTGCTTTGCCAGTCTTGGCTCCGGTATAGGAGAGATCAGTTACCTCGCCCTCGCCTCACACTATCCAGTGTAAGTCACTCCAACTAAATGCAATCGAAATTTATTTATTTATTTGCGTAATTGATACGTTCTCAAGATTAATTAATGCAATAATAATGCGTTTGTTTACTTTTTCGTACACATTCGTCGATTTGCTGCCTCCTTCACTTTTTGTGGTAACATCGATGTTATATGGCGCACGTTGTGCATGAAAAATATAATAAAATAAAATAATTGCGCACGCAGGCGCGCGAAATGTGAAAGTGGTTTGTAGGACAAACAACAACGGGCACCCCCAAAAACTCTAAACTAAAAAAACTCAGATGATCAGCTGTTGGATGACAGCATGTTGTAATAGAAATCTCATTAGTGAGCTCTGACAGAAAGCCACGCCTCCTCTAAGTTAAATTCAGCTTCACTGTTTACTGTTCAAAACTCGCACTGTCAACATACTGAACCCTGAAACTATACGTACGACAACAAGGGAGTCATGTTGTTCAAGTAATGTACATAGTACCACTTTTTGCCGTATGTTCAAGGATTTTGCACAGAACCACTTTTTACAGTATTTCCTACACAATAGAAGACCAACCTGATAGATGCAGTATTTTTCACAGGAAAATTTGTAATTGCCACTCTTCAGACTTGCCATAGCCGCATGGTCATCTGGAACGGGTGGAGCTGGTCTGTTAGGCTCGTTCTCGTATGCGTTCCTCACGGAAAAGTCCATGGGAAACTTGTCGCCCAAAGTCGCACTTCTCATACAACTTTTTATTCCAGTGGTGTTTGCGCTCACGTAAGTTGACTTACGGTATGGAACCTAGCAATTGTAAGAGCTTACGGAGCATAGAGTATAGAGTTATGGAGTTTCTCGCAGGTACTTCTTCATCTTGGTGGTCCCTGAGGATGTTCACAAGCCGAGTTGGAATCCCAAAACATGGATCGTTCCATTAGAAGATAGCGTTGAGGTATGAGACTATGGGTAACGGATTTTCTTCTTTGTCTGTTTTTTCTTGAAGAATCAGTTTTGTTTCAAAAAAAAATGGAGCTTTCACAACAACCTTATAAAAGCATAGGAGGTATTGAAAACGAACTGGGATGCTTGAAAAAGGTTGGACAAAAGTTGATCGGTCAGGGGACAGAACTCTGCTGCATTTTTTTCGGAAGACCGCTGGTTGTTTCACAACGGAGGCCTTTCTGAAAGTTGTACTAACAAACCTAAAGTAAAAGAATATCAGTTTCTCCTAGTGCCTCAGTCTCTTTCCTCGAAAAATCGCGCCCATGACGAAGTTCGACCGCGTTTCTGAGGTTTTGAGAGTTTTGGGTTCTCCTACTTGTCCAGCTCCTCATTTTTCCTAGCACTTTTGAATATTCTGGACAAAGCCGGCAGGTTTTTTCCATCAGTTTTCCTGCATTGCAGTCTCTCAAATTCAAACAATTCAGAGCAGGAGAGGAACGATGAGCAGAGATGAAATCGACGAGAACAGCGACTCAAGCGAAACGAATTCCTCGTCGAAAAGAGTCCCACAGAGAAAGCTCAGCTTCGTCGAAAAAGTTCAGCATATACTGGTCAGCATTCAAGCGCCTCTATTTATTTATTTATTTATTTATTTTTGTTTATTTATTTTTCATTTATTTTTATTTATTTATTTATTTATTTATTTATTTATTTATCGAGTATGTTATTTGCTCTAGAGCTCAAAATTTAAGCTAGTTCAACTTCATCTACAGACTGCCGTGAATCAGAAATGTATTTCAGCCACTCCTCCATCTTATGATCCCTCTATCGCTGGTATACGTCGGGGAGTACTTGATCAATCAAGGAGTGGTATGGGTTATCTTCTACTGTAATTATCTCATGGGATATAAGGGGATATTCATATTCACGGTCTAATCCGTGATATTTTCAGACCCAACTCATCGTTTTCAATTGCTCTGAAGGATTTAATCTTAACGTCAATGCTCAGTATAGGTGGTATCAGGTAGGCGATGCTGAATTATGGACACTTCACTGTCCTTGGATTCGACTACTTACAGGTACTCTATCAATTGGGCGTGTTCATTTCACGATCTTCAGTGAAGGTTTTCGAACTGCCAACGTGGTCACTGTTTCTGCTTCCTATAATGCAGGTATGCGGTCGATAGAGAATTTGTTACCCAAATATTGGAAACGAATAAGACTTTGAAATAACTCAGTAGAGTAGCGAAAATGACAAAAGCCAATTGCCCAGGGAAACATGAATTATCAATATAACATTTCTTTAACATTGAGATTAACATTCCTTTAACATGAACTATACCATTTGTTTTCTAAGTTGTGCACACTTTGGTGTATTTTAAATAAATAAATAAAGAACTAAATAAATAAATAACACAAACGAATTTCCGAATATCGAATAAATAAGAGATTTTTTCCAAGACAATTTTGATATTCAGCGACTCAATCTCAAACCTAGGTGATGAAACTTTATTGATACATAACTTGCAACACATTTAATAGCTATACAAACAACGGTATTACACATAACGATTCGAAATTGCGAAAAATGCCCACAATGAGAAAGATTATCCAATTCAAAAACATTCGGAAGTGGATGTGATTACTTAGCGCGGGATTGTGCGAGCAAAAGTGCAGCAGAATTGTTTGAAAATGCTGGTGCATGTTAAGAAAGTTTGTGTTAGCTAAATTTTTTCTCTGAGCCTTAAATGAGCGTAAGGACCAATTCTCTAACAAAAAGAACGGAACGAATTATACAAATCTTCCTAGGATTCATTCCTAGGGGTGTCGAAATCTTCTATAACATATTTGTTTCAGGCTTGTAACTTCACGTTCTTCCTATTCGAAGCGATCTACTGGTTTGTGCCAAACATTGGCATCATATTCGCTCTTATTATATTCGAAGGACTGCTGGGAGGAGCTTCGTACGTGAACACCTTCAATAAGATACACAGAATGGTAGGGCATTATTTTTTCATTTTCTATTTTTATACTAGAAATCTTAAGATCTGAAGACCTAAAGCTGAAATCATATTCGACTTTTGCACATTTGATTTCCCAATGTGTTTTTGAGAAATTGCCCTTTCAACTGCACGACTCACTTCAGGTTTCTCCGGACGTACGAGAATACTCTCTTTCCGTAGCATCAGTAGGCGACTCGATCGGTGTGAACTTTGCTGGATTCACTGCCATTCCACTTCATAATTACGTCTGCCGAAGACCAATGCACAGACATTAGCTGTATAGGAGTCCCACATCTCAGGAGAAGAACGTCGATCTGATAGTGCTCAATGTAAATAATGTTGTGATGTTGGATGGGAAAGAGAGACACCCACAATATGCGCCGCATGAAGGCATTCCTGAAATATAAAATAAATTTTTTAATGTAAAAACTAGAAGCACAGTGGTATTCAAGCAAAGAAACGTTCTGAATTTCTTGCTTGAGAAGTACTAGCACTATTGTATTCTGAACGGAAAACGGAATGGTCTTCAATCTTTTTCGTAGCGATGATTTACCATCAATTCAGTGATAGTAGGCAAAGTGGAAGAAGTCGATATCAGTGTTTTTGCGAATAATAGCCTTTCATTGAGTTATCGTACGTTTGCATTATCGACCTTATCGAATAGAAGACTACTCAGTCTCATGGCCTACTCGCATGCCAACCAGTAGGTTCTTTTCGGTTTCCTATAATGCCTACTCATCACGTACTGTACATTTCTGCAATTGGGTTGGATTACACACATTTTGCCAATTATGGTACAGCATGGCGTGGTCAAACGGTTTTTGCGCTTTTGGCAGAACAGTTCAGTACCTATATCCTCTTCGTGGCTAACGAACTGCGTGGTGGTCTATTTTCTTTGTGCTCAACCAACAGTGAGAAATGCTATCTAAAAGTTATAAAAAAGGCTGACTGACATAAGTCGTAAGTTAATGCCATATCCTTCCCCCTAAAGGAACAGTTGTCGCGATTAGTTCCACTCAGTCTTATGTGTTTGAAATGTAAACTCAACACAATTGCTCACACCACGACAATGAAACAATGATATGGCAATGATAAGAAGTTAAGCAGCATAGACTCGTCGCGATATTGCAGACCAGCACGGTGCACCCTCTAAAGCACGATTGAGCATAGGGCCCTTCCACGGTCCCTTCCATAGGGCCCTTCCCGCAGAAAAACCGAAGCAGAGCAGCCACAAGGAGAGTTCTCCGCAACAGCTGCACCCTTTGCGCCAGCATGCATGAGATGCGGTACGCAAAAAATTTACAGAAATGACCACACCGCGTCCTCTTTGAAGCACCTCCTTCATCACTACACTGTTACTACAGCAGTAGAGTGTTACGGGGTCTTAAGACTGGATTGGTGTTAGCTCACGACGCCGAGATCTAAGTAACCTACCACATAGGTTTAACGGCGCTATGTAAGTTGGGGGGTGCAGGGTGGTGGTCCGCAACTTTACGTCGACTTTATCGTGGTTATATCTGCTATTGTTGGTGCTATGTGGGTTGGGGGTGCAGCGTGCTGGTCTGTAATATTGCGTCGACTCTATGCTGGTTAGCATGTTAAGGTGTGAACAATTCTGAAGCATTTACATGTCAAACATGTCAAAACCGACCGAGTTGATCGTAAACAACGGCAGATATAACAATGATAACACGTTAAAGTCGACGTAAAGTTGCGGACCTCCATCCTGCACCCCCCAACCCACATAGCACCCTATTGTTTACCATCAACTCGTTCGGTTTTGACATGACATGTTTCACATGTAAACGTTTCAGAATTGTTCACACCTTAACATGTTCACCAGCACAGAATCGTCTAAATATTACAGACCAGCACGCTGCACCCCCCACCCACATAGCACCGGTTTAACGTTGTATCACCACCGCTCGTTAGGCAGCGGTCACGGAAAATGATCGCGTTCCTTCAGGGCCTGTTCAGTGTGCGACGTGTGAAAAGATGCAAATCGACCGCTGCACAATGAGTGGTGGTCGATTTGCACCATTTGTACGTCGCTGCGCTACGCGTCGCGCGCACACTGATCGTACAGCTTGCTCCACTATCTGCACAGGTCTCGCATTCACTCGGGAATGAGGGCCCTATCAAAGGGACTTTGGGTATTCCATGATCGACAGTCGTTAAATCTTGGCATGTCGAAGATAGTACTACGTGATAGCCTGATTGAAGACGAATAGCCAAGATGTTACAAGTTCATTCCGGCTTAACTAAACTTGTAAACTTGTGACATCTTGGGCATTATTTGGCTTCAACCAGTCTATCACGGACTTTGGATATGTAGCACAAACTGAAAAACACACCTATACGCTACATTTCTTAACGGTGTAACACCGAAAGATTCAGCGCTGGCCTTCTCCCCGTTCACTCACCGTTACGAAGGGAATCCTTGTTAGTTTGTTTTCCTCCGCTAAATGATACATTTAAGTTCAGCGGGTAATCGTACCTGAGTTAATGGGTGGACATACTACACGCGACAAATTCGCGGCGAATTTGGCGCAGTGTTGAAAGAGAGCGCAGACGAGCAGAGCGCTGCCGCGATGATGGCGGAAATGCCGCGGGGTGGGCATACTCCACGCGACAAATTCGCCACGAATTTGGCGCCGGCAGCCGCCGGTGATGACGTGGCACCGTGGCAATGCCGATTGGTCCCGACCATTCGGCATTGCCGCCGGCCGCGGGGGAGGAGCCAGCGGCGAAATTAAACGCCGCCCTCCCACTTGCCGCTCAGCGCCAAATTCGCCGCGAATTTGTCTAATGTAGTATGCCCACCCCTTGAGGCCACCGCCGACCGTGGCGTAGAACTGCTTAGTATTGGGCATTGCGAGTCTTTTTTACAATCCTACCTCTCTTTACTTAGAAACTTCTAGCACTGGAATCCTATCCTTTCTTTACTATATAATAAGCGAAATCCAGTTGTTTATTTGTAAAGATCAGCTAGACCTCAGTCATAATCAGTATTCAAAGTCACCTGTATCACCTGTCGTCCCGTTGATCATGGATTTGCTCGAGCGGGCGCCAGTAACGTCTCCATTCGTCCCTGTCGCGTGCCATGGTAGACCAGCTATAACATTCCTGCTCGCTCGAGGAACACGAAGAGCATCGAATCGATCGTTCAGGGATTGGACGAAGAAGTCCGATAAGCGCAAGGTGGGCGACCTGGCGTTCTTCGTCCTCCTCACTACTTCTTCAATACTCATGAATGCGCCTCAAGCCGCTCGTTTCCTCCTGCCCAGCTCTGGACTCAAGTCGTTGGTCATGTTGACTTCTCGACCCAAGTACACATAGCTGGAGCATTCAGAGATGTTCGTTCCGTCGAGCGAAAATGGGGCATCAGAAACGTATCCATTCCTCATGAACATCGTCTTCGTCAAGTTCAGCTGCAAGCCGATCTTCCCACACGCGTGATCGAAGTCGGCCAGCATGCGTTCTGCCTGGGTGATAGATGGTGTTATGAGTACGATATCATCCGCAAAGCGAAGATGGTGTAACTGCCGGCCGTCGATCTTCACTCCCATGTCGTCCCATTCTAGTGTCCGCATGATGTTCTCGAGAGAGGCGTTGAACAGCTTCGGTGATATGGTATCACCTTGGCGCACACCCTCTTCACGTTGATGTGAACGTTGTTGTAGAATGGTGTGATCACGGTCGTGAATCCTTTGTAGAGCTCACTGAGGATCTTAACGTACTGAGTGGAGACGCCTTGTTTGCACAGAGCCTCAATCACCGCTTCCGCTTCGACAGAGTCGAAGGCCTTCTTGAGATCGATGAATGTGAGGCATAACGGCGTCTTGTACTCTCGGGACACCTCAATGAGCCTGATCACGGTGTGGATATGATCGATTGTGCTGAACCCTCTTCGAAACCCGGCTTGCTCGCACGGCTGTCCTTCGTCTATCGTTCGGTCGATCCTGTTCAGAATGACACGTGTGAATAACTTGTAGACTACAGACAGCAGGCAGATAGGGCGATAGTTGCCGATGTCGTGCGGATCTCCCTTCTTATACAGCAACACAGTCCTGCTAGTTTTCCATATTGCTGGTACTTTGCAGTCCGACAGGTATCGTGTGAAGAGCCTTGCCAAGGTGTTGATGAGGACTGGCAGCAGGTTCTTCAGATGTTCGGGTCGGATCCTGTCGGGACCGGGAGCTGTGCGATTCTTCATCGATGAAATCGCATGACGAATCTCGGAAGGGAGGACCGCCGGGATGACGTGTCCATCGTTCGGGATTGGGTATTCGGGAAGATGGACGTGGCTATCGAAGAGATCGGAGTAGAAGTCGTGGATGACCTTCTCCATAGCCCTTCTGGAGGACGTGAGGGTTCCATCCGGGCGCAGGAGAGCTGTCATCGTGGTCTTGTAGTTGATTAAGCCTCGACGAGCGTTGCGTATGCTCTTGCCCGCTTCGCCGCATCAACTAGCGCAGCTACTCTTCTCTCTTCAAGGTCTTCCTTTATCGCTTCTCTGCACAACTTTGCGAGTTCGGACGTTCGCAGGTAGTCGCCTTCGGCTCTTTCCACTGCGCGTTGGCGAATCAGCTCGAATCGCATATTTCTACGGCCTTTACAGTGCGAGAAGTAGAACACCTTCAAAATTTCAAATGAACGAAGGCAATCAGCGCAGATTTACGTATTCAAAATAGACAAAGAAATAAACGAAATAACATTCAATAACAAAATAATTCGGAAAACAAACGTCAGAATCGCGATCGACATACTAAATAACCACGCTAGATGAACTTTTGACCAAACCGGAGGTTCTGGCTGGACCGCCCCCATTTTCCTACGAAGTCTACTTTCAAAATATGGAAAAAGGAGGCCAGGTTCGTAAGCAGCCATAATCAGTGAACCATGATGGTCAATTTTTGAGCCAAATCGAAAATTTCTATGACCTTTACAGTGCGAGAAATAGAACACTGTCAAAATTTCAAATGAGCGAAGGGTGACTTAACTCGGCAATCAGCGTAGATTTACGTATTTATCAGTTTCTTAATTAATTCATTTATTTAACGAAGCTGGCGCACAGAAGTTTTGCGGCCGATAGGCCGATGAATGACTGCTCAAAAGATAAACCGAAAACCGCTAACTCGGCCAAGCTGTACCTGAGCAGAAGAATCAGTTCATTATCAATTTCTTTTCGTCACCTGATATCAGCTAATACTGGTATTTTTATAGGCTGCCTCTTCGATGTAGATCTTCCAACACCGTTAGAGGTGCTTGACGTGTATTCACTACAATCATTCTATGATTCGATAAAGCAGCTAGCGGAAGGATTACAGCAGCGATTGTCCAACGTCACTTTGACGGCAAGTTTATTAGTTTTACTATCTAAAGATATAGACAGGACGTGCGTGGTGCAGTGGCAAGAGCCGCTGCTAACACCTGCACGGTCGATCAATCCTCGGCAGAGCCAATCGAGCCTTCCATCCCTCCGGCGTCAGAGAAATGGTACCAGGTTTTTCTGGAAAGGTAAAAACATTGGCTTGGTATAGCGGCTGGCCCTTGCAAATCATTGTATAGGCCAAATACGCATTCACCAAGCCTCTACGAGTCTGAACTGAACACGAATTTGGCGGTGTGTCATTCGGGGACTGATCACAGCCGGCACCTTTACCTTAATCTTTTACTATTCTAAAGATATAAACAGAACTTTCACAGGTGCCAAAAACATACTCCCGTTTCCACACCCAACCGCATGCACCTTTTCTTACCGAAAACATAGATTGGACTTATCGCAACGATCAAGTATCAAGTTGTTGGTGGATCGACTGGTACAGATCTAGTTGGGAATGAAGTACTTCCAAACACAAACTATAAAACACAACAAGTCTCTCGAAAGTGCTGAGACCACTTAAGAGTTTCTAGCCGCTTAAAAGTGAAGGAAAAAACGATATTGTTTCAGCAACTAAAGGAAACCGTCGCTGGCAATGTAAAGGTTCACCTAAGCGGGAATGTAACGGAAACTTTTCAGAATTTAATTGGCAAGCAGGTACGATACTCACAAAGAACTATTTACGTGGACACAGTCTCCACATTGATATGTGAGAAGCTTTTCCCTCTTTTTAAGGGGAGAAGTAAGGTATCGCGCCCAACATTTTGTCCGATAAGAACATTCTCCTGTTCTGTCGGTCATAGCTACGTCACTGATCTAATCATGCTTCTCCGCGATATTGGTCAAATTCTGCTATTCTCAGAGTGGTCCTACCTTGCTGCTCCTTGTTGGGATGATCATAGCAGTGCTTACGTTCGTTATTGGATTTATATGTCTCTTCATTCAGTGCTGCGCCACCATTTTACGCTGCAAGGTAAAGAATAGTAACAAATATGTGGATGTGGTGCCCGCCTAGCGAAAAGCACTCACTTTCTGGAGCCCTTAGTTACCAAGAATTTCTTCATTTTTTCAAGCAAAATGACAGCAAGAACAATCTCCTTCTTCATTCACAGTAAAGTTCTTTTATGGACCGAAGTTAAATACAATCCCAACGTTCTCGGGCTTCAATCCAAATACCTGGCACACGAATCCTTATTGTATTGTTACGTGCCAGGCACTAGCGCATGTTAGCTGGCTACGAGTGCCCAAGAAGATGTTAGACTAAATTCCTTTCCGAATTCTCACCGAAGTGAAATTCAAGTTCTATTACCGCTTTTGGCGAGGTACTTTTATGCATAGTAGAATATGAGAACGCCAGCCATTCAGCGGCCTGCAGGTCGTCAAATGAACTAACGAATAGTAGGAAACATATATAAAACATTTATAATAACTAATAAAACGAAGAACAAAAAGCATGCAGCGAAAGACGGCGAGGAACAGATGAAGTACGTCACTCGCAGTATGGTAACGGGCAATAGCGGCGGGACCCTAGAGTTGACAAACTGACATCGTGGTTTCGCTTATTCATTTGTAGGATAGGATGGGGAGAGCCGTCGTCTCAGTAGCGTAGTGATCAACGTACGGCCCGGTTAGGCTCCAGGCGCGTTTTCGAACCCTACCTGAGATGCGATTTTTCCGATGAACCTAGCACCATCATTACATAATCTCGCCGAAGTGTTAGTTTCGTCTGCTCCTATGATCCTCCCGTGAACTATCTTCTGGTTTACAAAACACTCAAAAATTCTGAAATTTCTGAGTCTGAAGTGAACGCTTCCTAACCTCCTCAGAGTCGTGAGCGAATGAGGGCAACCTCATTATACCATCGACCGTAATTACAGCCTGAGGGTAAGTTGGTAGTTGGATCATCCCTAAAGCCACGCGATTCTTCAACGAAATCGAATTCTGATAGCAAATTCAAAGAGAGAATGCAAAAGCGAGCAAACAAAAAGCAAGAAAGCAATGAGTAATCAAGTGGTTGGGTTGAGGCTGAGAAGATAAAAGAAAGGTTCCTCACGGGCACTATGTAGGTTAAGGGGTGCATGGTGCTGGTCCATAACATTACGTCGACTCTAGCGTGTTATCATTGTCATATCCATAGGGCCCTTAAAGATTCGACGACGTGCAATATGAGCGACGAATTAGCCGGTATACAGTAGTTCGCGAAATGATATGTCACATTGCATTTTTGGGTGCAGATCGCTGAAACCAAAAGGAGTTTGATTCCAATTGACACTTTTGATAACACTTATTGAAAATACACTAATATATGCCCTTGTTGGAAATTCTAGATTTTTCAAAAAATTTTCAAACTCATTTTCATATGCATTTTTAAACGAATGTATCTTAGGATCCAGTGAGCTTCTGTTTGTCCAGTGGTGATATTCTGATAGAGCATGATTAGCTTGTTCTTATAAGCTATGAACTTGTGTTTCAGGTCATCAATAAACCGTAGATTTTTTCGCGTCAATTTTTAAATGGTCAAAAAATGGTGAAATCTTGGGACAATCCTTCATATAAAATTCCATATATTAGTGACTAGTGGATGAATTTGCATCAAATTTGGATACTTGATAGAGTAAGATTTTCTCTTTCAAAATCTTATTTAAATTTAAGAAATAGCCGTCCAGATACAGAGAAAATAGCTCTTAAAATTGCGTTTACATAAGCGGCCGTTTCAAGGAAACCCGGAGAGCATTTGACTCCAGATTTCTCTAGTGCATAGTAGACTTGTTGCTTGTTAGGTGGTCAACAGATAGCATAATGATTTCCACTCTTCTGCAGAAAATCGTCCTCTAGTTAGACCGATTGAAACTACCGCGCCAACCCGCATGGTGTACGGTGGCGGGAATAGGGACGCATGCAATATTACGACATAGAAAATGATTTTCTGCAAAAGAGTGAAAATTACTTCGCTGCCTGCTAAGGACTTAACAAGCAACAAGTCTACTATGCACTAGAGGAATTTGTAGTCAAATGCCCTCCTGGTATTCTCTAGACGACCGTTTATGTAAATGCAATTTCAAGAGCTATTTTCTCTGTAATTAGACGGCATTTCACAAAAGGTAACTATGCGTTGGAAAGAGAAATCCTTACGCTATCACATTTCCAAATTTGATGCAAATTCATTCCCTAGTCACTAATATATGGAATTTTATATGAAATATTGTCCCAAGATTTCACCATTTTTTAACCATTCAAAAATTCGCGCAAAAAATCTACGGTTTATTAATGACTTGAAACACAAATTTATGGCCTATAAAAACAAGCTAATCATGCTCTATCAGAATACCACCACTGGACAGGCAGAAGCTCACTGGTTCCTAAGATACATTCATTTACAAATGCATATGAAAATGAGTTTAAATTTTTTTCAAAAAATCCAGAATTTCCAGCAAGGGCATATATCAGTGTATCTTCAATAAGGGTTATCAAAACTGTCAGTTGGAATCAAATTTCTTTTGGTTTCAGCGATCTGCACCCAAAAATGCAAGGTGACATATCATTTCGCGAACTACTGTAAGTGCAATTGAGCGAAAGACGCGACGACGAGCATTCGTTTGCGGCGGCCGCATTGCTCTAATCGATAAGGCGAACAGATGTTTGGCCGATGAACGGCTATTCTGCCATTATAATGCGACAAACTCGTACGGTTTTGACATGTGAACTACACAATTGTTCACACCATTGCAATGAAACTGTGATAGGTATGACCGTGATAACATGTAAACCAGCATATAGTCGATGCAATATGTATTGCAGACCAGCACGCTGCATCTCCAACCCACGCAGCACCCCTCAACGTATGTGAAAACACCCATCATTGGACTATGAGACTTTTTCCAGAGAAGTGCCAACTGTCGTCCGTGCCTATATTTGACGTTAATGGTTGTCTCGCTCAGCTTCATACTCACCGGGCTCGTTATTCATAATCAGGGCACATTACGTCTATACAACTCCATTGACAATGTGAACAACTATGCATCGGACGTCCATCGAAGTTGGTACAATTCGTGTGACTTTTGCGCCATCCTATACTTGCAAAGATTTTGGATGGTTAATCAGAATTCAGTCAAATCAATCAATTCCTCTGAAACCCGAAGAAAAAGAAAAGGAATTTCTTTCGGTTATTTTTTAGCAGGCCATAATCGTTCGGATCTTTTAACCTCGAGCTTTAGGACTCTCTCAGCTCTCGCGCAAGGCTACTGATGCAGCTGCATGTGTAGTGAATAAAGCCATGGAGGTTGTGGCTGGCCAGGTAGGTCACAATTTCACGATGAACTGCACAGATATTGTTCAAGCGACGACGATCACGAGAACTACTACGGACCCCATTAAATATCATAGAGCATATCACCAAGATAAATCTTGAAAAGTTACAAACGACAGAAAAAACAACAGAATCGTAATTGTGATTGTGTTTTTAGCAGCCACAGTGCGTTTCTTAACCATAAACTATCATGTTTGAGCTCCATCTCTGTTCTGATTTTTATCGATTTTTCACGTTCATCGGATAGATTTATCTGCTTTACCCTTTTCTTATGATATTACTTACAGTTTAACTTTGAAATTATTCATCACAATATTGACAGGTATCTGGAAACATTCAAAAAGCGGGAAATGCTCTCGCCGAGCAACTTCAAAATCGCTCTAATTTGCTGTACTCTGAACTGGTAACGATTCAACTGGCATCACTTGATCGAGGGTTCCGATTTCTAAACGACCGTATTATGTCTTTAGGCCAATACTCAAGGATTAGATCGATTGATGGATGCAGCACATGATCAGTGCTTGCAATTCGTATTGTCGTTAGGTACACTATATTCAAAGAGCGTGGATTCGTCATGTAATAGAGCCATTAGAGATGGAAGGGGTGCTATTGATGCCGTTTGCGAACATCTCCGGGAACACACTCAGGTAGGTCATCATCACTCTGATTGTTCAATGACTCTACCTAGGATGAACAAGGTGCGTGTAGTAGTGGTAAGAGGCGCTACCGACACCCGCACAGTCGAGCTATCGATCCCCGCCGCGTTAACTATACCTTCCATCACTCCGCGGTCGGATTAGTTGGCACCATCTTGTCTGGAAAGGTAAAGACACTGACTCGGCATAGCCGCTGGCGAACGCAAGACATTGTAGAGGACAAATATGTGTTCACCTTGTCTTCACGATTTCGAATGGAACACGGATGCGGCGGCGCGTCCTTAAGGGAATGCTCAACGAATGATTTCCTCTTTACAAATGTAGATAGACACCACCGCCTCGATTGGAAGGCCTTCATGTCGACGCACCTTGTGCTCGCTGAACGGGATAACGTGTTCCCTCGTGGCCTTCGTCGCCCATTCTGATATTAAGTTCAAAGAGAGAATGCGAAGTGAGCAAACAGAAAGTAAAAGGACAATGAGTAATCATGTGGTTGGGGGTGAGGCTGAGAAAATGAGACAAAGTTTTCGAAGGGCCGAATCAAGGTAGTCAACGCGTAAGTTGACTGGGATTTCGACCCTGGACTAGAACGGAATGCTTCACTGGAGAACAGTCTTTATTCAATAGAAAACGAAAGGCGAGTGCTGAACAAGAAAAAACGGTGATAACACAACACGAAGGAGAACCCCCATTCACTGAGCTCCGCGCTTATATAGCTTCTTTGAGATCAAGAGATCGCTACATGCCTCAACGAGATCAAGATCATAGGTTGACACGAGGAGATCATGGATTAACATCGTTAACAAGATCACTATCATGTGTTAACATCCCTCCCCCTAGGACAAGCGGCGACCCTTCCGCGAGAACATGACAGAGGAGCTATATGTTGTGAGCATCGTGAACTACAAACTACTTACTACTACTAAGAACTCTTACTACTACAAAAAAAAGAACAACGGGTACAAAAACATGCAATACTGCAACACCAATTTTTCTTAAGGTGGTTTTTTTTTTGAAAGAAATAGTTTCTTCAAAAGCGGTTCCTTAACCGATGGCTACTATTCTGTCGACGTCCTCTCGATTTCCCGAATCCACGCGTGGAGTACGACGTCGATGGTACCATCATACACTGTCCTTGAAACGGGAATGGATACATTTGAGGTTGAACTGCCATGGAGAACGGCTGATGTGCGAAATTCCTGAACGAAGAGACATGCTGCGGTTTTTTGAAATTCCCTTTCCGACTTCCTTTCTCTAAAATACATGCGTGTCCGAGCACTGCGGGAAGTCTTTTCTTCTAAAGGTGGTATTTCCACCTCAGCCTTCACATAGGCTTTAGGTGCCTCGAAGTAGTCTCTCAATACTCCTTTCGCATATTTTTCCGAGCTGCCGCTTCGTGGTCTCGCGCTAGGACCGTGCGAAGGTTCCCTGCTCGACTCGATTATAGGGATGGAGCTAATTGTGTTCCGTTTGACGAGTACTGCGACTGAAATGGCGAGCTCTACGGCGTCGTTCATGTCCATTCTTTTGCGTTCATAGGCTGGATCCCCTCTCGGTGGTGCTACCACCACTATTTTCATGCCCTTGCGAGCTCCTGCTGCGAAAGCTGACGCCAATTTACACCAGTCTTCCTTTGGTAGCGGCTCCTTCGAAGTTGGCCCGACAGCGACACAGCAGCTATCTTCTGCCTGATACAGAATGCAACATATCTCGCTGAGAGTGTGATATATTCGACGTCGAACATTAGTAGGACACTTGAAAACACATCTATCATCGAGAAGCTGTCCGGTAACACGATGAGTGTCTTCGACGGCTGCTCGTCCGCTTCAACGTCGTTCCAGTTGTTGATCCGCGCGAAGCTCACTCCGTCGTTGTTAGCGTCGTTGATCTGCTCTATAGGTAATCCGGTCCCGCCGTTGTGGGGTAGAGCCAGCGGCGATCCATCATGTGTAGACAAGCCGTGCAGAACATGATCGCAATATTTCTTGAAGAACAGGAATGCTTTCCTCACGCCGGACAACGTGATGAAAGTGTGACTCGCGTCCATCATAAGGAGTCTTCGCCTATCCTGACAACGTTGGTCGTGGATCGAAATAAGTCTCGCCAAGCTAAACATGGTGTCGCCGATCACCCAACTTCCACGGCTGTTCAACTCAGCAAGAGCCGAGGATAACCGCGTCGCCCAACAGATCGATTGTCACGGACTTCCGGCTCGATCCTACTGTGGGCCTGCCTTGATAGGTCGATCGATAATCACGGATCAGTGTCCGGATCGATCGTTTTCTTGTTTCTTCCTAGGGGGTCGATTTCACGGAGTTGCGGTTCGACCTGTCCTATCGTCTCCTATAATCGCACTCCCACTTGCAGATCGAGTAGTCACGGAAACTCCGGATCGATCCGCTGTCCAGGTTGGCTTGGCCCCCAAATCAAGGTAGTCAACGCGTAAGTTGACTGGGATTTCGACCCTGGACTAGAACGGAATGCCTCACTGGAGAACAGTCTTTATTCAATAGAAAACGAAAGGCGAGTGCTGAACAAGAAAAAAACGGTGATAACACAACACGAAGGAGAACCCCCATTCACTGAGCTCCGCGCTTATATAGCCTCCTTGAGATCAAGAGATCGCTACATGCCATAACGAGATCAAGATCATAGGTTAACACGAAGAGATCATGGATTAAAATCGTTAACTAGATCACTATCATGTGTTAACAGCCGCTATGTGGGTTGGAGGGGTGCAGGGTGCTAGTCCGCAACATTACGTCGACTCTGGCGTTTCCCTTTCCCTTTCACACAGTGGTCGTCCCGTCTTAACCACATACTCCTCCTTACAAACCATGCATTTTATCAAGTATACCACCCGCAAGGACATACAGTCCCTATCCTTCCCAAACATGCAGACTACATATGAGAGGGTACAGCAAGATCGATTGTATAAGCGATTGGGAACTAACTGCTTCTTGAGGTTAACTGTGAGGTTGCCGATGAAGTCTGTCTGACACCGTCAATTCCTATGCGACTGGGTCAACCCGTATATCCATCTGGGTATTATCATTAACACGTTGACGACAGCGCCTTTTTCGCGTGTCTGGCGCGTGGGACCAAGCGCTTTTCTACCGTGCCGAGGCTGTGGCATGATGCCGGCATACGGCGAATTTTTTTCAAAATGGAAGTGAATAGTAAATCTCGAAGACCACATATACAGTCCTGTAATATCGAGAATTGTGACTGTTCCTTTTTTTGCAATGAAAATAGAAAAACAACAGCTGGAAGCTTTTGGAATGTCCTTTTTCCCTATCCAGGTTAAAAAGAAATTGTTAGTTGTTTATTGTTAATTATTCGTTTATTTTAATAATCAATATTTGTTTGTATTTATATGTTTGTTTCAGTAACTAGTATTTGTTTGCAATTATTTGTTTCTTGCAATAACCATTATTTGTTTTTAGTTGTAAAGAAATCTAATGCACAATCAAAAATTCCAGTAAATCAGAAGCTGAGAATCATTTCCATGGACCATGCTTCCTATAACAATGTGCAAAGGTCTACTAAAAAGTGACACAAAAACATCCTCCGAAATTCTGAAATGTTTCGAGAAAAATACGATACAAGACTGTGGCGCAGCATTGCGCCACACTGTCGTCAACGTGTTAAGCATACGATGACCTGTTTCAAACGAAATATCGAAGAGCCCTCAGCGAAAAAAAAACAGTGCCGGTCGAGGTTGGGATACCTTTGAGAAAAAATGCAAAAAACTCAGAAAAATAATGGAATTTGTTACAGAGGACGCGTATCACTCGACAGACTCAACAAAGCGAGGAGATACATGCAGTGGTAAGACCTTATTAGCAACGACTTGTAGTTCAATAGCTGAGCAGTTTGATATTTCCAAAAGAAAAAAGGCCGACGCCATATAATGGTTCATGGATATGCTAAAAATTTGAGATCTCAGGAGACAAACAAGACCGGGAGTTTGAACAGAGAAGTATGAGAGTTGAAGTACCTATTGTAAGGCGGAAAGCACTTTATATGAGAGAACCTGCAACTGGACGGATTCTATAGGAAACCTATTCTAGAGAAAGCGAGGAGTATGAGATGGAACGGCTAAATATTCAACAATTTATTTATTTATTGATTTTTTTGTACGTCAATATCATATAACAGAGATAAAACACGATGAGAAAAATAAACACGAACACAACAAACGAGTGAAGCTAAACTAACAAGTTTTACACAAAAAATCAATCAGGAAGAACAAACTGCTGTCAACTTAGGGAGTTTCCGAGATTCCAAGTGGTAAGAAGTAACGTACTTGGCTCGCCACAATTAAATCAATTGAACTGTTAATGAAGGACGAGAAGGCCAGTGGAAGGCTCAAGAAGGAGAAGAAATATCATATCATTGAATTTATGAAAATATTTTATTATTGGAGTAATTTCGTTATTGAATTTCCGAAGTATGTCATCTAAATATAGAAATAGATGGAGCTAGGGAGGGGATTACAACGCTGCAAGGGTAAGCTTCTTCGGAGTCATCAGAAACAGGAGCTCCGAAGAGATTTGGCAATTTTAGTATGTCAGTGAACGCGAAAATATTCCGCGAAATTTTCAGAAGAACTCCTTGGGGTCCATTCAGCTTTCGATTTCCTTTAAGATCGTACGTCATGTCGAAAAGTTCGCGAATGGCGTGCACCAAGCATGGGCCTCTATTGGGGACGCGCTCGCTGGAGGCGGTTCGCCGGTGGAATCCTTCTTTTCCAAAATCGACGCAATCACTAGGGATATTGCTGAGAAAACGAAAGGTCTTCATTCGGTAAGTTTTCGGTCATCTAAACCTATTGTATGTAAAGAGAACAGCTTTTCAGTGGTCAGTGTATACCACGCTGAAGAGCCACCTGAGTCGCTCATCGGCTGCTCCAGGAATTTTCGCGCTTCTCTTGGTTTTCCTAGCCGGTATCTTGTGCTTCGTGCGCTGTTCCGTTGGATCCCATCGGAAAAGCAGTGAGTAGTTTCAGGTGAAAATCGCCCCATCGGAAATAATAGTCATTTGTTACAGCGAGATCAGCAACTACTAGTACACCACCACTTCACTCCTTTACAAGAGCTCACGCCGATTTCATGCCAATGATTGGATTTTACGTGCTGCTTCTCTTCGCTTTCATTGCCATAGCGATTAGTTGGTGAGGGTTTATCTCATCCATCAATTTTCATCTCCGTCTATTCTGCACAATTTCAGCCTTGAATATTTGGGTATTCTGAAAATAACCGAGCTGTGCAAGCATATCTCTCAAAATAAGACGCTAGCCCTATACGATAGTCTTGAAAAAGGCAACGCGAGCAGTACGGACCTCAACGTCCGCATCAGGTGATTATCAGCAAATCACTGAACCGATTGTTTACTGCCTTACGCGCATATTAGTTTATCTCATCTCATTCAACGGGGACTTGCGGGTGCAATATGGGTTGGGGGGTGCAGAGTGGTCTGTAATATTGCGTCGACTCCATGCTGGTTAACATGTTAAGTTGTGAGCAATTTTGAAGAGTTTACATGTCAAACATGTGTAGATATAACCGTGATGACACGTCAAGGTCGACGTAAAATTGCGGACCACCACACTGCACCCCCAACCCATATAGCGTCGATTTGTGAATTACAGTTAAAAAGCAAAGTTGAAAGCACCAGCGTTGATCAGTCCCCTATGGACGCGCCACCGCATTCATGTTCAATGCGGAATCGTAGAGGCATGGTGAATGCGTATTTGGCTTATACAATGACTTTCGGGGGCCAGCCGCTATACCGAGTCAGTGGCTTTACCTCGCAGACAAGTCTGGAACCAACTTACTCAATCCCGATGGGATGTAAGGCTTGGTTAGCCCAGACAGGATTGATCGCTCGACCGTGCGAGGACCATTAGTTCCTCTTACCACTACACCACGCGCGCCTTTCAGTGGTACACCTACAATGAAACAAATCATCTTTTCTTTTTTAGCGTACGCCCCACTTTGACGCGGAGCCACTTCTCCGAATTCTTTGACGCATTAAGACTGAGCAGGACCCGCGTGGTGCAATGATAAGAGGCGCTACTGACCGCGCGATCGATCCTGGCCCGTGCTAACTAAGGTTTCCATCCCTCCGCGGTCGGGTAAATTGGTAGCGGACTTGTCTGGGAAGGTAAAGACACCAACTTGGTATAGCCAGTGGCCACACAAGACATTCTATAGGCCAAATACGCATCATTATGCCTCTACGATTCATAATCGAACACGAATGCGGCGGCGCGTACCCTCAGGGAACTGATCAACGCCGACACCTTTACCTTTACCTTACTTTTACAGCGAAGTACTTCATCGTTGCCGACAAAATCAGACTATTTTCGAAGCTGTCGGTTTTGGCAGCCAGTTGAGCAGCAAGGATTCGCTTGAGAAGTTTGTATATCCAACGATAATTCAAAAAACCAAGGAGTTGGAGATATCTATAAACAAAGTGCTGTTGCACCCAAAAACTGCACAGGTAGTCAACTAGAATACGTTCAGAACTCCGGCAGATTACCGATTACCGATTACCGATTATTGACGACATACCCGAAATCTGTCAGCGTCGACTAATTCGTTCAGATTGCCGAACTTTTGGAAAATACTGGCAGCAGATCCATGTTGGACTCATGTATGTCGGCAGATGAGAACCTGAGAAAGCATGCCGAGGAGGAGCAGAAGAATTTCGAGCGGTGAGTGTTTTAGGGAAGTGCTGAATCATACTTCACGGATTTGACATTGACTGGATGGTTCCTTTTCGCTGAAATTTCGTTTGGTAGGGGTGTCGTGAGTTCCCGAGCAGAATCCATAAGCTTGTCGTCATGGGCTCTTATAAGGGAGGGCCTCTCCGCGATGAGGGTTCCTCTTCTCCATCCTCTTTCTCATGTCCTCATTGCATGCAATATGAATAAACAAAATACGGAGTTCAAAGAAGACAGAAGTACACTAGGGCCCTGAATCATCATTGGAAACCCCTCGATAAACACCGAGATATACCCCGAACAGCGCGCAAATCGAGATTCGTGAACGAGCGCCGGGTTAAAGCGGGGTTTATTGCGAGCCTATCACACCTCGCGATGAGGCAGGGTTTGGGATACCTCGGCGGTATATTGCGGGTTTATCGCCTCTGGAGTTTCGGAAACCGCTTGTCCGTTCATGAATCTGGGCCTAGGAAGATCCTCCCACTAGTGCGTCATATTCGGATTGATCACCCTTTAATGTGATAGGGGTGCGCATCACGAATGGGGCATCCGTTTTCAAATTGTGCCCGAGAACCACCCATATCGCCCTCTATACCAGCGTGATGAAAACGATGGATTTGGTCTTTCGAAAAAAGAACAACAGAATCTAGACCACGTTTCATCAGAATCTGAAAAGTCGCCAGAATTATGTGTCGGCGGGGCTTGCCCGCAGTGCGTGCGATTACGGCAGCAGCGCCATAAGCCGTCGAGGTGTCAGAAACCTTGTCGTTCACGAATCAGGAATGGCCGCAGATTTGCGGTATCTACCGCGCGGGTATAGCGCCGACGAAGTGTCGGAGACCGCTCGTTCTGTTCATGAATCTGGGCCCAGTGTTCTCAGTGTTGTATACTGTCTTTTACTGGGAAAGCTATGTTGTCGTACTTATGATGCTTCGAAATTTAGATCAATCAGCAGGGTTGTGGAGGCACTGAAGCACATTAATGAATCGCTAATAACAAAAATTAATAACGCAACTTTGGACCAGCACAACAGTGATGTCAAAATGGTCGCAGATGCTATCGTTCCACCAACTATGTCAGCAATCGAGAAACTCGTAGTCAGTATAAGCCCAACTTCGAGCAAACCCTATACCATAGTCGATCTTATCGATGTTCTGATTCAGGATGACATAGCATCGAAAACCTTCTCCTGTCGTGGCCTTTTTACCGCCTACGAGAACTTTGAAAAAACTCTATGCAGTGGGGTGGAAAGTTCTGGTAGCATGTTGTCGATCGGAGGTGGGCAATATTTCGAGTTTCGCTAATATTTATAACTCCTATCTTTCGCGACATTGCATCAACCGTGACTGTGTATACCAATTATTCAGTGCACGCGTGGCACAGTGGTAAGAGGCGCTACCGACACCGGCACGATTAAACGATCGATCCCCGCCCGTGCTAACCAAGCCTTCCGTCCCTCTGGGGTCGAGTAAATTGATACCAGACTTGTTCGATGGGTTAAAAACTCTGACTCGGGACTCGCTGTAGCCTCTGCAAGTCATTATTTAAGCCAAATACGCACTCGCCATTTTGTCCGATTCTTAATGGAACACGGAGTGTGTCACGGTGTGCCCTCGGGGAACTGACCAACGCCACCCCTTTACCTTTCCTATATGCTACTACCAGCCGTTCATCGGCCCATCGGCCGCCAAACGGCCGATAGGCCGGTGAACGGCTGGTTATACATATTTCCGGAAGAAAAAAAGGAGTTCTCTCCAGGTCATCTCCAACTTCGTTAAATAAATCAATAAACACTAATCCTCATTGCTTGCCAAGCTAAGCCACCCTTCGTTCATTGAAACTTCGGCACTGTTCCACTGATTGCACTCGGTGGTCGAAGGAATTTCCTCTTTTCACTATGGCTCAGACATCCAGCAGGAATTAGAATTGTTTCTCTTACTCTACTTGGTATAGTGTTCGAAGAGGTCAAATTGTTCTCAAATTCAAATGTGTGTTTACAAATTCTCCATACTCTCAACAATTATTTTGCTAGTGTGGATTGGTTAGCGTATTTTGATAATTACGTGTCCATGTCCGACTTGTACCGTAGATTCTGCAAACTTGTTTATCTATCCCTTAGTCAATTTGTTCCTATGAAAGTCCACACGTCGGACGCATTGAAATACCCTTCAAATTTATCCAATCTCTTTCATCAAAGAGAACGTTTGTTTTCTGCCCTATCAAATCCAGCCACAGACCCGCTTTACACCAAGGTCTGCTCTGACATTAATCGTCACCTCAAAAAATTCTTAGCAAATTTCCAGAGACGTCTAGGCGCCCGGAATAATCTAAAATCCTTGCATCGATATATTCAGAAAAAACTTAAATGTCATTATTCTGCGCCGGTCATTGTAGACTCAGTTGGAAATCGGTGTCGCAGTGATAAAGAGAAGGCGGATGCCCTGGGAGAATATTTTGGTGGTGTTTTTACTGATGACCGTGTGGCTTCTGCTTTTCCTGAAGTTCTTAATGGACCTCCTCCCTCTGACTGTGGGGACTCAAGTAAGGAACTCCATTTAGATGAGTTCTATTTTGAGCCTCATCAGGTGGGAAAGATTCTTAAGAAGCTTAAGCCTTCAGTCACAGAGCCTTACGATGGGATACCTCCGATTGTTTTTAAAAGATGTTGGAAGACCCTTGCCACTCCATTGGCGTACTTATTCAATGTTTCTCTAAGGTTGGGTGATGTTCCGTATGTATGGAAGCATGCAATTGTAACCGCAATCCCGAAGCAGAAGAATATCTGGAAGGTCGACAATTTTCGCCCCATTAGCTTGACACCTACACCTATAAAGGTTATGGAGAAAATTCTCTCTCAGAATCTTTTGGACTGGGTCGAGAAGAATCACTTGATACCAATTGAGCAACACGGTTTTCTGCCGAATGCATCTACTACCACTAACTTGGCGGTAGCGGTCCATGATTGGAGTTCTGCTATCAATGAGGGTAAGACAGTTCATGTCATCTACGTAGACTTTTCGAAAGCTTTCGATAAAATTATTCACCGTAAACTGCTTATAAAGTTAAGATCTTTGGGCGTCAATGGTTCTCTGCTAGCATGGTTAGCCTCATACCTCAAAGACAGATTTATGTCCGTTAAGGTAGGTTACAGTTTCTCCTCACCTCTCTCATGTGGAAGTGGCGTACCACAGGGGGGTGTTCTTTCTCCATTACTTTTTATACTGTATACGTTAGACCTCCCATCGATTTTGAGGACATCCCCTGAGGTTAACACTTTAATGTACGCAGATGATCTGAAATTATATGTGTGTTTTGACGAAAGCACTCGACAGATGGCCTGCGGCTTCCTGCAAAACGCCATTGATAAGTTGATTACTTGGTCGCAGCAGTGGGGTTTACCAGTGAATCCGGATAAGTGTACTGTTATGAAAATTGGGAGCTGCACTGCTGAACCGATATATTATATTGACCAGAAATGCCTTTCGGTGTCTGAAGTTAAGAAGGATCTCGGGGTCACCTTCGATTCTCAACTGAAATTTTCGGTTCACATTACTAATGTCGTTAAGAAAGCTCAAGCAGTAATGTTTGCTATTCTTCGAGCGGTTCGTTGTACTGAAGCAGGTCTCCTGCTCAAGCTCTTCAAATCCTATGTTTTGCCACATCTAAATTATGCCTCTGTCATATGGAGTCCCGCAACCAAAAACAAGATCAAGTACATTGAAAATGTTCAGCGTGTTTTCACCCGAATCCTTTTTCGACGTATCTCGAAGGACGTTGGCCGTCAAGTCTGCTCATATCCTGATAGACTAAAATTGTTTTCCCTTCCGTCGTTGCAAGTTAGGAGGGTAGTTCATGATCTGGTATTTTGCTTCCGAGTTCTTCGTGGATGTACTAAATTGCGGGCTAGCAAGTTTTGGATCTTTCGTCCTTCTGGTGCAAGACGTCCGTTCTTTAATGTACAGTATCCTAGGACATTTCGAAGGAGGTACAATACTGTGCATGACACGCTCTTTCGTCGTTGTGCAAGGTGGTTCCAACGCTTGCACCCGGATATTATGGCTGTCGACTCGAGCAATAAATTCAAAAGAAAATTGAGCGAAATTGACCTTCTAAATGTGCTTGGTATTGTTGAACTCTGAATTGTCCAGTGAACTCGTTTATTGTTACCGTGCCATGTAGCATAGTCTTTTATTGCCTATGGCATTATTTGTCAGTTCCTATTAGAATGCGGTTGGCTTTCAGTTAGATACTCCTCCCTATTTCGCACCACCCTCTAACCTTTATCTATGCCAGGGTGTATACTATTTTTCTCTCACTAGCTGTCACCAGCGGTTGAGTGTTGCCCGCAGTGTTGGACACAGTGGTTAGACTAGTCTTGTGTAGTTAGCTCCCCAGGGCCGGCGCCCAGCGTGCGTAATTAGCTCAAAGGGGTCCCCATCAAAGATTTCTGGTCGGGCCCGCGCTGGTATGACACGGTCAGTTGCACTGGAAAACCCCTGCTGTGGAGCTACACATGGACTGTTCGAGCCTTGTGGTCAACTTTGGATGTTGCTTAGCTGAATTAAGCTATTCTAGTTACTCCTACTTCCATAACAATTCACTGGCATAAGACAAGGTGGTGGACATAACTACCCTTGTTACTCATGGCCACTTATTTGTGACAGGTGTCTAGTTTAACCTTGAACTCTGACAGGCGGCATACTTTGCCTATCACTTGGCTACATGGCTCGAGTATATCGAATTGACTGGACATTTTTGGGGATTGTGTTTTATTAGTCTTAGTAATGTCTGTTTCTAACTTTTGAAGTTCTAACTTTTGGAGTTTAGCAGTGTTTCTAAAACGGCTCTGCTTGTAGCATTCCGTCGTATTGAGTTGTGTGTTTTTTCCTTACTTTTTTTTCTTTTCAAACTTGTTTTTAGGTTCTGATAATTTTAAGTTTCACATTGTTCTATTTTGTGTTTTCCTCCACTTTAACTATTTAAGCAATTGTTTTGAGTTGACTGTTTATTAATCGTAGTTTGGGCGCACCTTGTGGTGTACATAATAAATAAATAAATAAATAAATAAATAAATAAATAAATACTCTAACACCAATATGAGAGAGGGAGAACTTTCACTCTAGCTGAAACCACCCCTTTTCCCCGAATTACATGGCTCCTAGAATCGCCATCAGCGTGCAAAATAACCTCACTAGGCCAAGTCTGAGCCAAATAGGGAATTTTTACCTTATCGCCCTTATTGTTGGACGAAGTGCAAGTGCGTTATCATAGGATGTGATTTCAAAATGACTTCAGTGATAAGCAGAGATAAAACCACCACCAACCGCCAACACCACCAATCATTTGCAAAATGAATTGACATCCATCCATCCATCCATCCATACATTCATCTATCCAAGTAAACAACAGGGTTTCGCTTATTATATAGTAAGGATATAATGAACGAAACCCAAGAGTTTTCTGTCTTGATGTCAGCTCCATTTTAGAAATAGGTCGGTGATGGTTTTATCACTGTTTATTATAAAAATCATTTTGAATATCAGATTCAGCAATGATACCCCTACCCGTCATTTTCCTTTTCTTTTTGCCGTGGTAGGTCACATTCATGGAGTACTTTGAAACAGATCGGGAGATATGTCGCGGAAGGGCCAAATGTTCCATACAGAATGGAATTTCAGAACTATGTATGCCAATAGATATATCAGTGATGAATAAAGCGACTGTCCTTTTCAGGCTCTTCTGGAATCGTTTTCGTTCCAGCAACAATGATGGGTGTGCTGTCTGTGTTCAGTGGAGTGTGTTCCGTTTCAAATCTAATTTGTCTCTATATGAACTACCGGCGTTACTTCAAACGAAGAGGAAAACTTAAGAAAACTAATATGAGCACTACAGAAAGCCTATGAGCGGAGCACTCAATGTCAAATATTGATCCAAATTAATTAGGTCAGGCATGCGAAATTCTGATATTAAATAAAGTATTTATCGTTGTCGGACCACATACACATGTGAGACCAGCATTGACCCTCGGCTATAACAATATTTTACCTGGACTTCTAATGTAGAGGAATGTGGGGAATATATGTGAGCGTTGTTCTTGGGAATCAGACAGGGGACTGATTAACCAACGGACCACAATAGAGGAATCGAGAAATCGTTTCAAAACATATCATGAGTTTCATAAAGCGTTGCAGGAAAACTTGGAGTTCGAGCCTCTGAGCCCAAATATATAGCTATTGTTGAAGATAAATCAACTTCAAAGAAGTTGTTAGAAAAAGGCGTTTTCGACACAAAACAGTGCCGTTTCCGCCGTTTTCGTCGTTATAGAACTGAAGCATTCTCTGGATTTTTCCCAAGGTTCCTCCCAAATGTTTGTCGTCTCCACGAGTTACAAATGCTCGTAGGACCTCTAATGGTGCGTTTCCAACTCCGATAATTTGCTTGCTCATCAACGATTTGCAGTTGTTGTTGTTTACTGGTCGCGGACTTTTGCGCCACTGTCCCAGCTCCCTAAAGCTCTCAACACGCCTTGTTGAGAGTCGCAATTACTCAATCGTTTCCAGAGCCTTTCCGACTCGGTGCAGTGAGCTTTTTCTTTCCTGAATCTATGATACAATGCTTATTCTCTTCAAAAAGTCCCGGGAAAGGTAGTTTAAGCTGTCCTGAGACCAATTCAAAGCCGTTCTGCTGGTACAGAGTTCATTCGGGCCGGTCTGGGTAGACATGCGGTTGTTAAATTCTCATGAAAGTACGCTTCTCTTAAGTTCAATTCCGTTAAGTTAATTTATTTCTTGGCGGTTTTACCGATGTCATTCTGGCATCCAAAGAATGCTCAGACGAGCACGTGCTCTTCAGACGACCCTTCACTCACCAAGCTTTTTCTTCAATCGACTCCGTCGCCTCTATTCGTCTTCGAGTGTCCCGCTCCTGAGTGCTCGACAACTCGCCATTCTCCATTCTCAGCATAAAAGCCTTTCCCTCAGCTTTTCCTCCAATTGATTTATTCCGAAACATTCTGTCGGAGACGAAGGAGTTGTTGGATTCAAAGATGGTAGAACTGGGTACTACAGAGTTCCCCTTATCAATGGGTCCCGTGAAGTACGGGCAATGACTACAATACTCAATTTACCTGTTTTCCTGTAGCCATTTTTGAGAAGAACTAATTTTATCTACGGATAGTTCGATTTTTGAACGCGCCTAGATCAAGATCATCCCGTCAGATCGCCCACTCATCGACATGGGTAGAAGGGGGTCCCGCTGACGTCGACAGATTTCCACCTCCCGCCCTCCACGGCAGCTGCACAGCACAACCATTTTCAAATTCTGGAGAAGTTTTCAATTGTTTTTGTGGACTACCGAAAGCGAAGGTCTAGGCCTACGCTTCGTTTTATTTTTCTGCACTGTTCTTTCCCTAAAATTCTGCTTGCTCTTTTTTTTCTGCTTTCTGCTTGCTCTTTTTTTTAAGTAAGTCATCTCTCATATTCTACCTCTAGATATCAGCTTCATACTTTGTTCAGCTTGTTTTTGCTCTGCCTTATAAAGTATTTTGAAATTCTGACGGGATGCTCATCAAATTATCGCGACTACTGGTCTATTTGCTGAAATTACCAAATCTTCCTTCAGCTTGTTATTTCCTCTGCCTTATACAGAATTTTTCATTTTTACACATTTATATACAATTTATATATAAAACAATAGCTATTTTTTAATATTCTAAGAATTCGGAAGTAAAGAATCCTCCATACGTCTTCAATTTCCTGTTACAATCATTTGGAATCTTCTTGATAGCTGCTATATCTTTTGTTCTCCAAGGAAAAAGGGTGGGCTGGAGAGGCCGAAAAAATCATCAAAACCGAAGAATCATTTCAAGAGGAATCATAAGCAGAGCACGCTTCTGTGATAAATAAAACCTGAACCCGGGAACCCGTTCTGCATCGAAAAAGTTCGTTGTCGTCGTTATACATTAAAAAGTTCAATTTTCTATCATAATGCTAGCTCTAAGGCACTATCACTGTTGCTCACATCGACATCTGTTGCTTTGTATATAATCACGATGCTTATCGTTCTTTAGTGAGCCTCGTGTACCAACCTTAGCCTATCCCTCGTTTTAAACATGTGTCATCGAATGAAAATAATAAAATAAAATTGAATTCCAACAGCTATTAATTTGTAGCAGTTTGACAATTCAAATTTATCTCACTTTCACGGTCGGTTCTTGCGGTTTGCTCTTGCTATTGGACTGCTGCTCTCCCTTAACTACTTCGCACCATTGGGGACGTGCACGATGGAACTATCTTTATCGTAGAGAAATTTTCAAATTGTATTTCCAATCATCGATGCTACTTTGTACATCACTGACGGCCTCGTGCCAGTGCTATCAGCTGTCTAGCCCTTCAGCGTGATTCTATTTTGGCAACAGTAAACAGTCGCAAATGCATTCTCTACGCCGCAAATCTTGTTGTCTAAACAAGAAAAGAACAGAATTATATTTCTGAGACTGCTCTAACTAGGACCGTCCTTGTAGTCCAACGTGCGGGTGTTTTCGGTCGGAGTTGATTTCATTTTCACCGGCACAAGCAGATTTTGAAGGCGTTCACGGTGAAAACAACGTTCAAAATAGAATTCTGTTGGCTACCCCAATGTCTCTAGCGTTTGGACTCATTCGATACTGATTATTTCTCGCGCTAAAGGAGCTTTGATTACTTTTCTTTTGATTTTTCCAACAACAGCACAACGGCGATAGGTTCGGGTCATTTCTTTGGTTCTATGTAGGATAACCAGTGTATTAGGCCGCCCTAGCTGCCATACAGAGAGATACGAGCTGTTAGGCCCTTGTTATAAGTTCGCTCACCCCCCAGCGTAACTCGCCCATTCAGTATCAGACACCGTGGGGCCAGACATGCTTGTACGAGTTATCATAGTGACGCTGGCGTGGTGAACTCGTACAAACGTGTCTGGCTCCACGGTGTCTGATACTGAATGGACGAGTTACGCTGGGGGGTGAGCGAACGTACAACAAAGGCCTTACATTCTGAAGGGAAAAAAGGAGAGAGATTTTATTAGGTGTTTATTGAGGACGCTCTCGGCACACGAGAGCAGTGTTATGTTGAGTTTCAACAGGGCCTTATATACAGGAGCTCCGCGCGGATTTGCATCGCGAAATCTGGGGATGCGAAATCTGGGGAGCACCCCGTCTGTGAGAAAGTACCAATAATACGGCTCATTAGCACATGGCATGTACAGTGGATTGTTTGTGGGATATATTAGGTTTTTGAAAAAGTTTCGAGCCACTCAGTTTGGCCGCTCACCAAAATTCTGAAACGGGTTCTGGGATCTCACTTTCACAACCACTATGTGGGATGATTCATGGACTACATGTACAACAGTTGTCCTGGTTTCATTTCATTTCATTGGTTCAGCACTACAGGTATTGCAGAGAAAATCGATATTGATTGCTGTTACGTTGAACTGCTTTTACTTTACGCGCTCATGAAACAACGCATTGAAGGGAGCATAGATAACGGCTGATGCATCATGATAGGTCCTTCAATTGTCTTGGCGCAGCAAAAGTTTGTACGACCTAAAACGCCCATTTTGGGTTCGAAGAACAACAGTAGTCGGGGAGAGCAGTTGCTGTGGATTAAGTGAGTCCTCTGGAGCTGGCGCCAGAGGATGGCCAACGCAGCAACCGCGAGTTGATAGAGGAATTCAAGTGCCATAGTTCCACACAAGCTGCCCGTCTTCGAGGCTTTGGAGAGACAAGGAGATAGGGCGCATGAATGCGGCATGCTTTAGCGGCCACCATCTACAGATGGATACGGGTGCATGCACTACCATCTCAACTTTCAGAAGGAATTTTCATTCGCTCAGCAATGTGGTTAGCGAAATTTCAAACTCCACAACTCCACCCGAAATGGGAGATTATCGGGGTGCAGTTGAACTACAGATGAGGCATTCGCTAGACGCTGTTACTTGCAGATGCTACTGTCGCCAACGATGCCTAAAGTAGCCATCTGGATGGCAAAGGAGCAGCCGTCCGTGGAAAGCATGGGAAAAGTCTGGTACTTCTACCATTCAACTGCAGGGCGTAGCCGGGGGCGGAGCAGCCCCACCTTCCAGCACGTCACATTGGTCATCTTGGCCAACGATTTGTGTGACCTATTGATTTTCACCGTTCTCGCCTGACGTTCTAGTGACGTGACGTGCTGAGAGGTGAGGACTGCTCCTCCGCCCGCCGCCACGCCCAGCAGTTGAACGATGGAAGTACCAAAAATCTCTTTCAGTCGCAATGACGCGTATTCACCTAATGAGTAGGAGAACTTTTCAAAGTTTCAAAAATTCTCAAAGTCTCCGATGGCGTATTCTCACCTATCCAAGACATTCGTCGAACCTTGCCCCAACAAAATAATATTTGTTCCATTTGTTCTTCATTCAGTCACTAGAGAACCAGCTCGACGGATGAGAGCACCTCAAAACGTGGCTCGATGAGTTCTTCTCATCAAAATTCTAGGAATTCTAGAGGAGAGTTCAAAATTTATCTGGTAAACAACAAGATGTTGCTGATGGTAATGGTGTATTAATATGTTGGATGTCGAGTCGAATGAAAGGGATACAAATTTGAAAAGAATGGCAGAAGTGGCGGGAAACTCTATCAACGACCTAATATCTCGATGCCAGAACAAGGTTGTGTGGATATCCTGATGCAGGCACACCGCAGCCACACCCCGGTTCCGGTGCCAACCCTGCCAACCCGACTTGCTTTTGCTTACTATATAAGTCATCCGTTTACAAATTCTCAAATAGCGATTAATTTAGCTTTTTCCTATCAATGAAACGGCTCGTCAATCATCCATATGTGCGAGTTTGGCGCAAATTGCTAACGCATTCAGCGAAGTCTTCATGTGAAAAAAACCGAACTCATTACGCACATATTGAGTTAGCTATTTAATTTGGTCGTAATGAGTTCTACTTTCCGAAGATGAGAGGAGATGCTAGTTGACATTTGTTGATATTTACGTTGGTTTTCGAAGAACAATTATTTTTCCGTAGGCCATTACCTAACATTTTGCGGCGAGCTGTTCAGAAATCCTAGCTGCCCTAAAGTCGGTCAGATAAGTCCGCCCTGCGCGCACCACAACGCGGCGTATCGATCGATGGTACTCTACTTATGCTCTACCCTTCTTGTGTCCTCTTTCTTGGGACCCAATCTGTTTCGCGATTTTATTGTACTTATTTTTCCACTCTGAATTACTGAATAACGCTTTGTGGACGGCCGCTTGTGCAGATTTGTTTTTTCTATCCTCCATCTTCGAATCACCCTTCTATCAACCTCGAAATGAAGAGCTGCAGCAGCAGTTCCATTGTTCCTCGCCGAATTTCACCGCATCAAATTCGAGGGCAGCTATGTATGATTTTCTTCTGACCATTGAAACCATCAATTCACAAAAAAGCCTCCACAGTGAATATCTAAACAGGTGTTCGCAGGCCCATCTGCTAAATCCGTACTTGAACTCTCTTTCATAGTGCGGAAAAATGTTAGCTTTCTCTGGCAACTGGTATGGGTGGCATCTTACTTCACACTTCTTTGTTTTTTCTCTTTTTAAAATGTGTGTGAATTATCGAAAACATTTGTGTGTTCCGTACTGAACCTCCTTTTGTGTTTTGTCTTGTGACAAGATTTGAGGTCACCTTTCCGTGTCCATTCCTCTGTTTATTTTTCATTACAAATGTAAGCTTACGTGGACGACAGAAGATCATTTTAACTTACTAGAAAAGAACTTGTCCGCTCCCGACCATGCATGGAAAGAAAGAGTCCCGCTGTTATAACCACAGAGAAGGAGCGCCGCACCCGATCCTCGGGGCATACCGTCCAACAATACGGCAATGTCAGTTTCACTTATTTGATTGATTTCAAGAAAACTTAAGATTGATAAACGGTATCACTGAAGTACAAAGAGCAGCCGAGGACGGAAGCCACGAATCATGTGAGTTTGGAGATAAAAGCTCATTAATTTATTCGTTTACTTATTGCTAGGTGTAAAGCGCTAACTTGAACAGTGTCTGTTTGAGCAACTCATTGTATAGGCCAAATACTCGTCCACAATTTATCTACGATTGTGATCGTCCGTCCCGCCGGCGACGGACGACGGGAGTATACCAAGGGCCTAATAAATTCATGGGTGACTGGAAACTCCGCGACCAGCTCGCGGTGAGCTGATCGCGGATCATCGAGCTCCGGCGACATGCCCTGGTGACAAGCCGGTCGATAGAGAAACACGTCACGTCATGTGAATTGATGACGCGAACAGTATTTGTTAAAGCTACGGCGCCCACAGTAACCGACTCATAGAGCCCAGTGAGTGGTGAAAGTATGTGAGGGCCCTCGATGCAAGAAGGACGGTTCGAAGGACGGTTGAGGTTTTCTGCGAACATAATCCTCGATGAGCATGTCCATGTACAGTCATTCGAACGGGCAGGCAAGTGCCGACGTCAAAGGGAGGAGGTGAACAGAGTCAGGGAGACGACAAGGGGCGCGATAAAAGCTGCGACATAAATTCTACATTCTGATTCTACTCGTCGTGACAATTCAAACGATAGGACTGATCTTATCTCGAACGATATTTGACAGAACTCGAGTGTGCAAATGTGCGAAATTTTCGAAAGTCGACGGTAGACATATTTTGCCTCCGATTATTAGCAATGCTGCATTCGGATTCCACTCTTCGTAACAAATCGAACGATATGTGATAGGACTGAGCTCGAACGATATTTGATTAGACAGATCCGGCCTGATACGGCCGCGTATGTGCAAATGTGCCGAATTTTTGAATAGTGACGGGAGACGAATATTGTCTCCGATTATTATAAGTGCTACCCTTGGATTCTACTGGTCGTGACAAATCGAACGATATGTGATAGGACTGATCTCGAACCATATTTGACAGGACCGATCCGGCTAGACCATATAACGAATGCTGACATAAGGCAACGACTTGAAGTAGTTCTGGGAAGCTCGTGAGACCCGTGAAGATGGTATGGGCACGTGCTTAGAGCAATCGATAACACTGGGTGTAAGATAGGACTCGCTCTCGACGTTCCAGGAACAAGACCGAGAGGACGTTCGAAGCAACGCTGGCTGGATACGATACATGCCGAACTGAAGACATTAGGAGTTCATCCAGACCAGGGGTATGATAAATCTTTATGGCGTCAGAAAATTTGCAGAGCTACTTCAAAATACTGCTTCGAAGCGGGGCAGACGCTGAAGAAGAAGACGATCTCTATCAAGAATGTGTTTATACCACCCTTTACTATGAGAATCTAGATATGCGGATCACCGAGAATAGTTTTCAGTGCGTAATCATTTAGTTCATATCATGTTTATTAACTTGCCTATTCAGTTAATCCTGTTCTATCTCATCTAACAGGTTGGGTAGTGCGTGGTGTAATTGTTTCGGCTGACATGCTGATTAGGGTCGCTGATTTCAACTTATACCCTGGAGTATATCATTATATCCACGTTGAATAAATTCAATTCAGTTCAAGATTTTCCAGAAAAAATGGCTAATTCTCACTCCAAGTGTATGAAAGCAATTTTTCTAATATCTCATCTGCTCCTTCTCTATGTTGTATCCAGGTCATTCCCCTAGTTCTGTCCGACGATTAATTGGTTACCTGTCGAAATGAAGCATTCCTGTTGTATAATTGTTTTATAATTATATAGAACCCATAACCTGTGGTTCTCAATTTTCTGGACTTCTGGTTTGGAACATTCGTTGAAATTTTCGAAATCAATTTCTCTCTCTCTCGCTCTTTCTCTCTGTATTTTTCAACGTCTTCCGGTCGGTATGACGTGAAGGTACCGACAGTCCAAGGTGACAGATGAATATGCTAACGAATCAATGAATAAGAAGTCACATAATTGCCCTTTTTCGTGTAATATGTCGTCCCACAGTAAACCAGTTGGTTGGTCAAGAAACTACTAGTAACTCAAGGGTTTTCTTCTAAACTTATTTGTGATTATTCATCATTCTCATACCCTCATTATTTGCTTTCCTTTGTTTTTCAACAGGACTCATTGTGCGATTATAAAGTCCTAGATCTTTCATAAAAACCCATATTCAAGAACGAAACGGTGGTTTAATAACCTGAGTTAGTAACCCCATTTCAAGCATAAAATTTCTGGCGCTCAAATTCTTGGTATACGATATCCTGAGATTAAAGGGATAGACTTCGGAGCAATGGCCGAGCCATCGACTAGACGAAAATTCAGCAGTTCTTCTGTGACACTATTGAAAGTGTAACTATTTTGGCATCTTTCTTCTTCTTATGCGATATCCTGAGATTAAAGGGATCTTTTTTCATTACCGATGGCGCGTGTGGTGCAGGCGCTATTGACACCCACACGGTCGAGCCATCAATCTCCGTCCAAGCAACCCAAAACTTCCCCTTGGGTCGGGCAAATTGGAAGACTGCCTTGTCTGGGAAGGCAGACACCGACTTGGTGAAGCGACTGGCCGCACAAGACATTGTGTAGGGCAAATACGCATTCAATATGTCTCTACGATTCTGAATGGGAGGCGAATGGGTGGCGCTTCCTTAAAGGACCGATCAACGCCCTCTCTATCTTTTCGTTGCAAATTGTCCCTTCACGTATGCGTGCGTTTCTCAGCGAAGCGCTCATAAACATTGAGTAATATGTTGTAGTGTGGGGTAAATGCACAGGTAAAGGTAAACAGGAAAAGAATCATTCGGCGCTGTCGTTTCGAGTGTTTTCAGCGTTGCAACTGCAGAGTGCCGGCGGAAGTCCTCATCGGTGTCGCATCGAAAACAACGCGAAAAATTACTGTTTATCGTCGTCCGTTTTTCACTCATGATGTTCCACTAGATAATCACCCAAGTAAACGCTCAGTGAAGGACGAATTCAAGTTCGTTCCGTCTACTGGATTCCTTCCGCTTGGCTGGACAGACATGGAAACTGCCTAAAATAAATGGTGATTGCGAAAGTGCAGAAAAGCTCAGTTTTCTGGGAATTCGTGACGATTTTCCGCTCCATTTCCGCTCACCACCCCATACTCTAGATTGGTAGTCAGCTATCGATTACGTTGCCATCTGGTCCATTTGCTGAGGTTTCAAGGAGTTCCTGGGAAGCTCCGAACCACTCTACGCCGGTAAAAAGACTCGTACTTCGAGCTTTTCCTCCGGAACTGTTTGGAACACCTGGGGCTCCCAATGATTCCCAACGTTGAGTTCACCTCTTTTTGGACTATTTTTCGAGTAGAAAGTCTCTGCTACTGCGTAGTCAAGAAGGGATGGATGGGGCAGATGACGCGACCGCACTATTCGGACTTCTTGGAAGATCTCGGGACCTCCTAAACCTTTCTAGAGAAGTCCGTTCAATATCTGAAAAGCTGCTCACTCTGCTCTCGTGTGGATTGGCGATTTTCAACTAAGGCGATGAGGCTTGAACTTAGGACCACTAGTACTGCGAAGAAATTTTTCGATAGTTTTCGATGTCACAACATTTTGGATAGTTCCATCGGTCATTGCAGTAGTCAGTTCTTTTTCCGTTTCCTGCCCTGTTCTCTCTGGGTCCAGAAGGGAAAAAAACGTGTAAGATCTTGAACTCTTCTTGTGTTTCCAGTTTATTCGATGCAAATCGAATTTCCCACCGCCAGTTCTCCACCAAATGGTCTCAAGGCGGTAGAGAATTGAACGATCATATTTGTTCCCTGAAAAATTTCAAATACTTCCATTCACAAGCAGAAGTTGTTGGTCGCGCGCGTTATAAGGTTCTTCAGAATCAAGGTTCGACATGGGAATCTCGAAGGCCTTCTGCTGCATACGCTCTTACTGAGCTTACGTGACTAAAAGTCTTTCGAAGCCCTGTCGTTTTTCCGTTCTCGCTGGTGAACAAGTCAATTTTCGCACATTCACTCCACTAAACTGGTTTCAAACCAAATTAAACCTGAAAGAGGTAAAATTTGGCGGAACAAGTCGTGGATGGTTTCCGAGAATGCTGCAGAGGCGGGAAGACCGTAGCCAGACTACCCCTCCTCTTGCTGTTCCCTCTCCCTTTTGTTAATTCAATTACTGAATCGCTATTGCTATCGGATTCCTATATGTATAGTTTTTTTTGCTTTTCTCAATTCTTGTGGTTCTGTCTCATTTTTTGTCTGAATCCATTGAGTTCACGTATGTACATCGTTTTCCGAATCAATATTTATTGGCGATCGAAAATTTGAATAAATGAGCAAATGAACTAATTAAATGGCAGGAAGCGAGAAAGGATTCTCCTCCTTGTTCACGGGCGACAGATTGTGTTAGAGCATATTATAACCGCCAGTCGGTGGTTTGGGATTATTAGCCTGACCTTCGTTGACGTGCTTCCATCGGTCCGACCTTTTTATTTTCGTTGTGTTGTCGGTTACTTTCTCCATATGTATTGTTGGACGATACGTAAGTAAAATAAGAAATAAAATAAAAAAACTGAATAAAGGAATCCTAGCCATCCAAGCCATAAATCTGCGCGCCATAAATCTAAATTTATCTGCGAAAATTGCATGAACATTTGCTCTATAACTTTTAAACTCTAAAGCGTTCAGCGAGCACTTCTAAGATCACAACTGTCGAAGCATGAAAACAGCTTCGAACCGGGTTATTATCCGAGTGGGAGGCGCCGTTTTCTTCTTATCGATCCCCTCACTAGAATTTTCAGTTTTGACTCGCTTTCTATTCGCCTTCTATTCGATATTTCTTCATTGATTGGGAAGATGTACTTGGCAAACGCTATTAATAACACATTTAAGCCTAAGGCTCTCGAGAAATTGGTGCTAAAGCTTTTCGGAGCTGCTGTATTCTTTCCCTGAAAAATGCAGGCAGCGTGCACTGGTAAAAATTAGATTCTGGAATGCTTAGTTATTTGTTTAGTGGTTATTTCATCCCTCGGAAGGATCATGCTTAATTACTGTGTATCTGTTGTTGTTTTAAATGTTGTAGGTGCTTTTAGGAATGTGCTGAAATATCTTCGCTTTACTCATAACAACGATTGATGAGTGTTTCCAGATTTATACCATGGATTTGTAGTAAATAATAATAATAAATGTATACATATATAAAATTCGTCGGGCGTCTACGGACTTTGTCAGCTCTCATCTGCAGCTGTCTACTGCTGAGTAGGAGCTCTTGTGATAGCGGCTCATCTGAGAATGACAATTTGTTGACGGATGTCGCCGAACTCGGCAAAACATGATTCTCTTCGTAGGGCTTAAAAATCAGGAAAGGCTACTCGAGGTTCTCAGAAATTCCATTCATGGAATTTAGTTTTTCATCTACCCCAGTCTTATTACCCTTCCCAGATGTTATTTTCTCTTATTCTCTCTAATTATACGAGGGACTTGTGCGTATAAACTTCCAGCGAATGACGTCAGGGTATAAATAAGGAGATTCAGAAGGTTTGGAACTCTTCATATCAAGATAAGAATTCTCCAATTACAACCCTTATTCTCAAGAATTGCAGCTGTGATCAGTCCAGTAGGTTTCCCTGACCTCCAATACTTTCGAGCATTGTTAGGTGGCCACCATCACGAAAAATGTCGCCGAAAGTACAGTATTCTCGTTGAACATCACCCAAAGGCAAGATAATTGGAAAACCCTTTTTCCACCAGGTGATTATTGTTTTTCAAGGTAACCGTATTCGTCTCCAGAAGCCTCAGTGAAAGAGGCTCTTCTGAAATGGAGCGCTTATTGACGGACACGCTGCCCTTAGAAAAATACAATTCTCTCCGTAGGGATTACATGTTACCCATGATTGCTCGAGGCTCTCTTGATTCCACCCATTAATGGTATTTAATTTTCATTTACTGTTGTTGTCGTTGCTATTTTATGAGCGTACCTTTTTATGGTGTACCTCGCATATAGAACTTCTAACAAATGACATCAGACTACAACTGTATATCCATAGGATGCTGTCGAAAACAATTTTTTCGTCTCGCATTTTCGAGGAAATTTACCGGCATACTGCATTCTTTGCTTCCACATCCTGTCAGGAAGGAAGTTTCCAAGACAGATTGTCACTGAAGTGGAAAGTACATCTTGCATGCGGGCGGAAACTGATTAAATGCCACTTTACCAACCGCTCTCGCTGTCGCCAGATTTTCCATTTCCCGCTGCATTTTTTGAAGTTTTTTTGAATCATTATTCTACCAAATCGCCATTGGTTCTGGTATTTCACCTGTTCCAGCACATGTGTCAGCAGACGAATAAATTAGGTGAGCAGAATCCTCTGCGTTTTTGCCAAATGCTTCAGTATGTAGTCATCTTTGTAGTTTTTCGAACACCAATCTGGTTAGTTCTACGGTATTCCTGCATTGTGGCGCACATGGTTCAGTGGTAAGAGGCGCCACTGACCCGCACGGTCGAGCGATCGATTCCCGCACGGGCTAATCAGCCCTTCCATCCCTCCGGGGTTGGGTAAATTGGTACCAGACTTGTCTGGAAAGGTAAAGACACTGACCTGGTATAGCGCTGGCCGCCGCAAGTAATTCTGTAGGGCAAATACGCATTCACCATATCTCAGGGACTTATCCGGCACACTTACCTTCACCTTTTACCTTTATTCCTGGATGGTAACCCTGCCCACGACTTTGTCTCTAGTTGAACTCGCCTTGGTGGTTTGAATGCGCCCATTTTCTTCTATCCTAATCGACTGTCACCACGAAGTCTCGACGTTGTGTTCAGAATTCTGGAGAATTTTCAAAATTTCGCAACTTCTCCAGTAGGAGAACCTACTGAAGTTGATTTTCTGAACTTGTTTTTTTTTCTGAAAAATCACTACTAGATTTGGGAGGTCAGTAGCCTTGAAATCGTCGCTTTTCCATGGTTGTTCTGAGTTGCTGGGGAAAATTTCTTTTTTCTCCTTATTTCTGGATTTTTACAGAATATCTTTTAGTTTATACCTGGTCCTATTTTTCACAAAATTCCGTGGAAATTTTTTTTCGTGGACCCGTCCATGTCCTCATTTCACTTTTTAAGATGTTATGGGAATATCTTGGCCAGTACCGCTATTTTATTTCCTCGTTCATCTCAAACAATGACAGGTTATAAGCTGAAATAGGCTAGAATTTCACAGATGATAGGTTATGCATTGGAAAGCGGCAGACGGAAAGCAATACGCTCTTAGTCGGCCTTCACTTATCGGAATTTCCCTTTGACGTCTTGTTTATGGAGGACGTATGTGTTCGTCCTCGAAGCTAAATGAGGCTAAATATCCATATAAGACGTCGCATTCATCAGCTGGCTACGACCTTTAGACACGCAGCTGACTGAGCCATACCGGGGCATACCCTATTTATTTTTTATATTTCTTTTTCTATTTCGGAGACAGGGTATAGACCAAAAGTGGGTCTATGCGTGCAGAATTTGAAACACACAGTACCGGACGTGCCACAACGATAAAACGGCGCTTTGTTGCGCCGAAAGGTGCCGTTCGAGGAATTGAAGTGGCAAAGGACCGAAAATCGAGGGGTCGAAAAATCGCTTGTTAACAATTTTCACGATTATGGGAAATTTGTACAGGGTGCGCCTACTAAATCCGGACAAGCGCGACACTATTTTTCAAACAGCCCTGCAAACACAAAATACAATTCGAATCCAGAATCCTTTTGCATATTAGTAGAGGGTTATATATAGATTACCACTGCTCAATGTAACCCTGCCAGCAGCGATAATCGCCTCCATTCCTGACCTGAAGCGCTCGCAAGCTCTCTTCAAAAAAGCTCGGTACAAATTTGCGAATGCTGCTTCAATGGTGGTTCGCAGAAATGTGGAGTTACGGTGCCTCGTCTCATTAGCAACTCTCTCTACAACGCTCCAAACGTATGTCGGACAACCAGTTTTTAACTAAGTGGCTCGTGTGAGCTGCTACGCCGTCTTGTTGGAAGACAAATGCCCTCCTGAAGATACAGCCACTATCCTGGGTTCTACTACAGTCCTTGAACTCTAGCTAACTCCCAACACTGTCGCCAACTTCCTAAAGGATTGTTCCGGGTCCTCCAAGATCAGCTCCAAGTCCTGCAATCTTGCTTCAAAGAACTTTTGGCAGTGAAATACCGGCAGGCTGAGTCGACAGTTCCTGACCTTTTTAAGTCAAATAAAGTAATGTTGGAGGAGTTACGGCGTCGAAACGTTTAGAAGCGATTTGTTTAATTCATCCCGCGTTTTTTCGAATGGCACTGTAATCACTTCAAAATACTCTCTCTAGACTACCACTGCTTCATCTCGCCAGCCTGAAAGAGCTCAGAATTTCCACGAAATCGAACCCGCCGTAGTCAGACATCTATAGGTGAAATCTAAACCCGGGCGATTCCTATGAGAACTCGTCAGATGGGTGATCATTGGCGTCTCGCTGGGGTGCGTTAGCTGGTCGAAAATCATGGATTGTAGTGAGGGTCCCAGGTCTGCAAGAGACGGCCAATCAGATATTTGCTGTCAGTTGTGAACAGCACAACAAGAAGCCTTATCTAATTATGAATTCGTGTGGCATTTTCACGACACTGAATTTTCACTGGAAAGTTTCGAAAATCGTTTTTCCCAGATACGGTAGCTTTTTTCCAGGTTGTAGTTATTTTAGGCTTTTTGCTGTACATTAGTATACCAGGTTTCCCTCAAAAATCACGATTCAACAAGGATTTGATCCAGCATCCGCTGCGGTTTTTATCACAATTGTCGCTTCAGCAAGATTAGAAGAAAGACGAGAAAGGTGATCTAAAGTGCTCAACGAGTATGACAAGTATAGAGGTATTTCTCATAGGAGAACAAAGCAATCGAATGGTTGGGTAAAAGTTAGTATATTAAATTTCAGTTCTCCGAACATTTTCCCATTCCTATTCAAAAATACTCCAGATTTCGATTTCATTTTACTACCAAGGGATGAAGGGTAAAAGGTGATCTTTTAAAATGGTAGATGCGTGCAAATTTGACCTTAAAAGAGTTCTTCTATCATTTCGCCGTTGACAAATTAGGAAAAGATAACGAAAATGCCGTACCGAGCAGAATGGTTCAAACAATTTAAGTTCTCGAAAAAATATTCACTCATCACATTTTGAAATATCTAATTTATAGCCTACATATGTTTTGAAAAAGACACCCCTAAGAGATTTAACGGTGTTATTTTTTAGGATCAGGTTTTTTGTTACTTTCTGTTTTTCATGCAATTGTTCTACGAATCGTCACGAGTTAGGGCGCTTATGAGCGTAGTAATTTAACAAATTAATTAGCTTATGAACAAATAAATAATCGGAAAAAAGAAAAAAGAGAAGAAAACGAAAGCATAAGAAAAAAGAATCAGGGAGTGGACCGGTAACCTTGAGAAATTTGTTTTTCCATGTCATGTTTCAAAGGATGGGGTGGGGGAAAGCTTCACTCCCTTTCTCCCTAAAGACCTACCCAAACTGGTAGAGACATCCCAACTCGACGACTGCATCAACTGGAGGAAGTTTCGTGCTGTCGTTCAGCTTTTTCTCATGGAATGGACGTTCTCTGATCCGGGACATTCCGTATCGTCATGTTTGTCTCCACCCTCCTCCTTTTTCCCACCCATGTGTCTTTGAAAAGAGCATCATCGTCCAAAGTGCTGTTCACTTTTTCCAATGCCAATAATTATGCCCCGAGGGCTGGGACTGCTTGCCACTCTTTCCCTTTTCAACAGGTGACTCGACTGTGCTTCACTTTTTCCCTTTTTTGTTGAATTCATTTCTTCCCTTCTTTACAGAGAATAAGCCCGTGTGGTGCAGTGTTGAGAGGCGCTACTGACACCCGCACGGTCGAGCGATCGATTCCCGTCCGCGCTAACCAACGCTTTCAATACATCCGCAGTCCAGTGAATTATTTCCAGAGTTGTCTGAGACGGTAAAGATACTGAATTGGTATAGCGGCTGGCCCCCGCAAGTCACGGTGTAAGCCAAATACGCATTTACTGCGCCTCTGCGATTCTGAATGGAACACGAATACGTGGCGCGCCCTTAGGGGACTGATTAATGGTGCCACCTTTATCTTTTACCTTATTCACAGAGAAGGTCCTACTTGTTTGTTTGTTTATAAGCTTATTAGTTTATTTATTTACCAAATACGCGCATGTGTGCTAGCTTGTGTCGGATAATAAAACAACAAACTATGGATGTTATAGAAAATGAACTCTAAAAATCCATAGATAAGCGCTTCTAATGCAGAACGTAGGCTATTTAGCTGTTGTCTTGAAGTTATGATTATCAATTTTTGGAAGTTGTTTGGTAATCATGTCACAACATCGGTTCATATCTTTCTACTGACCGCTCCTAGGATTGGGTTCGCATTTATTTAAGTCCGTAAAAGAATAAATACAAAACTGGTCCGTTACCATTTCATACCTTTCGTTTTAATGTGTTTTTAATGGATTCGCCTATGGTTTTTATATAAAAATCATTTCTTTTCGATGTCGACCATCTACTATGTATGCAGTTCGTACTCAGATCTTTGCTCATTTACATATGTCCCTTCCTTTTCTATCTACTGTTTTCTTTTTTTAGCGATTTGCGCTCTTATCCCCTTACCTCTAAATTTAGTTATCAATCAGGAGAGGCTTACGTTCTTCATTGAGAAGAAGGTTGTCTGAACTATTTTTATGGCGCTCAATCAAAGCTTTTTTCGAAGCTGCTTACTAAAACTCTCACTGTACCATCTTGTCGTTAATGGGGGTATTTCATCCGCTCACGGTACGATAACTGAATTGCTTTCTAAGAATTGAAAATCAACTATTAATATAATTGTGGAGAGATAAAGACTGTCATTAACGCGTAGGAAAATTTTCAATTTCTTGGAATTTAGTCAGCAAAGCCCCACATCACTGTACTCAGAAGAACAAGAAAATTTCTCGATTTTCTCGCATTAACTTTCCTTTAATGGAACTCTCTGCGAAGCTGTACATCTTTTCTTGCACAGCCTTCAATTCCAAACCAACCGCAATTAACGAAGCGGCAATCGAATTTCTGGCACGACGAGTAGAAGAAGGAGCCTTCAAATTCTAGGAATTTCAACCTTTTCCGATGATTCTTACTCACATTCGCCTGCGCTATCTAAGCACCTACTCATCAACTCGAACTTTTCTTCTAATGAACACTTGCGAGCATTCATGATTCTCATTGGCACTCGAATTTGTCTTCATAGATTACAACCGTCTTTACATATTTTTAAATCGTGTTTTTTTTGTTTTGTTGAAATGATCGTCTTCAGCTCCACTCTTCAGATATGCTGTCCAAATTTTATTTACCTATTTATTTATATTTATTTATTTCATTTATTTATTGTAGTTGAAGTGTTGAAGAATTTTTTATTTATTTATTTATTTATTTATTTATTTATTACGTCAAATGACGCACCTGAAACAAAAAAATAGCACAGGGTAAGAAGAAAGACAACAAATGAAAAACCTGAACTCAAAACACAAGAAAACTATCCAGAACGACTATGCAAGCCTCTTAAATAGTAAGGTAACGCATAACATTTTCAATTAAATTCGGAGAATTTTACGTGAGAAGAAGAATCCAGCGCTCTTAAAGGTACTAGAAGAACCATTAGCGAACACCAACACGGTATCCTGAGAAGACAGCGGAAGATAAGGGATGGACCGAAAAATATAAGAAGGAGGATAAATGAAGATAAAAAACAAGCGAAACATAATCCGAACAATTAGTTAAGTAATGTTAGTAAAGCTCCGACGAACACGCCCCTGCAGAAAGATATACGGCGAGGGCCAACGAAACCTCATGTCACAAAATGTAGTCCTGTGAGTTGGGCTGGCTTTCAAGATGGAACAAAAATTATTCGAAGCGGACTAAAATGTGATAGACATGAGGTCTGAGGCCCTAGAACGACCCGTATACCGTGAAGCCATGCCAAGAGAACAAGAAATCACCAAGTAATACCAGTCCCAAATACATCTAAGGAGGCAAGGTTATGCCTGCAGACTAGGGGGGAAAGGAGCTAGCAGACACTAATTATGTAGAACTAGAGCAAAACGAAAGTGTAATGTAATTTTCTATTTAGCTGTTTTTAATTATCGAAAATTCCATATATATATATATTGACCGCTGTGAACTCCAGATACACGCAGTAGTGTAATAAAGAAAGGACAGAATAGGGCCAAACCCAGACGCTCGATTCAAATCCCCACTGGTAACTGATAACGCTAAGAGCAAAACATAAAAAGACCGCGAAAAACGCCTAAGCACAACTGAGCAGACACAAAGATAAGCTGACACTAATCAACAAAGTTCATCGGTTAAGAAAGAAACAGCTCATCGCACAGCAGCGAAAAGTGGAAGAAACATTAAAATGAGCATCGCATGCCAATAATAGTGAGCAAATCCAGCTTTGAGATTGCTGTCCTAAAGGTAGTTGCCTTTTCGACGAGAAGTAGTTCTAAAGGCAGCTTGTTCAACCATCTCGCCGTTCTCACAAAAAAGGAATTGTCCAATAGAGATGAAGTCCTCGAAGAGCAGGAATGTGGCTGAACATTGATACATGGTCGCCTCAAAGTGGAGGGTTTGAATTTCCAGTAGTTGGAAGGACGAAGACGTAACTCACCTTTAAGCAGTTTGAAGGCAAAAACTAGGTCGCGAACTATTCTTCTATAGAGTAAACTTCTAAGTCCTAGCTCACGAAATCTTATGCTATACGGCGGTAATGAGTGTGGGTAATTATCGTCAGGCATACATCGATAATACAGTATCCGGGTAAACGTCATCTGGACTTTTTCAATTTTATCGATCAGCTTCATAGAAAACGGACTCCAAACTTGAGTACAATACTCCAAAAGGAAGAACATAAGCTTTATAAAGTCTCAGAATAATGATATCCGATGTATGGGTACTGCGCAGCAGGCTGAACATGGTTCGTTCAGCAGAGGCGACGATTGCGTTTATGTGAGGCTCCCAAGCGAGCGAACCTGATATAATAACACCAAGGTCTCTCGCTTGAGAGACTCGGTTCAGAGCAACTCCCGTATCAAAGTGAGGGGTGGTACTTAATTTTCCAAGCGAAACCAAATTTGTTTTGTCGTAATTAACTGTCAAGTCCCACTCTTTAGTCCATGAAATAAACAGTTCGATAGCTTTTTGTATTTTTTTTTCTCAGCTTGGTCCACACTATATTCACCGAAAGCAACCGACACTTTGAAGTCATCAGCATAGGCAGAAACCTTTATGTCTGGAATTCCGCTGAGAGAGTTAACAAGGTCAGAGGTATAAATGTTAAAAAGTACAGGTGATAGAACACCACCCTGAGGCACGCCCGAGGCACATTCATAGCGACTAGAAAGCTCATTACGGTATCGCACAACAAAAGAACGACCCTCAAGATATGAGCGGAACCACCTCACAATATCATTATTCAGTCCAATGTGTTCCAGCTTCTTGAGGAGTAGGAAGTGGTTAACACGATCAAAGGCTTTACTCATATCGAAATAGATTATGTCGACTGAATTCCGGGAGTTAAGGGATCTGGCCCAATCAAAAGTGGAATCTAAAAGTAGTGCACAAGTGGAAGAGCTTTTCACAAATCCGAACTGTTCATTTGGAATGGGAGAGTTTTTCGACAACCAATCATCCAGGAAAGATTTCAGACATTTCTACATTATCTTGCACGCCGTGGGAGTTATACTTATTGGACGGAAATCGCAAGGCATGGAGGCGGAGGGGATCTTAGGAATGGCCGTTACGATTGACTGTTTCCACAATTTCGGAACCTCCCCCAGAAGGAGAGAGATGTTAAAAATGTGGCATAGAGGGACAGAAAGTGTTTTGCAAAACATTTTGAAGAAAACACCTGGAACATGAAACGCAGGAATTGAGGTAGAGGGTTTTATAAGCTTCAAATATCACTATTTTGTTGCAGTTCAATTCAGGGTTCACGTAACCGGCGCAATTATTTAGGACGGGATAGTGAGGTCGACCTCAATAACTCGTCGTTGCAGAGAGGTCAAGGAACGCTCATTCAATTTCAAAATTTTCAAAATTTCCAAGTGTCTTCTAAACTACAGCCTAGTTCGTGCTATTCTGATTCTGACCATGCATTTTATATCTGAAGTGGTTAGGTTTGAAAGGAATCATGGCGAAGCAACATTTAGACGATTTCATCTGTCGCCGACAGCGTTTTGGCGGATGATTGGCGACGGTACTGTTCAAGGTACCGATAGACTTCTTCACACTTTCAATAGATTTCAGTGACATCAAAATAAATCTAAAATGAATATATTAGAGCGGACACTATCTATCGGTTGCAATAAGCGCGAAGGAAATGTCCCAAAAGTACGCATAATTACTGTACATTTTTATTCGATGGAAAATTATTCGGGCAAAATAGCATTGGAAAACTGACAGGACTTCTCACCCTAATGAATGAAACTTTTACTGCAATTTTATTTATCTCAACGTAAAGAGTTGGAAATCTGTGCAAAAAAAAACTAGAAAATTCAATGGACGTCCTTGACAGAAGTTATCTAATTTTCTTGAGCAGCACTCGAACGCAATTCGGTGGAAAATGTATAATATTATCCAATCTCAACATGCAGTGCCATGATGAAAGATGAAGATGGCCCGCCCGTAAATGGATTATGAAAATTGATCAGTCAAATAAAAAATACATTTTTTCAGTTAAAGCCTAAGAGCTCAATTTTTTCTTGCTATCATGTTTTTTGGAAATCTACAATTTTTCACCTATTCGAGGTGGCTGTGACCGCGGTGCAATTACGTGCAAGAAAATGTCCTTCCCGACTTTCCTTTGAATTATTTATTTAGATATTCATCTATTTATTTCTTTATTCATTTGGAACGTGAATCAACGACAGAAATATAGAAATATGCTGGGCAACACTCATTTGAAATCTGAGAGTAAATTTCTGGAACTGTGCAGGGAAAGGCCCCAGACGTTTTGCTTTTGGTAGTTCATTTAGTTAGATCTGAGATATAATACTTAGATCTTAGTAATTTTTACCCACGCCCAACCTCGGCGGGCCAATTTCAAGCTTTCCCGTAGCCCGAATGTTGTTGTTGTTGCCAAGCGGCTTCGCATTGGTTGGAATAGTGCTGGTCTAGTGGTTTTCAATGTGTTCTCCATCCCTGAAAACCCATTCTGGGTATAGGACCATCATGAATTCTTATTGTTATTCAACAGTACGGGAACCCATGTAAATAACAACAGAAGTCACAGTACACTCACGGGTTTTTGAATATGATCTCCTGGAGCCATTAAATTATCACGAACCTTAATAATTCAATAGCATCATGAGCTCATATTCAAAAAACCACGGGTGTACTTTGGCTTCCATTAAAGTTATTTGCTTGCACCTACCTAACAGTTGCTTTTGACTTTTGATGTCTATCATATTATCAGTATTCTTATCCTGAACAAAAACTTATAAATAATTGAACAAAGAGGAGTAATTTTAATCACGAGCAAGGCAGAAAACAACCGAATAGGCTAACAAAGGGACATTCATTTTTCTAATTTTCTGCGGAAGAACATTGAAATAAAAAAGAAATTGAATGAGGATTGAATAGAATGGACTTTTTTTGGAACTAAACGTTGATGTATCGGGTTTTCTCTAACTTTATTGCTTCTGGAAATTGAAAGTGAATTGAATAAATTGGACTTTTTGTGGAACCAAACGTTGATGTATCAGGTTTTCTGTAACTTTGTCGCTTCTGTTCTGAAAAAAGCGTCTTCTTTGAAGAATTTGCACTATATATTTACAGTTATATAAAATTATAATATTAGAGCTCTTATCCGCTCTAATACTTTTTTAAAGCTATTATCAACCGCTTGTGCAATATTTGTCAATTCCGCCTCCAATAGTGATTCTTCTTAAGTTACCGTCATATTTATTTTTCTCTTCATCCGCGTGGGCATCTTTTTTTTTTCACCAGTGGTACCAGAAACCCCCAAAGACTCGTTGGAATGTAAGGAAGTTGAACATCGTTAAAAATGGTTATCAAAGAATAAATGATGGGCAGAGAATAAAAAATTGGTCTCCCTTACCTGTGCAACATTTTAATGAATATAATGCAGCGAATTTCTCATACAATTTTTTGAGGTAAAATATTTAAATAGTGCCAATAAAACGAAACGTATCGAGTTCGATAGTCTACATACATACCTACATATAGGGTACCTTTGAGTACCCAATTACTATTAAGTGTAGTCCAACCGAGAGAAGGCATTATTGATGTGGTGTCTCAAAACTCTGTCTGAAATTGTCTAAGAAAATGAGAATGAAATGTAGTGTCTGAGAATGTCTAAAATGGTTGTGGCATGTGATTAATAGGTGCTCCCGTTTTTGGGGTCCACTCGTGGTGACCCGCACGAAGCGTACTTCAATTTATTTACTCCGAATGCCCAACGGAGTCCCCGAGTGGTGACCCAGCCAAAGGCGGAGCCTCGTCGAGCGATGAGTCACCAGACAACGAATCGAAGAGGCAAAGGGATCGAAAATCGGGGGTCAAAAAATCACTCGCTAACAAGTTCCAGAGATATGGAAATTTTGTATATGAAAAGATAGAGCTCGACCTGTTGACTTTAAAACATACTTTTTCTCGAATAACCCAATTTCAGAAAGAAGGTAGAAAAATGGCGGTTTCTACGGAAGAAAGCGCCGCTGGCGTCGTTTTGTCGTAGCGGCACGAACGGTACGGTACATTCACTACGGCTCATAATTTTTGTCCTGAAAATACGCTCAGAACACTCCGGAACGTTTTTATTCTTTTTTCTTAGATTTGGGTTGGTTGAAACTGTAAATGCATCACCCGACTCGTCTGTTTGCGGTGGGTTTAGGAATGTTGCCATTTTGTGTTTTGGGTTTGACATAACCCTGAGACGTAATAATTTCTCTGGAACATAGTTGATTGTTCTGCTAGCCTCCGAAACTCGCCATCGCACTCTTCTCAGCAAATGATTTCCGCAGGAAGTGATATATTGAAGAGTCATTATTATTCATGCGGTTTAAACCAGAAAGGAGACTTCGAGAACTTAGAACTTTATTTTACTATCTCGCTCATTCTAAATGAAAAAAACTTTTTAACTTTTTCAACAATTGAACCATATTTATTATTCTTTATTATTCTCTCTTTATTATTTATTATTTTTTTATTATTCTACTATATTTTCTTCTCTGGGTTGTGCGTCGTTATTCCTATGAATTCGTTCAGCTCAAATTTGTGCAGATCAAGATGAATCTCTAGCCTCTCGAGCTCTTTGATAGCCTCTACGAGGGAAGAATCGTTGGACTGGAAAACCTAGTAGCTCAGCACCTCCACGAGTCCCAAATTTCGTTCTCTGTTCATTAGAACAATGTGAAGCTATTCCGAAAGACTAAGAATCTAAAATAAAATATCCGAAGAAACAAAGTCCCTTCTACTTTGAAAGGAATTCCTAGAAGCTTTTGCTCCTCTCAAGAAAAAATACTGCTCAGCCACAATTCCGTTCGAAGCAATACATACATACAAGTATATAGAAGTGATTTTCTACCTTCTTTTCTTTCTTCTCTTTTTTTGCAGTTTTTTTTTCAGTTTTTTTTCCGTCGACGTTTTCCGTTCTGCGAATTTTCGAGCGAATTCGAACTTCAATATGCCTTTACATCCTTTTTATATTATATTGGTGCGTTTCTCGGAACACATTCAACGGGTAGGCATCAGTGAACAGAGCGTTTGAAACTGAAAAAGTCGCTTTCATCTCAACCAAAGTGCCTTTTCTATTAACAGCTCTGCTGTTCTCCTTTGTCTCTTTCTTTTTCTTTCGCGATGCTTGAGATTGTTGTGTTTGCAGTGGTTCTCACAAGAATAAGTGCTTTATGGTTGTTGAGGCTGAAATGCGTCTGCAACAGCGCTTTTCGCTACCAAGAAATTTTCTTCAAGCGAGTGAATAGTTGGTTTTTCCTTGAAAACCTCTCATTTTCGATTTTTTCGATCATTTTCGAAGTTTGAGGGGATACCATCACCTCTCACAGGATGACAGATCCTTTTCTTTGAGTCGTATTCAAGGCGGATGTAGAATTAGCCTTTTGAACGCCTACTTCATCATAGAGAACCGTAATGCCAATGCTTCTATACTCACCATTGTCCTCCTTTCACTTTTCTGTGTCGTTTATTTTGAAATTAGCTTAGATATTTCGAATGACTGAACTGTTTTATCTTGCAGTGATTGCTTAATATTAATTAGATGTCCACGTAGAATTGCTCCAAAGGCCCAATTCCTCGAAAAATCATGGCTGGTGCAGTAATCTGTTCAGGATGGTCATGACAAATCCCATGAGGAGAGGTTGTTTTCGTAATTTCTTCTCTTGTGGTGGATTCCCATGAGAAGGCTGATCGGTTCTGTAAAGTGATTTGTTACACTACGGAATTCTCTTTATTTCATTAGAAAATTTTCCCGTTTCGATACCTCTTTAAAAGCATTTTCCGACACTTGGCGGTTGGTCCTCGCTCGGTTCATATCGTGTGTATTCTTGTGTTTGTAGGAGACCATTATACCTACATATAAGTGGGGCAAAATGCATTATAAATAGATTAGCAGACGCTTCGTAGAATTGTTTCTTTCTGTAATACAGCCCGACGCAGGGTCAAGCTGGAGGTTCGAGAATCGAAGCTGGGGGGTCGTATTTGGCTTGCGTCGAGTGGGGGGGGGGGTCGTATCGGAAGGGTCGTTTCTTAGGAGCGTAGGAAATCAGCACTCTAGTTGTGCGCAGCATTATTTTACCCCAATTTTATTATTCATTTCTATTCAAATATTTATTTATTTTTGTTTATTTTCTGACTAGTGCAGTCATATAAAAATTGCCTTTGCACAAGTGTTAATTAATATTAGCACATTTATGGAAAAAGAAAACTGTAATTCCCTCATCCATTCCATTTTTTGAAATGTAAGAAGAAGATGTTGACAAAAGGGGAGAGAAACCAACCGTGTGCATCCGTATGGTTTTATAACAACCAAAAAGATAACACTTACATATTACAACACACAAGGGAATTCAAACGACATATAAGTGCCTTGATTGTTTTAAAAATTTTACTACCGAACTCTTGCCTTTCCAGCCTCTGAAAGGAGCAAACAAACATTTTCAGGAGGGAAATAGACGAAGAGAGATCGGCGAAACGACGTAAGCGTCTTCTACTACAAATGGAAGGATAGAAATGGAGATTAAGGCGGCAACCGATCTCGAATTAGCACTCAATAAAAATTTGACTGATATATTTCATACATATCAAACAATACTACACAGAATATCAGCATATTTTACAATTAAAACGCGACAGATTTCGCCGCGTTGTTTTTCGGTAGCAGTAGCAGTGAAAAAATTAAATATTTTCAGGAACGATTGGACGTATCGCGATGAAACTTCTCATACTATAAATTCGAATACCCTCTTAACATTTATGTAAAAATCAGATTTGAAAATCACGTTCTTCTTGGTGAACAAGGTAGGTTCGATTTAGCTTCGATTTTCGCCTGAAATCAAAGCAAAATCGAACCTACCCTGATCACCAAGAAGAACGTGATTTTCAGGAACAGTTATTTAACTGAAGAAAGACCAAATCCTCTAGTATCGAACGCCGTTTATAGTTTGATAAAACTTTGAAAACTGAGAGAGCTATAACTGTTCGACTGACATCACTGCTGGTTCACTAGAGCACGTCGCGCGGCGACCGATTTCGCCGCGCTGCTCTTCGGTAGCAGTGGCAGTGAAAAAATTAAATATTTTTCAGGAACGACTGGACGTGTCGCAATGAAACTCTACACAGTGTGGACTTGAGGTTCCTCTTAACATTGGTGTGAAAATCAGACTTGAAAATCACGTTCTTCTTGGTGAACAAGGTAGGTTCGAATTAGCTTCGATTTTCGTCTGAAATCGAAGCAAAATCGAACCTACCCTTTTCACCAAGAAGAACGTAATTTTCGAGTCTGATTTTTTGACCAATGTTGGGGAAAAACTCGAATCTATAGTGTGCAGAGTTTCATTGCAGTACGCCTAGTCGTTCCTGAGAAATATTTAATTTTTTCACTGCCACTGCTACCGAAGAGCAACGCGGCGAAATCGGTCGCCGCGCGACGTGCTATAGTGAACCAGCAGTGATGTCAGTAAAACAGTTATAGCTCTGTCAGTTTTGGGAGTTTTGTCGACCTGCAAAAAGTGTTCAAAACTAGAGGATTTGTGCTACCTTCCATCAATTAAACGTTTCTGGAAATCATGTTCTTCTTGGTGAACAGGGTAGGTTCGATTTTGCTTCGATTTTCGCCTGAAATCGAAGCTAAATCGAACCTACCCTTTTCACCAAGAAGAACGTAATTTTCGAGTCTGATTTTTTCACAAATGTTTTAATATGTATGGAATATGCCAGTCAAATTTTTATTTTTGTTTTTCTATCGAGTGCTGATTCAAAATCGGTCGCTTTCTTGATCTCCATTTCTATCGTTCCATTTGTAGTAGAAGATGCTTCCATCATTTCACCGATCTTTCTACGTCCATTTCTCTCCTGAAAATTTTTGTTTGCTTCTTTCAGAGTTTATGAAAGTGAATGTTCATTACAAAATATTTGCTCTAAGATCAAGCCTATGTAACAAGGGGGGTCGTGCTGGGACCGCCACTAATAGAGGGGGGTCGTAAATTTTTTGCAGAAATCGAACCTCACGCTTGAGCCTGGCCCGACGTAAGGTTGGTAAATGACTTGATTGGCCGACGTTTCAGGCGACGTTCTTTCTTTCATCGTAATCTGGACCCAAACTCATGAACGGACCAGCGGTTTCCAAAACCACGGCGCAGCCAGAACCGGACGGCAGAGTCGATAAGAAGTTGCGTTTAACATAGGAAGCTTAGGATAAGTAGAGAAAGGTGCGCGCAGTTCACTGGCTGTATCTCGAGGTTTAACGGGGTTTACCAATGATGAATGTGGGCCCTGGAGGGATCAAGACGATTTGCAATTATCCGACCGAACGTCTCATCGACTTAGGGCAGAATTCACGATCTATTTTTAAAATTACTAGGTCAAGGGAGGACGGGATTCCTTACCTTACCCTTAGCCACAAATCGGCAGGAAAAGCAGTCCTGGGAACGGATTCATGAATAGACGAGCGGTCTACGAAACCCCGTCGGCGATTAACTCGCTCGATACCGCGAATTTAGGGCCAAATATGATTCGTGAAGTTCGGGGTTTTGGAGCCCTCGACGGCATGTTGCGGAAGTGCCGCAATCGCAGTCACTACAGGCAAGCGGTAGTCCACAAATAATTTCGGCGATCGATACGGACAAGAATGTGTCGACGACCGATCGCCTGTAGTAAGTGCGATTACGGCACTTGCGCCGTTAGTCGTCGAGGTCTCACAGATCTCGCCTCATTGCGAGGTGTGATAGATCAGCGATAAACCCCGATTAAACCCCGTTTCATATTTACGAATCTCGGCTTGCGCGCCATTCGGGGTATACCTCGGGGTTTGTCGGGGGTTTACCAAAGATGAATCTGGATCCAGTAAACGACGAGTAAGCGCGCCCGACGACGATAGCGTAACCCCGGGTCAGAATGTAAGTCCCAGATAGGTACTGGCTTCCACGGTATGTAAAAGCACTCCCTCGTTCCGGTTGACCTCCGAAGTGCGTGCGAAAATCATAACTCGGACCTTATTTCAAAACAAAATTCGTAAAGCTGTATTGGCAACTTTCGCGGGTGAGGCGAACCCTCGAAGTAACGGCTTCTTCGTCGACTTCAAACATCAACAAGCCCGCTCGATACGCACAATTAGATGGCGGACGGATGTCCTTCAAAGGCGGCGTGTTTATTGACTTTTCGGGAACGAAGCCGTTGAGCTCTAAACAACAACAACATCTACAACTGTGACGCCCAGGCGAGTCTCGTCGACATCAGCCGAATGCTTTTCTTCCGTGAAAGATTAGGAAGCTGTTTCATCACATCATAGAAGTGTCACTATAAACCTCGAGGCTTTCAAATCCTCAAGCTTATTCTCGGTCTCCTTTTCATTCCCTTCAAGAGCTTGTGAACGATATGTCCGAAATAAACCCCAAAATATACCTCAAATGTCACGCAAACCATGGTTTGTCAACGCTCACAGCTGGGTTTATTCATGGTCTATTCGAGGTTTATACGATGTCCAACACAATTCGTTAGCATTGAAAAGTTTCGATTTAGGATATTTTCTGCAATCCATATCGCGTTGTTTTCTGCTCACTACGATTTCATAGCGAATTTATTTTTCCGAACGCCATCCTATGCTTAATAAGGATGTTCTATGATCGGCTCTTCACAAATCTGCTTCTGCAAAATATTCGCATCGTAATCTCAACTGCCGTGATTACGATAATGTCATTTTATTACCGTTTCAAATGTTAATTTTCAATTTTTTCTCTTGCTATTACTCTTATTGAGGGCCTCACCCTCACGACAATGATATTATTAGGTTGTTGCAAAAGTCTTGCGACACTTTTTCAAATTGACAGCAATTTATTCAAACAAAATTTCAGTCAACGATATAATCACTATTCAGATCTATTACCCTTCCCCATCTTTCGGGCAACTTCTCAATTCCTCTCCGCCAGAACTCCGGCAGCTGTGACGATAAAAATTGGCCGACCTCTATTTCCAGTAGATTACCACTTATTGTGGTTCTTAAAGCGACACCTTCGAGATATGGAATTCGACAACCGAGACCAACTGGCAATAGAGGTCGGCCAATTTTTCTCGTCACAGCTCTCAGAGTTCTGGCGGAGAGGAATTGAGAAGTTGCTCTGAGGATGGGGAAGAGACATGAATCTGAATAGTGATTATATCGTTGACTGAGATTTTGTTTGAATAAATTGGTGTCAATTTGAAGAATGTTGCAAAAGTGTGCAAGACTTTTGCAACAACCTATTGTAACATGGATAAACATTTCTCGTAAAAATCGTGTAGTTTAAAATGCTCAGGGTAGATTTTCCAAATTTCTTTTTAACCTGCTGAAGGCAACATTTCGGTTTCCTTTTTCCTATATTAACCACTTTCTCCTGAACGCTATTCGGTGGATTTGAGTGGATTTCAATCGTTCTCTGCAAACTATAAAAAATCGGAGACATCACTTAGAGCGTCTGGCTTGATGGTTGATATACCTTAAATTGCATACTATTTGTTAGCCATTACCTTAATATGGACAATTCCCTTTGCAGTGCCGGAGTGCTCAAAGTAAGAAGTCGCTCCGTCTTCTCCTCTGTTTATGAGATCTTGTGAGACTTCTTGTAATTCAATCGCATTAAGTGCTTCCACGAGAGTGTGATGTCTGGGGTGACTCATATGCCCTTGAGGTTTTTTGGTAAATTCCACTGGACTTAATCAAGCAATGCCATCCATTAAAGTACATCCGATCATCGTTGTCGACGACTCTGCTTCGGTAATCTATTCAAGGAGCCGGAGATCACAAATACCCCGTTTAAACTCCAGAGCGTGTTGGTGAATCACTATTCCATTTTTGGAACATTTCAGTTATGTTCCCGAAAAGCCGCGCTTAAGGGTACTGCAATTGATCAACGGCTTGCTTCAGTTCATGTGCCAGCCGGTAAATTTCATAGAAAATGTGCCACTCCCTAAATACTACTCCCTGCCGATCTGTGGATCAGGCTTAGGTATACTATCCTGTTCTCCCTTGACTTAGCAGTTTGGAGAATAGGTCGTGAATTCCGGTTAGATTCGATGTGACGTTTGGTGGAATAGTTTCTCAAATCGTCTTGACCCTTCCAGGCTTCGGAGAAGACGATTCCACCGAAACTTCAGCCAATAAACATTTATCTATCTATTTATTTATTTATTTAACTTAAAATCTAACAACATATTGCCACGAATAGGGTAAGAGTCGGAAAACACTTTTTGAACGTGAACAAAGCACAAAATAGCGAAGTACGGAAATCTTAAGACTTCCATTGATGGACGATTGGTTTGATAGCCTGATCCAGTTGGCTAGGCAAACTACGGAAATGGGGATATAATATGCCAACCTTATGTCGAGCTCAAATACAGCACAAGAATTTCCCTAAATAGTTACCCGACGAAGCCTCTTTCTGACTGCGGCTTTTAGCAATGCTTTATTTGGCCGGTCTAATTCTTCCCAGATTTTTTCTCCTTCGAATGGGTAACATTAGTGCAAGGCGTGATTCTCAGTAAATGACATGTGCCCTCGTGACGTAAATCTGGCTCTTTTCGGCGTCGAATACACATCGTAGCGGCCTCATTAGCGCTCCAGATACTGAGCTTCTCGGACGCTTTTTGTTTCGTCGGGATTAGCGCCCTTTTATTTTTGCCTGGGGCAACTGCCTTTATGTTTGCTACGCTGCTGTATGTCTTCAGAATGTCTCTACAGTAACAAAAGAAAAAATATAATTACTGGAAATGGTTCTACGTTTGCCTTTGGAAATTTTTCCCCTACAAAAATATCCATTCATCGACAAGAATACGACTGTGGTCTCTCTGAAAATAGTACGTTTTAACAAACGTAGAGTGGAGGAAAATTCCAAAATGATATGTCACCTTGCATTTTTGTGTGCAAGTGGCTCAGAAAGAAAGTAATCCGAATGCTATTAATATGTAGTTTCCAAGGGCTTCATCTGAAGATACATCGATCTTTGACCGTATGAGTTTTGAATTGATTCTAAAAATTTTCGTAATTTTTATGTGGTGTTTTGAACGAAAATATGTCAAGAACTGCTGAGTTCTATGCAACCTGATAATTGAGAAATGCTTGAAAACAGGATATATAATACATATATTTTTATCAGAGATTCAAGGAGAGAACGTCTATTTCGCCTCCAAACCCTATACAGGCAAAAGATGAACGAACACTCTTCAAAACTCATCAGTAGAGGAAGAGCGATGTTGATAGATAGTATTACCCACGGTATATATACACCCCAAAGATTATAAGAAGAGCAAATAGGAGTGATCATGTAGGTAGAAGATCAAAGAAAGAGAGCATGACAACCTAGTTTCTATGTAATGTATAGGAACAGGTCGCGAACGATGGAGACGATAAGTTGGTATTCCGACAGAGCGTGATCACCCATTATAATGAGCTATAACTGTGTGACATAGATCGTCGAAAAAATGTGGATTTTTGGATCAAAGCGGTAGTTGAAAAGATGAGAAATGTTTTGAACAATGTTTCGATCAAAATTTTCTATGCCCGTTACTGCCCATCGAAAACACACAATATCTGAGCATTTCATTTAGCTAGGCTTACCATTCATATTTTATCGTTTACAGCATTTATTTTTTTTGAAATATTTGCTTGCTTGTAATGGAGAAAACGGCTCGAAGTCAAGATTACGTAAACGGTCGTTTCAGAGAGTTACATAAACTGCGTAATATGTACGTAATATTATGAGTTCTTTGTTAGCGGGTACGATGATCACCCAGTTGGTTAGGTTGAAAGAGTGTGGTATATTCGTTAGAATAATTTCATCCCTCATTCAATTAGTTCCTTTATGTAAAACCGACAAAGAAAATCGAGGAGTCGTTTTGAGACCGAGACGACGACGAGTCGGGTATGCACTAATCCATTTTTTCGCGTCAAAACGGCGTCATTGTCGGCAAAGCTGATTTATGGTGGATCGAGAATGCCAAAACAGCGCAGGGCTCTATGGAAATCGCTCAAAAATCCAGTTCATGACCATTCGTAGTGGAGAATTCCATATTAAGAATATTTCACTCTTTTTTGAGACTATATGTACATCCAGACTATTCAAGCTGCTTTTACGGCTCGGCACACGGTTGATAAATGACTTTATTGACTGAAATCTTGACGGATTCTTCTTGTTCGGAGCCGGAAAGAGTCGTGTCGAATCCTATCCTTGCCGAATTATTTCATTGTTATCTCACCCCATTTGGCACCGCCTCCTCACCAAAAATTTTAAGGATCGCTGAACTGCTGTACAAAGCTCTTTTATATTTTTCACTTTTCACAAATAATCGATCGATAAATCAGAAATTATCCAGCTCAACATCACATGGTTTGTGTCGATTGCTCTTTCAGTCGTTTCACATTGTGCTCATATTTCATTCGAATAACAAAAAATCGCAGTTGAAAATGGCCGCCCATAGCTGTCGTTGAAATCGTTGTCAACCGCGGCCACTTCAAATGTTTAGATCTCCAGGTAATATGGCCATGTTTACCGTCACCAAAAAGTGCTATTATAGGTAACACTCCGTTAATATCGTTAGTGGGGGTGGGAGTATATTGAAAAGAAATGCTTATTTTCTACTTATTTCTGTCCGAGATTGAAAAGTAGGATAATGCTTAGTGTCCGCCTTCCACCACGCATGGTATCGGGTAAATTTGTGGCAGACAACACTGTAACAAATCTACCAGCATGGTGGAAGGCTCCGGTAAAATGGCGGAACATCTTCCTCGGCCCGGAACAACGCACCCCGTCTGTTGGGAAGCCCTACAGGTTTTTTGGAGGTTTTTTCTGATTCCTTGTCTCGTCTAAGCATAAGGGGCGAAACGAGCTGCCCCTTTTTACACGTTTTTAATTGTTTTCATATTTATTGAAGCATTTTTCTCCTTTTGTGGACACCCTGCTCGATATACTACTTGCCTTACTTTGATGTAAAAGTCCAAGCAACTCGCAACAAAGCTCTATCCCTCAGGCGAACAGCTTTTTCTGTCTGTCAACACGGTCAATTCTTTTCATAACAGACGCCGAATTGCTCAGCTGTGGCTGTAATTTGGCATGCGCCTCTTTCCGTTGACGAGATAATGGAGTTGCGGCTGCACAAGAAGTTATGTACCAGCGAAAAACTGCTGCATTGAATCATTCTTTGTCCGACACGCTATTTCACAGAGTCTGCTTTTCAGCATCATTCATTGCCAGCCTGGGTTTGCCAGGCAAAACTTTTCAAACTCGAGCTTATTGTTGCATGTGAAACCCAAGTCGGTAACCTCTATAACAGAAATAGGCTGATAACCTTCGAGGAAGTGCGCTCCTCGAGAGGAAAATTTCCCCAAGTGTAACACTTTTGTCTTGAGGCCCTTTCACACTTTACTGCTGCAGCAACGCAGTATGTCATTCCAAAATCGTATCTGACCTGAATGGTCCATATTGTCAACATAATTCTAAATGTATACACAGTAGAGTCTGAAGGGGCCTTTAAACTGGGAAGTGGAATGACGCTGTTGAATATTTTGTAGGCAGAACAGGAAAATACAATTTTCCGAGATTGTATTTTGTCTAACGAGTAAGAACCGTTTTGGTTCGCGGACAATTTTCAATGTCGAGGAATGAGTGCAGGAGTTTCAGTGAACGAGTTTTTCTAGAAACTACGACAATTCCACAGTGCACGTTCACTGGGACAAGCTCAAACGCTGCTAAACGAACAACATCTCATACTGTTTTCGTTTAGAAAATCGAGTCAGTCTCATTTGATTTGGTTTTTCGTGTCGTTTTATCTTCTTGCGTCAGGAAAGGCCTAATTGTAGAAGCCTCCATAGGGGAGTTTGAAAGTGGAACTGTTGTTTTTTCAAGTTCTGAAACTCCTTTGTTCTTCGATTTCTGATCTGTTTGTGATAGTTTCATGTGTTTCAGTTTCATGACAACTGCTATTTTATCCCGTTTTTAGAGTTTGCCACAATGCACGAGATTTTGGCTCTCCCTGCTATTTTTCCCTATTTTTTTCTAGTAAACAGTTGAACAAACAGATGACTTGATCGGTGATTCTCAGTCAGGGCCGGGCTACGACGGTGTCCAGTGGTCTCGGTAACAACTCTTTTCTGATTTGAAGTAGTTTGGAATTACATTCGCCTCCCATTTTCCATAATTTGGACGGGAAGGCGTAGGAGAAAGTTTCAGTTTTTTCGAAATTGTTTCAAAGCAAGGCATTTATGTTTAATCCAGAGCGCAGCTGTCGTCCTTTTTCTGTGAAGTGCATTCCAGTGGCCTCGCTAAAGGAGCTTTGACGGTATTTGAAAGAAAGAAGTGAGGGCTAGAGAGAATGACGTTGCGTCGACGAGTTGTGCGCTCAACTCGAGAGGAATTTGTTCTTGATATCGTGACGCGGGCCTGGATCTCCAACAGTCTGGCTAACATTTTTGAGATACTTCTAAAGTATCCAAAAAGTAAATGAGACACTAAAGTCGTCGTTCTTTTCCTAGAACGTTTGAGGAGGATTTCCTTGGTTGAAAAAGCTCTCCTTCATGACCACTGCGCTTCGCAACTTCTCCTAGACTAGTGTGAGGGAACGCGAGCGCATATTTCAGCAAAGGAAAGCTTTTTCTTGAGAAAATATACAGCTTGATAATTCAGTTATGCCTGCTTGCGTGTGCATAAATATTCAGCCATAGATCTAATTGCAAACACTCGTTGCTTTAGGGAGTGTGGGGTCTGCCTGCATACGAATTAACTCACGGAAATTAAGAAATAAATCAAAAATACGAAACAGCAGCTATAGCAAAAACCGCGACTCAGATGAATTTCGAGGTGCTTTAGGCACTTTAAAGTGGTATGCAATTTATTTATTTACTCATGTGCGCTGTTTAAGACAGACGTAGAAAAGTGTAAAACAACAACATCAACACACAAAACATAAATGTGCCTGAAACAATTGATTGATGAGAATAGAGTTATCCGCAAGGCGTCTAAAAAAGGCCTCTCCATTTTGGATGAGTTTCTTTTAATTTCCATCAGGATAGATCACTTGCGCTGTTGACAAATCCGCAATTCACAAATCTCGCATAGGCTTTTCCCATTGTGTCTGACATGCGCTTGCTAGGGTCCGTTCTAACAAAGTAGGGTGATTGGGTCAAAATCACCGATTTAGCCCAAACTTTGTCTACGGGGTTATTCGGGACGCTGATTGCGGATCTGACATATGTTTCTGAACTTGGGGTCGATTTGGGTTGGTTACGGTAGATATGGGTCACATACAAATGTACTAGAAGGCATTGTCGTTTGTGCGTACTTTGTTGGCCATACTCCTTCCAAACGCGATTCTATCGTGCAACTGCGGCAAAATTCAAAAAGGAGCGTATTTTGGTATCTAGCGTAGGAAGGCAAAAGAAAAGGACAGCGAAGAAATCGATCCACCGACCATCAGATCGAGAGTCCTACATGCTACCCACTGAGCCACCACGATGGTGATTATGTTAGTT
>CP130732.1:10989864-11018006 GCA_030553155.1 Nippostrongylus brasiliensis
AGTGTTTCATAAACCAAAGCCAGCACTCCATTTCCCTCCCACGTGCATTACTGAGATACTACACTTTTTGATTTCAACGGGTTTGTAACATATTTCTCTTATGTTATTGTTTTTATTTCGTTTTATTCAGCTTACTCCACGTGTGGTGGCAGCGCGCGTATGAGCGAAAATCTCCGGTCCCACGGGACAGACGCGCGAAAATCGCCTAGTCGCCAACGTGTTAAGGGTCTGATCAATGCCGACCTTTTAGCCTTTCTCTTTATCTATCTTTTTAATGTGAGAATGAGTGAAGCACAGGTTGAACCGCAATCCACCTGTCCATAGGGGTCCTGCTTTCGGCAGTGTCTTCGATGTAACAATTGTTTACCGTTTTTTTAGGTTTTTGGTGTGGTGTGCTCACACATCGATGCTCGACAAATTATGCAACTGATTGGCGAGATTGTCAGGTACGGAGAGCTTTTGTTACTAGTACTCATTTGCTTCTACTCAATGATTTCTTCCGCTCAAGATATCGATTCTTAAGGGAAAACGTGGTTCTGTTTCGAAAGGACTCATTTGCTCAAATCGTTTCCGCTTCGCTGGACTGGCCAACGACTGCACAGTGGGCTTTCTGGCACTTGGGTGAGGTGCTTGTCCAACTTTCGTTTTCTTTTTCTTTCAAATAGTGTTGCACTTTAGTGCATGCGGAGGGAATCCCTGGTGAGTGGTTGATTCAACTTCTGCCGAAGCTGAAATCCTCACAACACGCAGAAGCCGCCGCGAATGTTATGCTGATGCTGAAACGAGCAGGTTGGTAAATTTAAGTTTTCCCGTAGTTTCTCTCAATCTATCAACTCCTCGATGGTGAGTTTTAATTATTATTTTTTGATTTTTTTCTATTTTTTTTCAATTATATGAGCGTTTTAGATCGCGATCCCAACATGAATATGTTGCGGGCGTTGTTCTCGCGGCCTCCGTCATCTGAAGACACGTTTACGATCGACTGCATTAAGGTACGCTTTGAACTGAATTGAGCTGTGTGTTCGGATTCATTAACGGTACAATAACCCAGAATCATCGAGCCGCGAGGTCAATTCAGTATTCATTCAGGGTTTATAAGAGGTTTAACGCAAGTCATTGACTCGGCGAGGGCTCGGAGATTCCGTAAGTGGTGGGGTTTACTAAGGGTTCATTTGGGAGCTTGTGTGGGGTTTCTACATTGTTACTTGTTCGACGTCTTCGAATCCTGTGGTGTGTTAAAGCGGTATGAAATCTAAATAAACCCCAACAAACTTCAGAACGCGCTGATAAATCATGGTTTGTGCGCAGTTTGTGGTTTCGGAACCCTTGCGGTGCTGGTAAACGGGGTTGGACCTTTAGATGTCGGAGAAACCCGGAATAACCCGCTGCGCTTTTGTGAATCAGGGTTTGATCGTAATTCGTGAATTAGGGTCTCGAAGTAGATTTCACAGTGTATCTCTCAATCAGATACACCATTCACTACAGGCCGTGTATTTATGTGTGGTTTGTACAAGGTCCAGGATATGTGGCGTACAAACCGTGATTCATCAACACGCAGAGCTATCTATTCTTGTTTGTTTGGGGTTTATATGTCGTTACTTTTTCGAGGTCTAGGAACACTCCACACCAGCGAGGTGTACTCTGTTTAAACCCCGCCATCCGCGCCGATGAATCATGGTGTACACACGAATCGTGGTATATGTGAGGTTATATTAAACGTGGATTTAGAACCAATGAATCTTGGTTTCAGTCACGTTGAGACTTCGGCTATTCAGTTTGTGGAGGAATTCGATTGATTTTCAGATTTTGATCGAGGATCCATCCACTTGCAAACGAGTTTCCGACAATGTTGGAAATTTGTTGAAGAAACAGATGGCTGCCGGTGACCTGCATATGGGTAGCGGGTCGAAAAGTGCCTCGAAGAAAAGTCCACAAAAGTTGTCCATGGAGCAGGTAACCGCCGAGTGTCACTTTATTAGTACTATTATTTTTTATCCATTTTACTTGATTACGTGTTTCGCTGACATTATTGATCGTGAGGAAAATCCATGATACAGGTGCTCGCCCATCTGGAGCATTTCACGCAGTTGTGCTTGATGAAGGAGAAAAAGTCAGCGGAACAGATATTCTCGAACGCCACAGTGCTGGAGGCCTTTCAGGAAGCTGAAAAGTGAGCCCAGTAGACTTTTCTGGTGATTCTGGCTAGTTTTGTGTCTCTAAATATTTATTGTTTTCGCAGGAACGACAAAGTGGCACCTCTACGATCAAAATTTGCCCAATTGTTCGCCGTGGTAAACATCCTCCGAGACGAATCTCGAGATAAGGAACAGTCATCACGAACGCTTCGTGGCAATCGGGGCAGCGGTTCGTCGTCGTCGGCGAGTAAGACGAGTCGGCATAAGGAAGAGGACAAGGACGTGAGTCGATTTCATTGATTCATTCCTAAACTTATTTCGCAAGAGGACGCGTGGTACAGTGGTTAGAGGCGCTACTAACATCGGCAAAGTCGAGCGATCGATACCCGCCCGGGATAACCAAGCCTCCATCCCTCCGGGGTCGGGTAAGTTGGTACCAGACTCGTCTGCGAAGGTTAGAGCACTGATTTAGTGTAGCGGCTGACCACCGCAAGACCTTGTATGTATAGAACAAATACGCATTCACCATGCCTCTTCGACTTTGATTGAAAAACGAGTGCACGGCGTGTCCATATGGGACTTTACCTTACGTTCGCTGAAAACTCTAATATAGAAGAGTAGGACAACGGGAGAGAATTATGTCAAAATAAATGCTGGCAATGTTTTTTCGAACTTTTTTCAGCTTCTTTTGGCAAATCGATTCTCAATCGTCATCGATTCCGAACTGAACTAGATTTTGCATTTATCTTACCGCTATTTTGTCAAATTCTTGGTTTCAGTTCGTTATTATTAGGTTGTAAACCTTCCAATTGGACTTTTGCCACGCCTTAATTGTTCAACTTCATTTCTTTGAATCAGAAACCAATTGAGATATGTATGGTACATCATTAGACTACAACGTGTCGTCTTCCTGCTGGTAACTATTTCACTCCATACGAGTGGAACCCTGCCGGTTTATTGACGAACAACTTTAACACTCCCGTTTTGAGATGGCCTTACTTGTTGAGATTTTTTTCTACCGTGTGTTTCTGAAGGAACGGGAAGAAAATGTATTCTGTAATAGCAATGTCTGTAGATTACGATGCATGAGGTATAGAAGTCTAACAATCCTCCAAAAAATTTTCCCATATGATTTTTTTGAAGACATCCTTGGCCGGGTTGGATGGATAACATAATCAGCCCTGCTTACCCTCTGGTTTGAAAGCCATACAATCCATCTGCCCACAGAATAGTTTGACAGTCACTAACGCATATTTAGGTAGAAAGTCCTGTTCGATAAATACAGAAGAACTCCAAAAAACGCGAAGAATCTCCTTCTCGAGGTGCAGTTCAGACTTGGTGTCGGTTTTCCTTGTTTACCAGGATAAAGCCACTGGGATCCCCGGTTATGAGTAGCGTACTCCATTCACTTATCATCTGCTACAGCCAAATTATTTTGTCTGTTGAAGTTTCTTATGAAACTTCGAAATTTCGTGTGCGAAGTGAAACCACCGTTGAGCTGTGTAGGCGACATATCGTGGGTAACTTTTCGGCCATACTTTCGTACCTTCCCCAACACAGTAGGAAGCTTTGCAGCTATTACGTATGTGCATTGGAACTCTTCTGCAAAGTAGTGAGTGGTGCTTGATGGTTCGACTTCCGTGGCGGCTTTCAACCCACCCTAATCAACGCTAGGTGTCCTTGGCGGAACGGTTTATTCTCGAACCCATCATAGTCTTCCTTGATTTCCCGGGACCAACCTGTTTTGCAGGAATATACAAGACACTTCACCCTATCATACAGCAAAATTTCAAGATTGGACACTGCATCAGAACGCCCTAGTCAAAGCCCATTGAAGTCATGCAGTTGGGGGCCTATGTTTGAGGCTTCATAATTTAAAGGAATTCTAACGAAATCGAATGGGCGATAAATACTTTAAAAGAGCTTTAGCCACCCTACTGAAATATTATCGAAAGAAAAATGCAGAAGCTTCAGCAGAAGTTTTACTATGCGATGAAAAAATATTCAATCGGAAGGTTTACAACGTATTATATAGAAGACTATTGTCCGCAGTACAATATTTCTATTAGGATAACAGAAACTTGTGCACAAGATCCAAAAAAGGTGGCTCATATTCTGCGAACCCGAGTATTTACTTTCCGTTTCTCTGAGTTGAAAAGCAGAGACAGATCATCTGCTAAAATTTATTTTTTCCCTCTACGTTCTCGCTTGGGGCAGTGGTAAGAGGCGCTAATGAAACCCGCATAATCAAGCGATTCATCCGAGTTAACCATGCCTTCTATCTCTCCGAGGTTGCGTGAATAGGTTCCGATTAGGTCTGGGGAGGTGAAGACACTGACTTCGGCAGTGGCAGGGTTCGGCGAGTCGTTGTATAGGCCAAATACGCGTCTTCCCACCTCTACGATGCTGAGTACAACACAAGTGCACGGTGTGTCCTAAAAGGACTGATCAATTCCGACCACTTTAGCTTCGCTTGTTTCACTTTTTTTGGCACAAATAATGCAAACGTCCCTCTTCTTCAATTCCTAGGGGTTCGTGTCTCCAAGGTTTCTTCTTCCACCATACTCTTCGAAAATTCACTTAATTCGATGTCCTTCTTCTGAATGAATTTTGAGCCAAATAATTCAAATAAATTATCCTGAAAGATCACCAGCCCTTTGTGAATTGAATTGCTGGCTTTGCCTTGCTCTGCCGTTGCCTTCACCGGCTGATTTTATTTTTAACCAGCTTACTACGTCTTCTTTAGTACATGTCTTTCGATGCATCGAAGCCGCAGCGCTGGCGTTGGTAGGATTAGCTTGATTTATGAGGCGACTTATGGACGCGATATGTGGAATTGAATACAGACGGCTTCCAGAATGGTCTAATCCCGGCTGCAACGATGCTGTCTAGGCAAATATGCGAAAAATACGAAATATCAAGGTTTTGAAGTTTCTAGGTGTAATTCCGCTCCTTCTGGAGTAGTAAACGTAAAGGCGTCGGCGTTGACCATTTGTCCTATACAAAGTCTTGTGGGTCCAGCCGCTATACCAAGTAAGCGTCTTTACCTTCACGGACAAGTCTACCACCAATTTACCCGACTCTGGAGGGATAGAAGGCTTGATTAGCCGTGGCGGGAATCGATCGCTCGAGCGTGCGGGTGTCAGTCGCGCCTTTTACCATTGCCCCGCGAGCATTTACATTTCTCCGAGGATACTCGGAATTGATAAAGCGTTTTCTTTCGAGTGATTTATTAGAAATAGGGAAATGGATGAACCCGCCCCCTTTCCTGTAATTGGTAAAGAACCACCAATTTCTACTTGAAACAAGTAACAGTGCGACTTTCTGACATCTTTGTCGTGTACGTTTTTGTTTTGGAAAATTTATTTCGCTGTTGAATCGCCGCATTCTTTTTTCTAATGGTCTTGTTTCCGTTGGGTACAGTTAAACGACGCAGAAACATTTAAAGTTTTGATGATGCTCTAGGATTATTTTCGGATTCTGCGATTTTGGGGTCTTGATTTTTGAGCATTTTCACGTTTATTTTCCAGTTATTTTTCTCCCAAAACCGACCTGCTTTTGCTCTAAGCCTCTACCTGCGTCAGAGCGATTAGTGGGTGATTACAATAATCCTGGAAATCCAATAGTGTTCGGATATTATTATATTTTGGCTACCTACGTAATCGTTACTTCAAGCAAGATTCCTTATTCATTTTGTTTGTTTTTATTTTTATTTGCTTATTACATACGCATGCTTGTGTGAAGTATACAACTTAATCTCGTAGAAAAACACGACAGCTACATCAAAATGAATAATAAAATAAAAGTGAATCAAGATCGAACAAATAGTGTTGCAAAAGAAAACATTTAAGAGAAGAAACCCAGAAGGATTTGCGTTTTTTTTGCATTTTTGAAGTTTTAGTCCACTCAATGCAATTACACCGTTTCCCTCAATTAACTATTGATCAGCGACTAGAGATTTGAAAAAAATGTCTCCAATGTGTCGAAATTTATTGTTTGTTATTAGGGTGACCCAAAAGTTCCTGTGGATTTCAGATTCTGACTTCCTTTACTCATATCCAAAAAAACAAATAAATGACCAATAAAGTTATCATCATTAACACGTTGACGACAGCGCCTTTTTCGCGTGTCTGGCGCGTGGGACCAACCGATTTTCTACCGCGCCGAGGCTGTGGCATAATGCCGGCATACGGCGAATTTTTTTCAAAATGGAAGTGAATAGTAAATCTCGAAGACTACGTATACAGTCCTGCAATATCGGGGATTGTGACTATTCCTTTTTTGTAATAAAAATAGAAAATAACAGCTGGAAGCTTTTAGAATGTCCTTTTTCACTATCCAGGTTAAAAGGAAATTGTTATTTGTTTATTGTTCAGTATTTGTTTATTCTAACAATCAATATTTGTTTGTATTTATGTGTTTGTTTCAGTAACTAGTATTTGTTTGCGTTTATTTTGCAATTTATGCAATTTATCAATGCAACCATTATTTGTTTTTACTTGTATAGAAAACTAGTGCACAATCAAAAATTCCAGTAAACCAGAAGCTAAGAATCATTTTCATGGACCATGCTTCCTATAACAATGTGCAAAGGTCTACTAAAAGGTGGCACAAAAACATCCTTCGAAATTCTGAAATGTATCGAGAAAAATACGATACAAGACTGTGGCGCAGACACTGTCGTCAGCGTGTTAAGCACAATTCTTCGCCAGCGATCCGGTAAGGAATTGTGCTCAACCGTGACAAACGTTATTCGTCATACATTCGTTTTTCTTGGGTTAGGGATCGTTTAGGCGAAAATGCAAAATCGAAGCGCAATCAATCATTAACGTCATTGATCGAATTTGCTCCTTTGCGTTAGTGGCGCGGTCCGATTGCGCCGCGCCTAAGCAAAAAAAAATTAGGCATATAATCACATAGGGAAGAAATTAAACGAAAAATGTGAATCTCGTCAAAATGTCCTTTTATAAGGAATAGCAGCCTTCTGAAAAACCCGAACGACCAGTAACTTTACCTATATGAGGCGCCACCGGACTGAGCCACTAATGCAAAGGAGCAAATTCGATCAATGACGTTAATTATTGATTGCGCTTCGATTTTGCGTTTCCGCCGCGCGGCGTCTAGACGAGCCCTTAGGGACAATGGAAGTCTGAATCTGAAATGCCGCGAAATTTTGGGTCACCCAAATAAATTCGTTTCATCTTTACACGTAAGTGTTGCAGGAGGACCACGTGCCGAAGAAGAAGGCTCGCCGAGTGATCACTAGCGGCTCGTCCTCGTCGTCGTCAGAGGAGGACAGCGACTGACGTCGGGCTGCTGCGCCTCAGGCAAATCGCCGCGCGTGCCGGCAGCGACGCCGCACAGGCGGCGGGCAGCATCGCATTGCCGCTGGCGGCGTCGCGGGAGCGATGCTGTGCTGCCCGACTCCGAGCCGAGCCGCCGCAGCCGCTCCTCGCCGTCCCCATCCGCTCTCTCACCTCGATCTCCAGTCGCATCGTCTTTCTGTCTGCTGCTGGTCACCAGCAACCGCCGGAGGACGTGTTGTCCCGTTGCGAGCGCTCTCCCGGCGACGTGTTTTCTTGAGACGACCATCACCCCAACTGCAGCCCTCGGAGAGGAGTTCCAACCCGACGACACGTCCATTCTCTCCCGTTTTCTCGTTCTTTTCATCAGTCGGTGCGTGATTTCTCACTTTCCATGTAAATAGATCCCTTTTGAAGTCCTTCTCAAGCGAGTTTCTCGTTAGTGTTTGTAGCAAATGTCTTCTTTCTCTCATTCACATCATGTTGTAAGCGGGCGCTCCTTGGTGAACCTAGCGCGGTTTGCCAATTTTCTCTGGAAGATCAGTTTACCAACGATCGTTGAAGCCAAAATCCCTTAGGCTTGACAACATGGCTAAATTGTAGAAGTTGCCAGCAGTTCCGTGATAGGAAAACGGCTATTTTAGATGTGAGCAGTCCTCGGCGTTCCTGTTGTGGCCACCGATCGCGGTATCTTCTCCTTGGTATCAATTTCCTGTTTGGCACAGTGGTAAGAGGCGGTACTGACGCCTGCATTTTCAGCGATCGATCCTCGCCTGGGCTTACCAACCTTCTATCCCTTCGTGGTTTGGTAAATTGGTACCAGATTTGACTGCAGGTCATTGTATAGACGAGGCACTTTTATAATCCTGATCGACGCCTTCCACGTAATTAATAATATTTCGCTATTCATATCCGTCCAATACGAGAACCGGGGACCACAATTTCTCTCCCTTTGTCGAGGCGTGAAGTTATTTCCGAGGAGGAGGGGTAATTTTTGCTGTAGGCTTAATCTTCTCCTTCAGTTTCTCATGCCATCAGAAAATTGTTGGGAAATATTTCTGTCAAAAGGGTATTTCGTTGAATTCGTACCTATTGTGGCCAATTTAGACGGTGATTTTGAATGAGGAACTGCCGGATCATCCTCCATCCTTTACGAGACACTTGAAATTTTGCATTTGAAATTTCTAAAATGTAATTTCAAACTTAGATTGGTAACAGTATCCGCAGCTGTCAGTCCCACAGTCTCGCAAGGTTCAAGTTCTTGTAGTGAAGGGTAAAAAGTCGTCAATTTGAAGTAAAGTTGAAGCGTGTGAGGCCTATTGACGATGAGATTCGGGCGATTGGCAACCGGGGGGTCATTGATCCTCTGGGGAGTTGAAGCGGCGTCCATGCGCGCGTAGAGGAAACACCAACGATAGTGTCGAGTCGAGGAGCTGCTCATTAACGCGATGCCCACATATTGTATTGTAAATGTAAGTACGGTAGAGTACGGTAGAACAGTACGGTAGGAACGGGTCATTTGTGTTCATCATGTTCAGTGAGCGTTTTCTTCTATTCGTCTTCACATGTTCTATTCAGCGTCGTTTTTGTCATCCATTGCTTATTTCGCAAAATCTGCGAAGTGTCTAGAATGCGTGGTGTGTGTGCGTGTTGTTGTCGATTGTCGTTTCTTTTCCACAGAGTTTCTCCTCTTTTCATTTTCATTTTCATTTGTTTTCACTTTTCACTCACACCAGATCACCTTATCAGTTGTGTTCAGAGAGAAAGAGGTTTCCGCAATTTGTGAAGAGTTCGCATTATTCTTGTAGTTGTCGTCTAGTTGACGTCGGGTTTAATCCCCTTGAAATCGCGAAATAAAATTGTCTCAGTCGTTCATAGTTTTGAAAGATTAGCTGTTTTCTTTCCGACAGCAGATGTTCTGTATCAGCATTTGATTTTATTTGATTCATTTTCGTACAGAGTAAGCGCAGCGCCCTTGTAGTGCAGTTCCGAATGAGTTTTAAGCTCAGGCTTCCTATGCCTGTGCTTTTTTCAACAATTTAGAAGATTTTCTTTTTTACAAGTATCACTCTTTGTTTTCCTACACCCACATTTTTGGTTTTTGTTTTTTCGTATTTTAATTGTGTTCTCATAGGGTTGATTCATTACAAATCGTCTACATATGAGGTCATTTTTGCTGACACCGCACGTTCGAGCGATCGATCCCGCCCCGGGCTGGCCAGTCCTTCAATCCCTCCGTGGTTGGGTAAATTGGTACCAGACTTGTCTGGGAAAGTGAAAAACCGACTTGACCTGGCTCCCGCGAGTCATTGCACAGGTCAAATACGCATTCACCAAGCATCTACGATTCTGAATTGAACATGAATGCGTGGCGCGTCCTTGAGAGACTGATGAACGGCGACAACTTTACCTTTACATTTTACTTTTTTGTTAGATTTATTTTTTTAAATTGATATTTGGCACCATTTTGACACACCTTTTCCATTTTAACATTGATGCTATATGGTGAATTCAAAATGTCCTACGGGGTAATCATCAAGCTCCCACTTTTGAAATCTTCTCTGGTCTGTCAACTCCTACTCGGAATTCTTCTTTTGCTAACTTTTGTTATTTTTATTTTTATCTGGTTGCATAAATGTAGAGTAAAAGTAGACATCGTTGCCATGCTGCTATGTTTACCGCAAAAATTGTGACTCCGTCTGAATTCCTACCAACGCCTCAGGCCCCTCCACAATTGCGCCTGTCATCCGCGTTCTGAGACGTTTATGATTTCGTAAATTTACTTTCGTTGGCTACATGTATCTTGATGGGTGCGCACGTAGTGCCGTGGTAAGAGGCGCTGCCGACACCCGTATGGTCAAGGGATCAGTCCTCGCCCAGCTAACCGAGCCTTCCATATTTCCGAGATCGGGTAAATTGGTACCAGTTTTATCTGGAAAGATAAAATCACCGTTTTGGTGTAGCGGCTGGTTTTCGCAGGTCATTGTACAGGCTAAATATGCATTCATCATGCTTCTGCGATTGTTAAAGAAAGACGAGTGCATGGCGCAAGCTTAGGGGACTAATCAACGTCGACCTATTTACCTTTACACCTCGAATAAGTGCGAGCCAGAGGTGAAAGTCTCTCCTTTGCTGTTGATGTCCACTCCTTTGCTTCGAACCATGCTAAAAAATTGAGAAAGCGATGCCACCTGAAAGGGTCCAAAATACTCTTTTTCTATTCTGTTGATGTTTACTTTTCAAATAGAGTACAATTTGTCGTAGTTTCTGCAGAACGAAAAAATCTCGTGCAAAAATTTCCACGAACAATTGTGAGCCCACTTTTCGGGCGGCACGCAGCCGAACGTTCGCCCACATGTGGACGAGAAATTAGTTTAACTCGACGGAATTATCCAGCGGCGGGCGCGCGAGCGGCTTTTTCAGGTGATATAATAGGCAGTGGATCGGGCAATTTGTATGCAGGCCTATTTGAGTTTCTAGCTGTTCATTCTAAGAGACTAACAATAGCCAGAATAGCGAGTCTTCTGCATTAGTGAAAGGTAAAGCGAAGTGGGTCAGCGCTGCCCATTTCCCTGAGTACGCGCCGTGCATTCGTGGTCCATTCAGAATGTTAGAGGCAGATGTTTGGCCTCTACAATGACTAGTGGGCCCGCGTGGTACAGTGGTAAGAAGCGCTGCTGACATCCGCACGGTCGAGCGATCGATCCCGGCCCGGGCTAACCAAGCCCTCCATCCCTCCAGGGTCGGGTAAATTGGTACCAGATTTGTCTGGGAAGGTAAAGACACTGACCTGGTATAGCGCCTGGCCCCCGCAGGTCATTGTACAGGCCAAATACGCATTCACCAAGCCTCTACGACTTGAATGGAACACGAATGCGGCGGCGCGTCCTTAGGGGACTGATCAACGCCGGCACCTTTGCCTTTACCTTTGCCTTTACATTGACTAGTAGGAGGCAGCCGTTATACATAATCAGTGTTCTTACCATCCAAGACAAGTCTGTTACCAGTTAATCCCTGGAGGGATGAAAGGCTTATCGTTACGCCCGGATTCACGAACGCAGCGAGCGGTCTCCGGTACCTCGTCGGCGCTATACCCGCTCGATACCGCGAATCTGCGGCCATTTCTTAATTGTGAAGGACGGGTTTTCCGAGACCTTGGCGGCTTATGGCGCAACTGCCTCAATCGCACTCACTGCGGGCATCTCATCGTCTCCGCCATCCGGATCTAGCTTAGAACCGCGGCGCACCTAGAAGAATTGCTCCTGCGTTGCGGTTCGCTCAGAACGAGACGGCAGAGTCGATGAGAGATTGCGTTTAACATGGGAAATTTACGATAAGTAGACAAAGGTCTCTCGTCGAGGTCTCCGAAACACTGCCTCATCGCTAGGTGTCGGAGACCCCTCTAAAACCCCGTAAAAACCGCGACGCGCGTCCACGAATATCGGTTTGTGCGTCGTTCGGGGTATATAGCGCCGTTACCCGTCGTGAATTCGGGTCTTGGTTAGCCAGGGGGGATCGGTCGCTCGATTGTGGAATATGTATCAGTGGCGCCTCTCACCACTGTGCCACCCGCGTCCTCTGAGTCTTCTGCAGAAGCTCTAGTAACAAGCAGCAGGGGCGGCTCATCAACCATTGTTTTTGGCAAACGTCGGTGCCCTTTTATCGCTTCCTCCATCATTAGTCATCTCTAGCTATTCTGCGGGGAGTACATTGCCGGTCATTCCTGACTGCTGCTCCTCAAATACACTACATCATGCTCTAGACATATGTCCTTCATGTTCTTCGGAAGTCAGCTTGGGTGGTCAAAGGGTGCCTCGCTGATTGCTATTCACTCTACACAGGCAGGTTTATTTCAGTTGTTATTCACAACCGGTCGCATGCGCGGTACAGTGTTAAGAGGCGCTACTGACGTCCTTACGGTCGAGAGGTCGATCCTCACCCGGGCCAACCAAGCCTTCCATCTCTCCGGGGTTAAGTAAATTGGTACCAGAATTGTCTGGTAAGGTAGAGTCACTGACATGGTATAGCGTCTGGCCCCTCATCAACGTTGACCAGGGTTGAATCCCCTTGAAATTGCGAAATAAAATTGTCTCGCTCGTTGATGGTCTTGAATTAAAGCTGTTTGTTTTCGACAGCAGATGTTCTATGTCAGCATTTGATTTTATTTTATTCATTTTTGTGCCGAGTAAGTGCAGCACCCTTGTGCTGCAGTTGTAAGAGGCGCCACTGACACCCGTACAGTCGAGCGATCGATCCCGGCCCGGGCTAGCCAATTCTTCCATCCATCCGGTGTCGGCTAAATTGGTTCCAGACTGTCTGGGAAGGTAAAAAAATTAACTTGTCAGCTGGCTTCCGCAACTCATTGTTCAGGCCAAATACGGATTCACCATGCCTTTACATTTTTGAATGGAGCGCGAATGCACGGCGCATCCCAAGGGTACTGATCAACGCCGACTCCTTTACCTTTACCCTTATCAGTTCCTGTTGAAAGTGCTATTTAGTGTAGGACAAGAGATCTGTTTTCCCTGGACACCGTCTGCGACAGAACAAACAGTCGGCTGTTTACGCGGCTACGGTTTCGAATCATAGAGCTCTCTTGGTGTGCTCAAAACCTGTCCAGCTGTGTTGGGCTTCATTTTACCCGTGGTTTATTTTGCATTTTTGCACCTTTTCAAGGGTGCTTGGTGGTTCAGTGGTACGAGGTGCTACTGACATTCGTTGCGACCGATCCTCTTCCATCCCTTCGTGGTTGGGTAGATTTTTACCAGACTTGTCTGGGAAGACATTGGATTGGTACAGCGGCTGTCACTGTACATGCTACGCATTCATCAAGCTTCTACGATTTTGAATGGAAGACGAATATATGGCGCTGCCTTAAAGGGTCTATCAACACCGACTTTTTTACCTTCCCCTTTAACATTTACGAATTTTCGTTGGTTCTATTTCCTTTTTGCTCCGAGTAAAGAAGTGATTAATCGCCATTATTTCTCAGTACTTAATAGAAGACTGAGAACACAAGGAAAAGGAAAGGGCTAGGGAAAAAATTCTGGGCGGCCTAGAAAGAACTGGGCAACAATTCCACTCGGACCATCATAACTAGTGATCTGCGAGTAGCCGATTAGTGAACACATTTCCGGATGCACCTGATGGGGCCGACGGTTCTCCGCCAGTCTTTCTATGTAAGTCGAAAGAGGCCGTTCGCGTCTCTAGGTGCCTTACCAATATTTCTTTCGATAATATCATTTCTCTCAGTGACGTATATTGAGAAAAGTCGATTTCGTTTCGGATGCAGCTAAGTGCATTTCCAAATGTGGAAATCCCCGTTCTTGAAGTGAATCCTCGCGATGCTATATGAAACCTGACAGGATTTAGAAATTTTTTTCCACGAGTTCGGAATCGCCTCTGGTTGTTTGGTCCCCCCTCGAATGGGTATTTAAGCTCAGGCTTTTTATATCTGTGTTTTTTTATCAATTTAAAATATTCTAATTTAATTTAATTTCAATTTTAAAGACTCCGTTCTTCTACACCCAGACCCCTCTTTTTTATTTGTGTTTTTTTATCAATTTAAAATATTCTAATTTAATTTAATTTCAATTTTAAAGACTCCGTTCTTCTACACCCAGACCCCTCTTTTTTATCCGTTCCGTATATAATAATCGAGTAAGCCCTTGCGGGCACTCCTCCCGAGACACGCTATTGCATGCTTTTCACCCTGGCCCTCCTCGAAGGCCGCGCTCACTGCTGTTTACTCTGACTTCAGCTCTCCGCCGAGGCCGCGCTCTCTACTGTTCTCACGCGCTTTTCACTCTTACCAAAAACAACGCTCTCTGGCGCATGCACGCTGCACCCCTAACCAAGCGATGGTGTCTGCAACATGAGGTTCACGAGATCGAGTCGCGATCAGTGAAATGGAGTTACCAACTGTGATAAACCGCTGAAAGCAGTGATAAAATAGCACCAATGCTCTTCTGCTCAGCCATCACTGCTTCAGTGCCCTACTGTGGATATCTAACTACAGAAGAACCGCTGAAAGCAGTTATAAAACAGCATCCGTGCTCTTCTGCACAGCCAACACTGTTTCATTGCCCTGCTGTGGATAACGAGCTATAGGAACATGCCTCAAGTAACAATAACGCCGGTGTTTCATTCTGAGTACAATTCGGTGAATCTTCGGCGCTGTTCGCGGTTGTATGGCTGCACTGGCCACACTCTTTTTTTCCGATAATGCTAATCAACGGGTCCGTCGCAAACGAGTCTTGGGTTCTTTTCTATACCACCACCGCTCACCACCACCACCCTTCTTCTCACTACATGTAGACGGCCCTTGAAACGGTGATTTACCGAAGCCGCTCTTTGACTGGATTTTTCGAAAAATCGGAGGTTTGCGCTGGATTTTTCGAAAAATCGGAGGTTTACCGCTAGGTTCAGTCAAATTCACAAGCATTTAGTGACTCTTCGACAGAGTAGTACTCACGGGGCCCAGTCGGATTTTTCGAAAAATCGGAGGTTTACGCTGGATTTTTCGGAAATTCGTAGGTTTACCGCTAGGTTCAGTCAAATTCACAAGCATTTAGTGACGCTTCTACAGAGTAGTACTCACGGGGCCCAGCGGCTTCGCCGCTCTTTGACTGGATTTTTCGAAAAATCGGAGGTTTACCGCTAGGTTCAGTCAAATTCACAAGCATTTAGTGATTCTTCGACAGAGTAGTACTCACGGGGCCCAGTCAAAGAGCGGCGAAGCCGCTCTTTGACTGGATTTTTCGAAAAATCGGAGGTTTACGCTGGATTTTTCGGAAATTCGTAGGTTTACCGCTAGGTTCAGTCAAATTCACAAGCATTTAGTGACGCTTCTACAGAGTAGTACTCACGGGGCCCAGTCAAAGAGCGGCGAAGCCGCTCTTTGACTGGATTTTTCGAAAAATCGGAGGATTGCGCTGGATTTTTCGAAAAATCGGAGGTTTACCGCTAGGTTCAGTCAAATTCACAAGCATTTAGTGACTCTTCGACAGAGTAGTACTCACGGGGCACAGTCAAAAAGCGGCGAAGCCGCTCTTTGACTGGATTTTTCGAAAAATCGGAGGTTTGCGCTGGATTTTTCGGAAATTCGTAGGTTTACCGCTAGGTTCAGTCAAATTCACAAGCATTTAGTGACTCTTCGACAGAGTAGTACTCACGGGGCACAGTCAAAAAGCGGCGAAGCCGCTCTTTGACTGGATTTTTCGAAAAATCGGAGGTTTACGCTGGATTTTTCGGAAATTCGTAGGTTTACCGCTAGGTTCAGTCAAATTCACAAGCATTTAGTGATTCTTCTACAGAGTAGTACTCACGGAGCCCAGTCAAAGAGCGGAAAAGGAGCCCAGTCAAAGAGCGGACATTTTTGCTGGATTTTTCGGAAATTCGTAGGTTTACCGCTAGGTTCAGTCAAATTCACAAGCATTTAGTGATTCTTCGACAGAGTAGTACTCACGGGGCCCAGTCAAAGAGCGGCGAAGCCGCTCTTTGACTGGATTTTTCGAAAAATCGGAGGTTTACGCTGGATTTTTCGAAAAATCGGAGGTTTACCGCTAGGTTCAGTCAAATTCACAAGCATTTAGTGACTCTTCGACAGAGTAGTACTCACGGGGCCCAGTCAAAGAGCGGCGAAGCCGCTCTTTGACTGGATTTTTCGAAAAATCGGAGGTTTACGCCGAAATTCGTAGGTTTAGGTTCAGTCAAATTCACAAGCATTTAGTGACTCTTCGAGTCAAAGAGCGGCGAAGCCGCTCTTTGACTGGATTTTTCGAAAAATCGTAGGTTTACCGCTAGGTTCAGTCAAATTCACAAGCATTTAGTGACTCTTCGACAGAGTAGTACTCACGGGGCCCAGTCAAAGAGCGGCGAAGCCGCTCTTTGACTGGATTTTTCGAAAAATCGGAGGTTTACGCTGGATTTTTCGGAAATTAGGTTTACCGCTAGGTTCAGTCAAATTCACAAGCATTTAGTGACTCTTCGACAGAGTAGTACTCACGGGGCCCAGTCAAAGAGCGGCGAAGCCGCTCTTTGACAGGATTTTTCGAAAAATCGGAGGTTTACGCTGGATTTTTCGGAAATTCGTAGGTTTACCGCTAGGTTCAGTCAAATTCACAAGCATTTAGTGACTCTTCGACAGAGTAGTACTCACGGGGCCCAGTCAAAGAGCGGCGAAGCCGCTCTTTGACTGGATTTTTCGAAAAATCGGAGGTTTACCGATTTTTCGGAAATTCGTAGGTTTACCGCTAGGTTCAGTCAAATTCACAAGCATTTAGTGACTCTTCGACAGAGTAGTACTCACGGGGCCCAGTCAAAGAGCGGCGAAGCCACTCTTTGACTGGATTTTTCGAAAAATCGGACGTTTTTGCTGGATTTTTCGGAAATTCGTAGGTTTACCGCTAGGTTCAGTCAAATTCACAAGCATTTAGTGACTCTTCGACAGAGTAGTACTCACGGGGCCCAGTCAAAGAGCGGCGAAGCCGCTCTTTGACTGGATTTTTCAAAAAATCGGACGTTTACGCTGGAAAATTCGTAGGTTTACCGCTAGGTTCAGTCAAATTCACAAGCATTTAGTGATTTACTCACGGGGCCCAGTCAAAGAGCGCGAAGCCGCTCTTTCGATTTTTCGAAAAATCGTAGGTTTACCGCTAGGTTCAGTCAAATTCACAAGCATTTAGTGACTCTTCGACAGAGTAGTACTCACGGGGCCCAGTCAAAGAGCGGCGAAGCCGCTCTTTGACTGGATTTTTCAAAAAATCGGACGTTTACGCTGGATTTTTCGGAAATTCGTAGGTTTACCGCTAGGTTCAGTCAAATTCACAAGCATTTAGTGACGCTTCTACAGAGTAGTACTCACGGGGCCCAGTCAAAGAGCGGCGAAGCCGCTCTTTGACTGGATTTTTCGGAAATTCGTAGGTTTACCGCTAGGTTCAGTCAAATTCACAAGCATTTAGTGACTCTTCGACAGAGTAGTACTCACGGGGCCCAGTCAAAGAGCGGCGAAGCCGCTCTTTGACTGGATTTTTCAAAAAATCGGACGTTTACGCTGGATTTTTCGGAAATTCGTAGGTTTACCGCTAGGTTCAGTCAAATTCACAAGCATTTAGTGACGCTTCTACAGAGTAGTACTCACGGGGCCCAGTCAAAGAGCGGCGAAGCCGCTCTTTCGAAAAATCGGAGGACTGGATTTTTCGGAAATTCGTAGGTTTACCGCTAGGTTCAGTCAAATTCACAAGCATTTAGTGACTCTTCGACAGAGTAGTACTCACGGGGCCCAGTCAAAGAGCGGCGAAGCCGCTCTTTGACTGGATTTTTCAAAAAATCGGACGTTTACGCTGGATTTTTCGGAAATTCGTAGGTTTACCGCTAGGTTCAGTCAAATTCACAAGCATTTAGTGACGCTTCTACAGAGTAGTACTCACGGGGCCCAGTCAAAGAGCGGCGAAGCCGCTCTTTGACTGGATTTTTCGAAAAATTCGTAGGTTTACCGCTAGGTTCAGTCAAATTCACAAGCATTTAGTGACTCTTCGACAGAGTAGTACTCACGGGGCCCAGTCAAAGAGCGGCGAAGCCGCTCTTTGACTGGATTTTTCGAAAAATCGGACGTTTACGCTGGATTTTTCGGAAATTCGTAGGTTTACCGCTAGGTTCAGTCAAATTCACAAGCATTTAGTGACGCTTCTACAGAGTAGTACTCACGGGGCCCAGTCAAAGCCACTCTTTGAGCGGCAAAGCCGCTCTTTTACGCTGGATTTTTCGGAAATTCGTAGGTTTACCGCTAGGTTCAGTCAAATTCACAAGCATTTAGTGACTCTTCGACAGAGTAGTACTCACGGGGCCCAGTCAAAGAGCGGCGAAGCCGCTCTTTGACTGGATTTTGCGAAAAATCGGACGTTTTTGCTGGATTTTTCGGAAATTCGTAGGTTTACCGCTAGGTTCAGTCAAATTCACAAGCATTTAGTGACTCTTCGACAGAGTAGTACTCACGGGGCCCAGTCAAAGAGCGGCGAAGCCGCTCTTTGACTGGATTTTTCGAAAAATCGGAGGTTTACGCTGGATTTTTCGGAAATTCGTAGGTTTACCGCTAGGTTCAGTCAAATTCACAAGCATTTAGTGACTCTTCGACAGAGTAGTACTCACGGGGCCCAGTCAAAGAGCGGCGAAGCCGCTCTTTGACTGGATTTTTCGAAAAATCGGACGTTTACGCTGGATTTTTCGGAAATTCGTAGGTTTACCGCTAGGTTCAGTCAAATTCACAAGCATTTAGTGACTCTTCGACAGAGTAGTACTCACGGGGCCCAGTCAAAGAGCGGCGAAGCCACTCTTTGACTGGATTTTTCGAAAAATCGGACATTTACGCTGGATTTTTCGGAAATTCGTAGGTTTACCGCTAGGTTCAGTCAAATTCACAAGCATTTAGTGACTCTTCGACAGAGTAGTACTCACGGGGCCCAGTCAAAGAGCGGCGAAGCCGCTCTTTGACTGGATTTTTCGAAAAATCGGAGGTTTTAGCTGGATTTTTCGGAAATCGTAGGTTTACCGCTAGGTTCAGTCAAATTCACAAGCATTTAGTGACTCTTCGACAGAGTAGTACTCACGGGGCCCAGTCAAAGAGCGGCGAAGCCGCTCTTTGACTGGATTTTTCGAAAAATCGGAGGTTTGCCGCTAGGTTCAGTCAAATTCACAAGCATTTAGTGACGCTTCGACAGAGTAGTACTCACGGGGCCCAGTCAAAGAGCGGCGAAGCCGCTCTTTGACTGGATTTTTCGAAAAATCGGAGGTTTACGCTGGATTTTTCGGAAATTCGTAGGTTTACCGCTAGGTTCAGTCAAATTCACAAGCATTTAGTGACTCTTCGACAGAGTAGTACTCACGGGGCCCAGTCAAAGAGCGGCGAAGCCGCTCTGGATTTTTCGAAAAAAATGACGCTGGATTTTTCGGAAATTCGTAGGTTTACCGCTAGGTTCAGTCAAATTCACAAGCATTTAGTGACTCTTCGACAGAGTAGTACTCACGGGGCCCAGTCAAAGAGCGGCGAAGCCGCTCTTTGACTGGATTTTTCGAAAAATCGGACGTTTACGCTGGATTTTTCGGAAATTCGTAGGTTTACCGCTAGGTTCAGTCAAATTCACAAGCATTTAGTGACGCTTCTACAGAGTAGTACTCACGGGGCCCAGTCAAAGAGCGGCGAAGCCGCTCTTTGACTGGATTTTTCGGAAATTCGTAGGTTTACCGCTAGGTTCAGTCAAATTCACAAGCATTTAGTGACTCTTCGACAGAGTAGTACTCACAGGGCCCAGTCAAAGAGCGGCGAAGCCACTCTTTGACTGGATTTTGCGAAAAATCGGACGTTTTTGCTGGATTTTTCGGAAATTCGTAGGTTTACCGCTAGGTTCAGTCAAATTCACAAGCATTTAGTGACGCTTCGACAGAGTAGTACTCACGGGGCCCAGTCAAAGAGCGGCGAAGCCACTCTTTGACTGGATTTTTCGAAAAATCGGACATTTACGCTGGATTTTTCGGAAATTCGTAGGTTTACCGCTAGGTTCAGTCAAATTCACAAGCATTTAGTGATGCTTCGACAGAGTAGTACTCACGGGGCCCAGTCAAAGAGCGGCGAAGCCGCTCTTTGACTGATTTTTCGAAAAAATCGGAGGTTTACGCTGGATTTTTCGGAAATTCGGAGGTTTACCGCTAGGTTCAGTCAAATTCACAAGCATTTAGTGACGCTTCTACAGAGTAGTACTCACGGGGCCCAGTCAAAGAGCGGCGAAGCCGCTCTTTGACTGGATTTTTCAGAATGAAACACCGGCGTTATTGTTACTTGAGGCATGTTCCTATAGCTCGTTATCCACAGCAGGACAATGAAGCAGTGTTGGCTGTGCAGAAGAGCACGGATGCTGTTTTATGACTGCTTTCAGCGGTTCTTCTGTAGTTAGATATCCACAGTAGGGCACTGAAGCAGTGATGGCTGAGCAGAAGAGCATTGGTGCTATTTTATCACTGCTTTCAGCGGTTTATCACAGTTGGTAACTCCATTTCACTGATCGCGACTCGATCTCGTGAACCTCATGTTGCAGACACCATCGCTTGGTTAGGGGTGCAGCTGGATTTTTCGGAAATTCGTAGGTTTACCGCTAGGTTCAGTCAAATTCACAAGCATTTAGTGACTCTTCGACAGAGTAGTACTCACGGGGCCCAGTCAAAAAGCGGCGAAGCCGCTCTTTGACTGGATTTTTCGAAAAATCGGAGGTTTACGCTGGATTTTTCGGAAAATCGGAGGTTTACCGCTAGGTTCAGTCAAATTCACAAGCATTTAGTGACTCTTCGACAGAGTAGTACTCACGGGGCCCAGTCAAAGAGCGGCGAAGCCGCTCTTTGACTGGATTTTTCGAAAAATCGGAGGTTTACGCTGGATTTTTCGGAAATTCGTAGGTTTACCGCTAGGTTCAGTCAAATTCACAAGCATTTAGTGATTCTTCGACAGAGTAGTACTCACGGGGCACAGTCAAAAAGCGGCGAAGCCGCTGGATTTTTCGAAAAATCGGAGGTTGACGCTGGATTTTTCGAAAAATCGGAGGTTTACCGCTAGGTTCAGTCAAATTCACAAGCATTTAGTGACGCTTCGACAGAGTAGTACTCACGGGGCCCAGTCAAAGAGCGGCGAAGCCGCTCTTTGACTGGATTTTTCGAAAAATCGGAGGTTTACGCTGGATTTTTCGGAAATTCGTAGGTTTACCGCTAGGTTCAGTCAAATTCACAAGCATTTAGTGACTCTTCGAAAGAGTAGTACTCACGGGGCCCAGTCAAAGAGCGGCGAAGCCGCTCTTTGACTGGATTTTTCAAAAAATCGGAGGTTTACGCTGGATTTTTCGAAAAATCGTAGGTTTACCGCTAGGTTCAGTCAAATTCACAAGCATTTAGTGATTCTTCGACAGAGTAGTACTCACGGGGCCCAGTCAAAGAGCGGCGAAGCCGCTCTTTGACTGGATTTTTTGAAAAATCGGAGGTTTGCGCTGGATTTTTCGGAAATTCGTAGGTTTACCGCTAGGTTCAGTCAAATTCACAAGCATTTAGTGACTCTTCGACAGAGTAGTACTCACGGGGCCCAGTCAAAAAGCGGCGAAGCCGCTCTTTGACTGGATTTTTCGAAAAATCGGAGGTTTACGCTGGATTTTTCGAAAAATCGGAGGTTTACCGCTAGGTTCAGTCAAATTCACAAGCATTTAGTGATTCTTCGACAGAGTAGTACTCACGGGGCCCAGTCAAAGAGCGGCGAAGCCGCTCTTTGACTGGATTTTTCGAAAAATCGGAGGTTTGCGCTGGATTTTTCGAAAAATCGGAGGTTTACCGCTAGGTTCAGTCAAATTCACAAGCATTTAGTGATTCTTCGACAGAGTAGTACTCACGGGGCCCAGTCAAAAAGCGGCGAAGCCGCTCTTTGACTGGATTTTTCGAAAAATCGGAGGTTTACGCTGGATTTTTCGAAAAATCGGAGGTTTACCGCTAGGTTCAGTCAAATTCACAAGCAACACGCACTTTTCACTCTTACCAAAAACAACGCTCTCTGGCGCATGCACGCTGCACCCCTAGCCAAGCGATGGTGTCTGCAACATGCGGTTCATGAGATCGAGTCGCGATCAGTGAAATGGAGTTACCAACTGTGATAAACCGCTGAAAGCAGTGATAAAATAGCACCAATGCTCTTCTGCTCAGTCATCACTGTTTCATTGTCCTACTGTGGATATCTAACTACAGTAGAACCGCTGAAAGCAGTGATAAAACAGCATCCGTGCTCTTCTGCCAACAATGTTTCATTGTCCTCCTGTGGATAACGAGCTATAGGAACATGCCTCAAATAACAATAACGCCGGTGTTTCATTCTGAGTACAAATTCGGTGATTATTCTCTGAATATATACGGCCCTTGGAACGGTGATTTACCGAAGCCGCTCTTTGACTGGATTTTTCGAAAATTCGGAGGTTTACACTGGACTTTTCGGAAATTCGTAGGTTTACCGCTAGGTTCAGTCAAATTCACAAGCATTTAGTGACTCTTCGACAGAGTAGTACTCACGGGGCCCAGGCAAAGAGCGGCGAAGCCGCTCTTTGACTGGATTTTTCGAAAATTCGGAGGTTTACGCTGGACTTTTCGGAAATTCGTAGGTTTACCGCTAGGTTCAGTCAAATTCACAAGCATTTAGTGACTCTTCGACAGAGTAGTACTCACGGGGCCCAGGCAAAGAGCGGCGAAGCCGCTCTTTGACTGGATTTTTCGAAAATTCGGAGGTTTACGCTGGACTTTTCGGAAATTCGTAGGTTTACCGCTAGGTTCAGTCAAATTCACAAGCATTTAGTGACTCTTCGACAGAGTAGTACTCACGGGGCCCAGTCAAAGAGCGGCGAAGCCGCTCTTTGACTGGATTTTTCGAAAATTCGGAGGTTTACGCTGGATTTTTCGGAAATTCGTAGGTTTACCGCTAGGTTCAGTCAAATTCACAAGCATTTAGTGACTCTTCGACAGAGTAGTACTCACGGGGCCCAGGCAAAGAGCGGCGAAGCCGCTCTTTGACTGGATTTTTCGAAAATTCGGAGGTTTACGCTGGACTTTTCGGAAATTCGTAGGTTTACCGCTAGGTTCAGTCAAATTCACAAGCATTTAGTGACTCTTCGACAGAGTAGTACTCACGGGGCCCAGGCAAAGAGCGGCGAAGCCGCTCTTTGACTGGATTTTCCGAAAATTCGGAGGTTTACGCTGGACTTTTCGGAAATTCGTAGGTTTACCGCTAGGTTCAGTCAAATTCACAAGCATTTAGTGACTCTTCGACAGAGTAGTACTCACGGGGCCCAGTCAAAGAGCGGCGAAGCCGCTCTTTGACTGGATTTTTCGAAAATTCGGAGGTTTACGCTGGACTTTTCGGAAATTCGTAGGTTTACCGCTAGGTTCAGTCAAATTCACAAGCATTTAGTGACTCTTCGACAGAGTAGTACTCACGGGGCCCAGTCAAAGAGCGGCGAAGCCGCTCTTTGACTGGATTTTTCGAAAGTTCGGAGGTTTACGCTGGACTTTTCGGAAATTCGTAGGTTTACCGCTAGGTTCAGTCAAATTCACAAGCATTTAGTGACTCTTCGACAGAGTAGTACTCACGGGGCCCAGGCAAAGAGCGGCGAAGCCGCTCTTTGACTGGATTTTTCGAAAATTCGGAGGTTTACGCTGGACTTTTCGGAAATTCGTAGGTTTACCGCTAGGTTCAGTCAAATTCACAAGCATTTAGTGACTCTTCGACAGAGTAGTACTCACGGGGCCCAGTCAAAGAGCGGCGAAGCCGCTCTTTGACTGGATTTTTCGAAAAGTCGGAGGTTTACGCTGGACTTTTCGGAAATTCGTAGGTTTACCGCTAGGTTCAGTCAAATTCACAAGCATTTAGTGACTCTTCGACAGAGTAGTACTCACGGGGCCCAGTCAAAGAGCGGCGAAGCCGCTCTTTGACTGTTTTTTTTTTCGAAAATTCGGAGGTTTACGCTGGACTTTTCGGAAATTCGTAGGTTTACCGCTAGGTTCAGTCAAATTCACAAGCATTTAGTGACTCTTCGACAGAGTAGTACTCACGGGGCCCAGTCAAAGAGCGGCGAAGCCGCTCTTTGACTGGATTTTTCGAAAATTCGGAGGTTTACGCTGGACTTTTCGGAAATTCGTAGGTTTACCGCTAGGTTCAGTCAAATTCACAAGCATTTAGTGACTCTTCGACAGAGTAGTACTCACGGGGCCCAGTCAAAGAGCGGCGAAGCCGCTCTTTGACTTTTTTTTTCGAAAATTCGGAGGTTTACGCTGGACTTTTCGGAAATTCGTAGGTTTACCGCTAGGTTCAGTCAAATTCACAAGCATTTAGTGACTCTTCGACAGAGTAGTACTCACGGGGCCCAGTCAAAGAGCGGCGAAGCCGCTCTTTGACTGGAATTTTCGAAAATTCGGAGGTTTACGCTGGACTTTTCGGAAATTCGTAGGTTTACCGCTAGGTTCAGTCAAATTCACAAGCATTTAGTGACTCTTCGACAGAGTAGTACTCACGGGGCCCAGGCAAAGAGCGGCGAAGCCGCTCTTTGACTGGATTTTTCGAAAATTCGGAGGTTTACGCTGGACTTTTCGGAAATTCGTAGGTTTACCGCTAGGTTCAGTCAAATTCACAAGCATTTAGTGACTCTTCGACAGAGTAGTACTCACGGGGCCCAGTCAAAGAGCGGCGAAGCCGCTCTTTGACTGGATTTTTCGAAAATTCGGAGGTTTACGCTGGACTTTTCGGAAATTCGTAGGTTTACCGCTAGGTTCAGTCAAATTCACAAGCATTTAGTGACTCTTCGACAGAGTAGTACTCACGGGGCCCAGTCAAAGAGCGGCGAAGCCGCTCTTTGACTGGATTTTTCGAAAATTCGGAGGTTTACGCTGGACTTTTCGGAAATTCGTAGGTTTACCGCTAGGTTCAGTCAAATTCACAAGCATTTAGTGACTCTTCGACAGAGTAGTACTCACGGGGCCCAGGCAAAGAGCGGCGAAGCCGCTCTTTGACTGGATTTTTCGAAAATTCGGAGGTTTACGCTGGACTTTTCGGAAATTCGTAGGTTTACCGCTAGGTTCAGTCAAATCCACAAGCATTTAGTGACTCTTCGACAGAGTAGTACTCACGGGGCCCAGGCAAAGAGCGGCGAAGCCGCTCTTTGACTGGATTTTTCGAAAATTCGGAGGTTTACGCTGGACTTTTCGGAAATTCGTAGGTTTACCGCTAGGTTCAGTCAAATTCACAAGCATTTAGTGACTCTTCGACAGAGTAGTACTCACGGGGCCCAGGCAAAGAGCGGCGAAGCCGCTCTTTGACTGGATTTTCCGAAAGTTCGGAGGTTTACGCTGGACTTTTCGGAAATTCGTAGGTTTACCGCTAGGTTCAGTCAAATCCACAAGCATTTAGTGACTCTTCGACAGAGTAGTACTCACGGGGCCCAGTCAAAGAGCGGCGAAGCCGCTCTTTGACTGTTTTTTTTTTCGAAAATTCGGAGGTTTACGCTGGACTTTTCGGAAATTCGTAGGTTTACCGCTAGGTTCAGTCAAATCCACAAGCATTTAGTGACTCTTCGACAGAGTAGTACTCACGGGGCCCAGGCAAAGAGCGGCGAAGCCGCTCTTTGACTGGATTTTCCGAAAATTCGGAGGTTTACGCTGGACTTTTCGGAAATTCGTAGGTTTACCGCTAGGTTCAGTCAAATCCACAAGCATTTAGTGACTCTTCGACAGAGTAGTACTCACGGGGCCCAGGCAAAGAGCGGCGAAGCCGCTCTTTGACTGGATTTTTCGAAAATTCGGAGGTTTACGCTGGACTTTTCGGAAATTCGTAGGTTTACCGCTAGGTTCAGTCAAATCCACAAGCATTTAGTGACTCTTCGACAGAGTAGTACTCACGGGGCCCAGGCAAAGAGCGGCGAAGCCGCTCTTTGACTGTTTTTTTTTTCGAAAATTCGGAGGTTTACGCTGGACTTTTCGGAAATTCGTAGGTTTACCGCTAGGTTCAGTCAAATTCACAAGCATTTAGTGACTCTTCGACAGAGTAGTACTCACGGGGCCCAGGCAAAGAGCGGCGAAGCCGCTCTTTGACTGGATTTTTCGAAAATTCGGAGGTTTACGCTGGACTTTTCGGAAATTCGTAGGTTTACCGCTAGGTTCAGTCAAATCCACAAGCATTTAGTGACTCTTCGACAGAGTAGTACTCACGGGGCCCAGGCAAAGAGCGGCGAAGCCGCTCTTTGACTGGATTTTTCGAAAATTCGGAGGTTTACGCTGGACTTTTCGGAAATTCGTAGGTTTACCGCTAGGTTCAGTCAAATTCACAAGCATTTAGTGACTCTTCGACAGAGTAGTACTCACGGGGCCCAGGCAAAGAGCGGCGAAGCCGCTCTTTGACTGGATTTTTCGAAAATTCGGAGGTTTACGCTGGACTTTTCGGAAATTCGTAGGTTTACCGCTAGGTTCAGTCAAATTCACAAGCATTTAGTGACTCTTCGACAGAGTAGTACTCACGGGGCCCAGGCAAAGAGCGGCGAAGCCGCTCTTTGACTGGATTTTCCGAAAGTTCGGAGGTTTACGCTGGACTTTTCGGAAATTCGTAGGTTTACCGCTAGGTTCAGTCAAATCCACAAGCATTTAGTGACTCTTCGACAGAGTAGTACTCACGGGGCCCAGGCAAAGAGCGGCGAAGCCGCTCTTTGACTGGATTTTTCGAAAATTCGGAGGTTTACGCTGGACTTTTCGGAAATTCGTAGGTTTACCGCTAGGTTCAGTCAAATTCACAAGCATTTAATGACTCTTCGACAGAGTAGTACTCACGGGGCCCAGGCAAAGAGCGGCGAAGCCGCTCTTTGACTGGATTTTCCGAAAGTTCGGAGGTTTACGCTGGACTTTTCGGAAATTCGTAGGTTTACCGCTAGGTTCAGTCAAATCCACAAGCATTTAGTGACTCTTCGACAGAGTAGTACTCACGGGGCCCAGGCAAAGAGCGGCGAAGCCGCTCTTTGACTGGATTTTCCGAAAGTTCGGAGGTTTACGCTGGACTTTTCGGAAATTCGTAGGTTTACCGCTAGGTTCAGTCAAATCCACAAGCATTTAGTGACTCTTCGACAGAGTAGTACTCACGGGGCCCAGGCAAAGAGCGGCGAAGCCGCTCTTTGACTGTTTTTTTTTTCGAAAATTCGGAGGTTTACGCTGGACTTTTCGGAAATTCGTAGGTTTACCGCTAGGTTCAGTCAAATCCACAAGCATTTAGTGACTCTTCGACAGAGTAGTACTCACGGGGCCCAGGCAAAGAGCGGCGAAGCCGCTCTTTGACTGTTTTTTTTTCGAAAATTCGGAGGTTTACGCTGGACTTTTCGGAAATTCGTAGGTTTACCGCTAGGTTCAGTCAAATCCACAAGCATTTAGTGACTCTTCGACAGAGTAGTACTCACGGGGCCCAGGCAAAGAGCGGCGAAGCCGCTCTTTGACTGGATTTTCCGAAAGTTCGGAGGTTTACGCTGGACTTTTCGGAAATTCGTAGGTTTACCGCTAGGTTCAGTCAAATCCACAAGCATTTAGTGACTCTTCGACAGAGTAGTACTCACGGGGCCCAGGCAAAGAGCGGCGAAGCCGCTCTTTGACTGGATTTTTCGAAAATTCGGAGGTTTACGCTGGACTTTTCGGAAATTCGTAGGTTTACCGCTAGGTTCAGTCAAATCCACAAGCATTTAGTGACTCTTCGACAGAGTAGTACTCACGGGGCCCAGGCAAAGAGCGGCGAAGCCGCTCTTTTGTTTTTTTTTCGAAAATTCGGAGGTTTACGCTGGACTTTTCGGAAATTCGTAGGTTTACCGCTAGGTTCAGTCAAATCCACAAGCATTTAGTGACTCTTCGACAGAGTAGTACTCACGGGGCCCAGGCAAAGAGCGGCGAAGCCGCTCTTTGACTGTTTTTTTTTCGAAAATTCGGAGGTTTACGCTGGACTTTTCGGAAATTCGTAGGTTTACCGCTAGGTTCAGTCAAATCCACAAGCATTTAGTGACTCTTCGACAGAGTAGTACTCACGGGGCCCAGGCAAAGAGCGGCGAAGCCGCTCTTTGACTGGATTTTCCGAAAGTTCGGAGGTTTACGCTGGACTTTTCGGAAATTCGTAGGTTTACCG
>CP130732.1:11018506-11134013 GCA_030553155.1 Nippostrongylus brasiliensis
GATTGGAGACAAGATTAGTGGATTGTTCAAGAGACGACCGACTGTTCCTGATTATCCAACTTCTGAGCCATATGAAGGTCCACTGATGGATACCAGCAGACGAGACGACATCGAGTCGCAACCACTGCAAACGGTTGTCACCGTCTACCACAGCGGTCGCTCTGATGTTCCACACGAGAAGGCCGTTATTGTCACGGAAGAAGTTCAACCGCCCAAGGATCAGTACTACGACTATCCTACAACGGCAGCTTACGAGGGTCCGTTGGACAGCACCCTACGCACCGACGACATCTACGGTGAACCGCTCACACACCATGTCAGCGTCTACCACAGTGGACGTTCAGACGAACCTGAAGAGAAGCCCGAAGGTGAGCACGTCGATATCGCAGATGCGGCGAAAGCCTTCGGCGAGAAGATCACAGGTCTGTTCAAGAAGGGCCCAGCTCATCTCGACTATCCAGTCTCCGAGACATACGAGGGTCCGCTAGACAGTACTCAGCGCACCGACGACATCTACGGTGAGCCGCTTACACATCACGTCAGCGTCTACCACAGTGGACGTTCAGACGAACCTGAAGAGAAGCCCGAAGGTGAGCACGTCGATATCGCAGATGCGGCGAAAGCCTTCGGCGAGAAGATCACAGGTCTGTTCAAGAAGGGCCCAGCTCATCTCGACTATCCAGTCTCCGAGACATACGAGGGTCCGCTAGACAGTACTCAGCGCACCGACGACATCTACGGTGAGCCGCTTACACATCACGTCAGCGTCTACCACAGTGGACGTTCAGACGAGCCAACACCCAAACCTGAGGCTGAGCACATCGATATTGCCGACACCGCAAAGTCGATTGGAGACAAGATTAGTGGATTGTTCAAGAGACGACCGACTGTTCCTGATTATCCAACTTCTGAGCCATATGAAGGTCCACTGATGGATACCAGCAGACGAGACGACATCGAGTCGCAACCACTGCAAACGGTTGTCACCGTCTACCACAGCGGTCGCTCTGATGTTCCACACGAGAAGGCCGTTATTGTCACGGAAGAAGTTCAACCGCCCAAGGATCAGTACTACGACTATCCTACAACGGCAGCTTACGAGGGTCCGTTGGACAGCACCCTACGCACCGACGACATCTACGGTGAACCGCTCACACACCATGTCAGCGTCTACCACAGTGGACGTTCAGACGAACCTGAAGAGAGCACGTCGATATCGCAGAGCACGTCGATATCGCAGATGTTCAAGGCGAAAGCCTTCGGCGAGAAGATCACAGGTCCGCTGTTCAAGAACGACATCTACGGTGAGCCTTACACATCACGCTCATCTCGACTATCCAGTCTCCGAGACATACGAGGGTCCGCTAGACAGTACTCAGCGCACCGACGACATCTACGGTGAGCCGCTTACACATCACGTCAGCGTCTACCACAGTGGACGTTCAGACGAGCCAACACCCAAACCTGAGGCTGAGCACATCGATATTGCCGACACCGCAAAGTCGATTGGAGACAAGATTAGTGGATTGTTCAAGAGACGACCGACTGTTCCTGATTATCCAACTTCTGAGCCATATGAAGGTCCACTGATGGATACCAGCAGACGAGACGACATCGAGTCGCAACCACTGCAAACGGTTGTCACCGTCTACCACAGCGGTCGCTCTGATGTTCCACACGAGAAGGCCGTTATTGTCACGGAAGAAGTTCAACCGCCCAAGGATCAGTACTACGACTATCCTACAACGGCAGCTTACGAGGGTCCGTTGGACAGCACCCTACGCACCGACGACATCTACGGTGAACCGCTCACACACCATGTCAGCGTCTACCACAGTGGACGTTCAGACGAACCTGAAGAGAAGCCCGAAGGTGAGCACGTCGATATCGCAGATGCGGCGAAAGCCTTCGGCGAGAAGATCACAGGTCTGTTCAAGAAGGGCCCAGCTCATCTCGACTATCCAGTCTCCGAGACATACGAGGGTCCGCTAGACAGTACTCAGCGCACCGACGACATCTACGGTGAGCCGCTTACACATCACGTCAGCGTCTACCACAGTGGACGTTCAGACGAACCTGAAGAGAAGCCCGAAGGTGAGCACGTCGATATCGCAGACGCGGCGAGAAGCCTTCGGCGAGAAGATCACAGGTCTGTTCAAGAAGGGCCCAGCTCATCTCGACTATCCAGTCTCCGAGACATACGAGGGTCCGCTAGACAGTACTCAGCGCACCGACGACATCTACGGTGAGCCGCTTACACATCACGTCAGCGTCTACCACAGTGGACGTTCAGACGAGCCAACACCCAAACCTGAGGCTGAGCACATCGATATTGCCGACACCGCAAAGTCGATTGGAGACAAGATTAGTGGATTGTTCAAGAGACGACCGACTGTTCCTGATTATCCAACTTCTGAGCCATATGAAGGTCCACTGATGGATACCAGCAGACGAGACGACATCGAGTCGCAACCACTGCAAACGGTTGTCACCGTCTACCACAGCGGTCGCTCTGATGTTCCACACGAGAAGGCCGTTATTGTCACGGAAGAAGTTCAACCGCCCAAGGATCAGTACTACGACTATCCTACAACGGCAGCTTACGAGGGTCCGTTGGACAGCACCCTACGCACCGACGACATCTACGGTGAACCGCTCACACACCATGTCAGCGTCTACCACAGTGGACGTTCAGACGAACCTGAAGAGAAGCCCGAAGGTGAGCACGTCGATATCGCAGATGCGGCGAAAGCCTTCGGCGAGAAGATCACAGGTCTGTTCAAGAAGGGCCCAGCTCATCTCGACTATCCAGTCTCCGAGACATACGAGGGTCCGCTAGACAGTACTCAGCGCACCGACGACATCTACGGTGAGCCGCTTACACATCACGTCAGCGTCTACCACAGTGGACGTTCAGACGAGCCAACACCCAAACCTGAGGCTGAGCACATCGATATTGCCGACACCGCAAAGTCGATTGGAGACAAGATTAGTGGATTGTTCAAGAGACGACCGACTGTTCCTGATTATCCAACTTCTGAGCCATATGAAGGTCCACTGATGGATACCAGCAGACGAGACGACATCGAGTCGCAACCACTGCAAACGGTTGTCACCGTCTACCACAGCGGTCGCTCTGATGTTCCACACGAGAAGGCCGTTATTGTCACGGAAGAAGTTCAACCGCCCAAGGATCAGTACTACGACTATCCTACAACGGCAGCTTACGAGGGTCCGTTGGACAGCACCCTACGCACCGACGACATCTACGGTGAACCGCTCACACACCATGTCAGCGTCTACCACAGTGGACGTTCAGACGAACCTGAAGAGAAGCCCGAAGGTGAGCACGTCGATATCGCAGATGCGGCGAAAGCCTTCGGCGAGAAGATCACAGGTCTGTTCAAGAAGGGCCCAGCTCATCTCGACTATCCAGTCTCCGAGACATACGAGGGTCCGCTAGACAGTACTCAGCGCACCGACGACATCTACGGTGAGCCGCTTACACATCACGTCAGCGTCTACCACAGTGGACGTTCAGACGAACCTGAAGAGAAGCCCGAAGGTGAGCACGTCGATATCGCAGACGCGGCGAGAGCCTTCGGCGAGAAGATCACAGGTCTGTTCAAGAAGGGCCCAGCTCATCTCGACTATCCAGTCTCCGAGACATACGAGGGTCCGCTAGACAGTACTCAGCGCACCGACGACATCTACGGTGAGCCGCTTACACATCACGTCAGCGTCTACCACAGTGGACGTTCAGACGAGCCAACACCCAAACCTGAGGCTGAGCACATCGATATTGCCGACACCGCAAAGTCGATTGGAGACAAGATTAGTGGATTGTTCAAGAGACGACCGACTGTTCCTGATTATCCAACTTCTGAGCCATATGAAGGTCCACTGATGGATACCAGCAGACGAGACGACATCGAGTCGCAACCACTGCAAACGGTTGTCACCGTCTACCACAGCGGTCGCTCTGATGTTCCACACGAGAAGGCCGTTATTGTCACGGAAGAAGTTCAACCGCCCAAGGATCAGTACTACGACTATCCTACAACGGCAGCTTACGAGGGTCCGTTGGACAGCACCCTACGCACCGACGACATCTACGGTGAACCGCTCACACACCATGTCAGCGTCTACCACAGTGGACGTTCAGACGAACCTGAAGAGAAGCCCGAAGGTGAGCACGTCGATATCGCAGATGCGGCGAAAGCCTTCGGCGAGAAGATCACAGGTCTGTTCAAGAAGGGCCCAGCTCATCTCGACTATCCAGTCTCCGAGACATACGAGGGTCCGCTAGACAGTACTCAGCGCACCGACGACATCTACGGTGAGCCGCTTACACATCACGTCAGCGTCTACCACAGTGGACGTTCAGACGAACCTGAAGGAGAAGCCCGAAGGTGAGCACGTCGATATCGCAGACGCGGCGAGAGCCTTCGGCGAGAAGATCACAGGTCTGTTCAAGAAGGGCCCAGCTCATCTCGACTATCCAGTCTCCGAGACATACGAGGGTCCGCTAGACAGTACTCAGCGCACCGACGACATCTACGGTGAGCCGCTTACACATCACGTCAGCGTCTACCACAGTGGACGTTCAGACGAGCCAACACCCAAACCTGAGGCTGAGCACATCGATATTGCCGACACCGCAAAGTCGATTGGAGACAAGATTAGTGGATTGTTCAAGAGACGACCGACTGTTCCTGATTATCCAACTTCTGAGCCATATGAAGGTCCACTGATGGATACCAGCAGACGAGACGACATCGAGTCGCAACCACTGCAAACGGTTGTCACCGTCTACCACAGCGGTCGCTCTGATGTTCCACACGAGAAGGCCGTTATTGTCACGGAAGAAGTTCAACCGCCCAAGGATCAGTACTACGACTATCCTACAACGGCAGCTTACGAGGGTCCGTTGGACAGCACCCTACGCACCGACGACATCTACGGTGAACCGCTCACACACCATGTCAGCGTCTACCACAGTGGACGTTCAGACGAACCTGAAGAGAAGCCCGAAGGTGAGCACGTCGATATCGCAGATGCGGCGAAAGCCTTCGGCGAGAAGATCACAGGTCTGTTCAAGAAGGGCCCAGCTCATCTCGACTATCCAGTCTCCGAGACATACGAGGGTCCGCTAGACAGTACTCAGCGCACCGACGACATCTACGGTGAGCCGCTTACACATCACGTCAGCGTCTACCACAGTGGACGTTCAGACGAGCCAACACCCAAACCTGAGGCTGAGCACATCGATATTGCCGACACCGCAAAGTCGATTGGAGACAAGATTAGTGGATTGTTCAAGAGACGACCGACTGTTCCTGATTATCCAACTTCTGAGCCATATGAAGGTCCACTGATGGATACCAGCAGACGAGACGACATCGAGTCGCAACCACTGCAAACGGTTGTCACCGTCTACCACAGCGGTCGCTCTGATGTTCCACACGAGAAGGCCGTTATTGTCACGGAAGAAGTTCAACCGCCCAAGGATCAGTACTACGACTATCCTACAACGGCAGCTTACGAGGGTCCGTTGGACAGCACCCTACGCACCGACGACATCTACGGTGAACCGCTCACACACCATGTCAGCGTCTACCACAGTGGACGTTCAGACGAACCTGAAGAGAAGCCCGAAGGTGAGCACGTCGATATCGCAGATGCGGCGAAAGCCTTCGGCGAGAAGATCACAGGTCTGTTCAAGAAGGGCCCAGCTCATCTCGACTATCCAGTCTCCGAGACATACGAGGGTCCGCTAGACAGTACTCAGCGCACCGACGACATCTACGGTGAGCCGCTTACACATCACGTCAGCGTCTACCACAGTGGACGTTCAGACGAGCCAACACCCAAACCTGAGGCTGAGCACATCGATATTGCCGACACCGCAAAGTCGATTGGAGACAAGATTAGTGGATTGTTCAAGAGACGACCGACTGTTCCTGATTATCCAACTTCTGAGCCATATGAAGGTCCACTGATGGATACCAGCAGACGAGACGACATCGAGTCGCAACCACTGCAAACGGTTGTCACCGTCTACCACAGCGGTCGCTCTGATGTTCCACACGAGAAGGCCGTTATTGTCACGGAAGAAGTTCAACCGCCCAAGGATCAGTACTACGACTATCCTACAACGGCAGCTTACGAGGGTCCGTTGGACAGCACCCTACGCACCGACGACATCTACGGTGAACCGCTCACACACCATGTCAGCGTCTACCACAGTGGACGTTCAGACGAACCTGAAGAGAAGCCCGAAGGTGAGCACGTCGATATCGCAGATGCGGCGAAAGCCTTCGGCGAGAAGATCACAGGTCTGTTCAAGAAGGGCCCAGCTCATCTCGACTATCCAGTCTCCGAGACATACGAGGGTCCGCTAGACAGTACTCAGCGCACCGACGACATCTACGGTGAGCCGCTTACACATCACGTCAGCGTCTACCACAGTGGACGTTCAGACGAACCTGAAGAGAAGCCCGAAGGTGAGCACGTCGATATCGCAGACGCGGCGAAAGCCTTCGGCGAGAAGATCACAGGTCTGTTCAAGAAGGGCCCAGCTCATCTCGACTATCCAGTCTCCGAGACATACGAGGGTCCGCTAGACAGTACTCAGCGCACCGACGACATCTACGGTGAGCCGCTTACACATCACGTCAGCGTCTACCACAGTGGACGTTCAGACGAGCCAACACCCAAACCTGAGGCTGAGCACATCGATATTGCCGACACCGCAAAGTCGATTGGAGACAAGATTAGTGGATTGTTCAAGAGACGACCGACTGTTCCTGATTATCCAACTTCTGAGCCATATGAAGGTCCACTGATGGATACCAGCAGACGAGACGACATCGAGTCGCAACCACTGCAAACGGTTGTCACCGTCTACCACAGCGGTCGCTCTGATGTTCCACACGAGAAGGCCGTTATTGTCACGGAAGAAGTTCAACCGCCCAAGGATCAGTACTACGACTATCCTACAACGGCAGCTTACGAGGGTCCGTTGGACAGCACCCTACGCACCGACGACATCTACGGTGAACCGCTCACACACCATGTCAGCGTCTACCACAGTGGACGTTCAGACGAACCTGAAGAGAAGCCCGAAGGTGAGCACGTCGATATCGCAGATGCGGCGAAAGCCTTCGGCGAGAAGATCACAGGTCTGTTCAAGAAGGGCCCAGCTCATCTCGACTATCCAGTCTCCGAGACATACGAGGGTCCGCTAGACAGTACTCAGCGCACCGACGACATCTACGGTGAGCCGCTTACACATCACGTCAGCGTCTACCACAGTGGACGTTCAGACGAGCCAACACCCAAACCTGAGGCTGAGCACATCGATATTGCCGACACCGCAAAGTCGATTGGAGACAAGATTAGTGGATTGTTCAAGAGACGACCGACTGTTCCTGATTATCCAACTTCTGAGCCATATGAAGGTCCACTGATGGATACCAGCAGACGAGACGACATCGAGTCGCAACCACTGCAAACGGTTGTCACCGTCTACCACAGCGGTCGCTCTGATGTTCCACACGAGAAGGCCGTTATTGTCACGGAAGAAGTTCAACCGCCCAAGGATCAGTACTACGACTATCCTACAACGGCAGCTTACGAGGGTCCGTTGGACAGCACCCTACGCACCGACGACATCTACGGTGAACCGCTCACACACCATGTCAGCGTCTACCACAGTGGACGTTCAGACGAACCTGAAGAGAAGCCCGAAGGTGAGCACGTCGATATCGCAGATGCGGCGAAAGCCTTCGGCGAGAAGATCACAGGTCTGTTCAAGAAGGGCCCAGCTCATCTCGACTATCCAGTCTCCGAGACATACGAGGGTCCGCTAGACAGTACTCAGCGCACCGACGACATCTACGGTGAGCCGCTTACACATCACGTCAGCGTCTACCACAGTGGACGTTCAGACGAGCCAACACCCAAACCTGAGGCTGAGCACATCGATATTGCCGACACCGCAAAGTCGATTGGAGACAAGATTAGTGGATTGTTCAAGAGACGACCGACTGTTCCTGATTATCCAACTTCTGAGCCATATGAAGGTCCACTGATGGATACCAGCAGACGAGACGACATCGAGTCGCAACCACTGCAAACGGTTGTCACCGTCTACCACAGCGGTCGCTCTGATGTTCCACACGAGAAGGCCGTTATTGTCACGGAAGAAGTTCAACCGCCCAAGGATCAGTACTACGACTATCCTACAACGGCAGCTTACGAGGGTCCGTTGGACAGCACCCTACGCACCGACGACATCTACGGTGAACCGCTCACACACCATGTCAGCGTCTACCACAGTGGACGTTCAGACGAACCTGAAGAGAAGCCCGAAGGTGAGCACGTCGATATCGCAGATGCGGCGAAAGCCTTCGGCGAGAAGATCACAGGTCTGTTCAAGAAGGGCCCAGCTCATCTCGACTATCCAGTCTCCGAGACATACGAGGGTCCGCTAGACAGTACTCAGCGCACCGACGACATCTACGGTGAGCCGCTTACACATCACGTCAGCGTCTACCACAGTGGACGTTCAGACGAACCTGAAGAGAAGCCCGAAGGTGAGCACGTCGATATCGCAGACGCGGCGAAAGCCTTCGGCGAGAAGATCACAGGTCTGTTCAAGAAGGGCCCAGCTCATCTCGACTATCCAGTCTCCGAGACATACGAGGGTCCGCTAGACAGTACTCAGCGCACCGACGACATCTACGGTGAGCCGCTTACACATCACGTCAGCGTCTACCACAGTGGACGTTCAGACGAGCCAACACCCAAACCTGAGGCTGAGCACATCGATATTGCCGACACCGCAAAGTCGATTGGAGACAAGATTAGTGGATTGTTCAAGAGACGACCGACTGTTCCTGATTATCCAACTTCTGAGCCATATGAAGGTCCACTGATGGATACCAGCAGACGAGACGACATCGAGTCGCAACCACTGCAAACGGTTGTCACCGTCTACCACAGCGGTCGCTCTGATGTTCCACACGAGAAGGCCGTTATTGTCACGGAAGAAGTTCAACCGCCCAAGGATCAGTACTACGACTATCCTACAACGGCAGCTTACGAGGGTCCGTTGGACAGCACCCTACGCACCGACGACATCTACGGTGAACCGCTCACACACCATGTCAGCGTCTACCACAGTGGACGTTCAGACGAACCTGAAGAGAAGCCCGAAGGTGAGCACGTCGATATCGCAGATGCGGCGAAAGCCTTCGGCGAGAAGATCACAGGTCTGTTCAAGAAGGGCCCAGCTCATCTCGACTATCCAGTCTCCGAGACATACGAGGGTCCGCTAGACAGTACTCAGCGCACCGACGACATCTACGGTGAGCCGCTTACACATCACGTCAGCGTCTACCACAGTGGACGTTCAGACGAACCTGAAGAGAAGCCCGAAGGTGAGCACGTCGATATCGCAGATGCGGCGAGAGCCTTCGGTGAAAAGATCACCGGTCTGTTCAAGAAGGGCCCAGCTCATCTCGACTATCCAGTCTCCGAGACATACGAGGGTCCGCTAGACAGTACTCAGCGCACCGACGACATCTACGGTGAGCCGCTTACACATCACGTCAGCGTCTACCACAGTGGACGTTCAGACGAGCCAACACCCAAACCTGAGGCTGAGCACATCGATATTGCCGACACCGCAAAGTCGATTGGAGACAAGATTAGTGGATTGTTCAAGAGACGACCAACTGTTCCTGATTATCCAACTTCTGAGCCATATGAAGGTCCACTGATGGATACCAGCAGACGAGACGACATCGAGTCGCAACCACTGCAAACGGTTGTCACCGTCTACCACAGCGGTCGCTCTGATGTTCCACACGAGAAGGCCGTTATTGTCACGGAAGAAGTTCAACCGCCCAAGGATCAGTACTACGACTATCCTACAACGGCAGCTTACGAGGGTCCGTTGGACAGCACCCTACGCACCGACGACATCTACGGTGAACCGCTCACACACCATGTCAGCGTCTACCACAGTGGACGTTCAGACGAACCTGAAGAGAAGCCCGAAGGTGAGCACGTCGATATCGCAGATGCGGCGAAAGCCTTCGGCGAGAAGATCACAGGTCTGTTCAAGAAGGGCCCAGCTCATCTCGACTATCCAGTCTCCGAGACATACGAGGGTCCGCTAGACAGTACTCAGCGCACCGACGACATCTACGGTGAGCCGCTTACACATCACGTCAGCGTCTACCACAGTGGACGTTCAGACGAGCCAACACCCAAACCTGAGGCTGAGCACATCGATATTGCCGACACCGCAAAGTCGATTGGAGACAAGATTAGTGGATTGTTCAAGAGACGACCGACTGTTCCTGATTATCCAACTTCTGAGCCATATGAAGGTCCACTGATGGATACCAGCAGACGAGACGACATCGAGTCGCAACCACTGCAAACGGTTGTCACCGTCTACCACAGCGGTCGCTCTGATGTTCCACACGAGAAGGCCGTTATTGTCACGGAAGAAGTTCAACCGCCCAAGGATCAGTACTACGACTATCCTACAACGGCAGCTTACGAGGGTCCGTTGGACAGCACCCTACGCACCGACGACATCTACGGTGAACCGCTCACACACCATGTCAGCGTCTACCACAGTGGACGTTCAGACGAACCTGAAGAGAAGCCCGAAGGTGAGCACGTCGATATCGCAGATGCGGCGAAAGCCTTCGGCGAGAAGATCACAGGTCTGTTCAAGAAGGGCCCAGCTCATCTCGACTATCCAGTCTCCGAGACATACGAGGGTCCGCTAGACAGTACTCAGCGCACCGACGACATCTACGGTGAGCCGCTTACACATCACGTCAGCGTCTACCACAGTGGACGTTCAGACGAACCTGAGGAGAAGCCCGAAGGTGAGCACGTCGATATCGCAGACGCGGCGAGAGCCTTCGGCGAGAAGATCACAGGTCTGTTCAAGAAGGGCCCAGCTCATCTCGACTATCCAGTCTCCGAGACATACGAGGGTCCGCTAGACAGTACTCAGCGCACCGACGACATCTACGGTGAGCCGCTTACACATCACGTCAGTCTACCACAGTGGACGTTCAGACGAGCCAACACCCAAACCTGAGGCTGAGCACATCGATATTGCCGACACCGCAAAGTCGATTGGAGACAAGATTAGTGGATTGTTCAAGAGACGACCAACTGTTCCTGATTATCCAACTTCTGAGCCATATGAAGGTCCACTGATGGATACCAGCAGACGAGACGACATCGAGTCGCAACCACTGCAAACGGTTGTCACCGTCTACCACAGCGGTCGCTCTGATGTTCCACACGAGAAGGCCGTTATTGTCACGGAAGAAGTTCAACCGCCCAAGGATCAGTACTACGACTATCCTACAACGGCAGCTTACGAGGGTCCGTTGGACAGCACCCTACGCACCGACGACATCTACGGTGAACCGCTCACACACCATGTCAGCGTCTACCACAGTGGACGTTCAGACGAACCTGAAGAGAAGCCCGAAGGTGAGCACGTCGATATCGCAGATGCGGCGAAAGCCTTCGGCGAGAAGATCACAGGTCTGTTCAAGAAGGGCCCAGCTCATCTCGACTATCCAGTCTCCGAGACATACGAGGGTCCGCTAGACAGTACTCAGCGCACCGACGACATCTACGGTGAGCCGCTTACACATCACGTCAGCGTCTACCACAGTGGACGTTCAGACGAACCTGAGGAGAAGCCCGAAGGTGAGCACGTCGATATCGCAGATGCGGCGAAAGCCTTCGGCGAGAAGATCACAGGTCTGTTCAAGAAGGGCCCAGCTCATCTCGACTATCCAGTCTCCGAGACATACGAGGGTCCGCTAGACAGTACTCAGCGCACCGACGACATCTACGGTGAGCCGCTTACACATCACGTCAGCGTCTACCACAGTGGACGTTCAGACGAGCCAACACCCAAACCTGAGGCTGAGCACATCGATATTGCCGACACCGCAAAGTCGATTGGAGACAAGATTAGTGGATTGTTCAAGAGACGACCGACTGTTCCTGATTATCCAACTTCTGAGCCATATGAAGGTCCACTGATGGATACCAGCAGACGAGACGACATCGAGTCGCAACCACTGCAAACGGTTGTCACCGTCTACCACAGCGGTCGCTCTGATGTTCCACACGAGAAGGCCGTTATTGTCACGGAAGAAGTTCAACCGCCCAAGGATCAGTACTACGACTATCCTACAACGGCAGCTTACGAGGGTCCGTTGGACAGCACCCTACGCACCGACGACATCTACGGTGAACCGCTCACACACCATGTCAGCGTCTACCACAGTGGACGTTCAGACGAACCTGAAGAGAAGCCCGAAGGTGAGCACGTCGATATCGCAGATGCGGCGAAAGCCTTCGGCGAGAAGATCACAGGTCTGTTCAAGAAGGGCCCAGCTCATCTCGACTATCCAGTCTCCGAGACATACGAGGGTCCGCTAGACAGTACTCAGCGCACCGACGACATCTACGGTGAGCCGCTTACACATCACGTCAGCGTCTACCACAGTGGACGTTCAGACGAACCTGAGGAGAAGCCCGAAGGTGAGCACGTCGATATCGCAGACGCGGCGAGAGCCTTCGGCGAGAAGATCACAGGTCTGTTCAAGAAGGGCCCAGCTCATCTCGACTATCCAGTCTCCGAGACATACGAGGGTCCGCTAGACAGTACTCAGCGCACCGACGACATCTACGGTGAGCCGCTTACACATCACGTCAGCGTCTACCACAGTGGACGTTCAGACGAGCCAACACCCAAACCTGAGGCTGAGCACATCGATATTGCCGACACCGCAAAGTCGATTGGAGACAAGATTAGTGGATTGTTCAAGAGACGACCAACTGTTCCTGATTATCCAACTTCTGAGCCATATGAAGGTCCACTGATGGATACCAGCAGACGAGACGACATCGAGTCGCAACCACTGCAAACGGTTGTCACCGTCTACCACAGCGGTCGCTCTGATGTTCCACACGAGAAGGCCGTTATTGTCACGGAAGAAGTTCAACCGCCCAAGGATCAGTACTACGACTATCCTACAACGGCAGCTTACGAGGGTCCGTTGGACAGCACCCTACGCACCGACGACATCTACGGTGAACCGCTCACACACCATGTCAGCGTCTACCACAGTGGACGTTCAGACGAACCTGAAGAGAAGCCCGAAGGTGAGCACGTCGATATCGCAGATGCGGCGAAAGCCTTCGGCGAGAAGATCACAGGTCTGTTCAAGAAGGGCCCAGCTCATCTCGACTATCCAGTCTCCGAGACATACGAGGGTCCGCTAGACAGTACTCAGCGCACCGACGACATCTACGGTGAGCCGCTTACACATCACGTCAGCGTCTACCACAGTGGACGTTCAGACGAGCCAACACCCAAACCTGAGGCTGAGCACATCGATATTGCCGACACCGCAAAGTCGATTGGAGACAAGATTAGTGGATTGTTCAAGAGACGACCAACTGTTCCTGATTATCCAACTTCTGAGCCATATGAAGGTCCACTGATGGATACCAGCAGACGAGACGACATCGAGTCGCAACCACTGCAAACGGTTGTCACCGTCTACCACAGCGGTCGCTCTGATGTTCCACACGAGAAGGCCGTTATTGTCACGGAAGAAGTTCAACCGCCCAAGGATCAGTACTACGACTATCCTACAACGGCAGCTTACGAGGGTCCGTTGGACAGCACCCTACGCACCGACGACATCTACGGTGAACCGCTCACACACCATGTCAGCGTCTACCACAGTGGACGTTCAGACGAACCTGAAGAGAAGCCCGAAGGTGAGCACGTCGATATCGCAGATGCGGCGAAAGCCTTCGGCGAGAAGATCACAGGTCTGTTCAAGAAGGGCCCAGCTCATCTCGACTATCCAGTCTCCGAGACATACGAGGGTCCGCTAGACAGTACTCAGCGCACCGACGACATCTACGGTGAGCCGCTTACACATCACGTCAGCGTCTACCACAGTGGACGTTCAGACGAACCTGAGGAGAAGCCCGAAGGTGCGTCGATATCGCAGACGCGGCGAGAGCCTTCGGCGAGAAGATCACAGGTCTGTTCAAGAAGGGCCCAGCTCATCTCGACTATCCAGTCTCCGAGACATACGAGGGTCCGCTAGACAGTACTCAGCGCACCGACGACATCTACGGTGAGCCGCTTACACATCACGTCAGCGTCTACCACAGTGGACGTTCAGACGAGCCAACACCCAAACCTGAGGCTGAGCACATCGATATTGCCGACACCGCAAAGTCGATTGGAGACAAGATTAGTGGATTGTTCAAGAGACGACCAACTGTTCCTGATTATCCAACTTCTGAGCCATATGAAGGTCCACTGATGGATACCAGCAGACGAGACGACATCGAGTCGCAACCACTGCAAACGGTTGTCACCGTCTACCACAGCGGTCGCTCTGATGTTCCACACGAGAAGGCCGTTATTGTCACGGAAGAAGTTCAACCGCCCAAGGATCAGTACTACGACTATCCTACAACGGCAGCTTACGAGGGTCCGTTGGACAGCACCCTACGCACCGACGACATCTACGGTGAACCGCTCACACACCATGTCAGCGTCTACCACAGTGGACGTTCAGACGAACCTGAAGAGAAGCCCGAAGGTGAGCACGTCGATATCGCAGATGCGGCGAAAGCCTTCGGCGAGAAGATCACAGGTCTGTTCAAGAAGGGCCCAGCTCATCTCGACTATCCAGTCTCCGAGACATACGAGGGTCCGCTAGACAGTACTCAGCGCACCGACGACATCTACGGTGAGCCGCTTACACATCACGTCAGCGTCTACCACAGTGGACGTTCAGACGAACCTGAAGAGAAGCCCGAAGGTGAGCACGTCGATATCGCAGATGCGGCGAAAGCCTTCGGCGAGAAGATCACAGGTCTGTTCAAGAAGGGCCCAGCTCATCTCGACTATCCAGTCTCCGAGACATACGAGGGTCCGCTAGACAGTACTCAGCGCACCGACGACATCTACGGTGAGCCGCTTACACATCACGTCAGCGTCTACCACAGTGGACGTTCAGACGAGCCAACACCCAAACCTGAGGCTGAGCACATCGATATTGCCGACACCGCAAAGTCGATTGGAGACAAGATTAGTGGATTGTTCAAGAGACGACCAACTGTTCCTGATTATCCAACTTCTGAGCCATATGAAGGTCCACTGATGGATACCAGCAGACGAGACGACATCGAGTCGCAACCACTGCAAACGGTTGTCACCGTCTACCACAGCGGTCGCTCTGATGTTCCACACGAGAAGGCCGTTATTGTCACGGAAGAAGTTCAACCGCCCAAGGATCAGTACTACGACTATCCTACAACGGCAGCTTACGAGGGTCCGTTGGACAGCACCCTACGCACCGACGACATCTACGGTGAACCGCTCACACACCATGTCAGCGTCTACCACAGTGGACGTTCAGACGAACCTGAAGAGAAGCCCGAAGGTGAGCACGTCGATATCGCAGATGCGGCGAAAGCCTTCGGCGAGAAGATCACAGGTCTGTTCAAGAAGGGCCCAGCTCATCTCGACTATCCAGTCTCCGAGACATACGAGGGTCCGCTAGACAGTACTCAGCGCACCGACGACATCTACGGTGAGCCGCTTACACATCACGTCAGCGTCTACCACAGTGGACGTTCAGACGAACCTGAAGAGAAGCCCGAAGGTGAGCACGTCGATATCGCAGATGCGGCGAAAGCCTTCGGCGAGAAGATCACAGGTCTGTTCAAGAAGGGCCCAGCTCATCTCGACTATCCAGTCTCCGAGACATACGAGGGTCCGCTAGACAGTACTCAGCGCACCGACGACATCTACGGTGAGCCGCTTACACATCACGTCAGCGTCTACCACAGTGGACGTTCAGACGAGCCAACACCCAAACCTGAGGCTGAGCACATCGATATTGCCGACACCGCAAAGTCGATTGGAGACAAGATTAGTGGATTGTTCAAGAGACGACCAACTGTTCCTGATTATCCAACTTCTGAGCCATATGAAGGTCCACTGATGGATACCAGCAGACGAGACGACATCGAGTCGCAACCACTGCAAACGGTTGTCACCGTCTACCACAGCGGTCGCTCTGATGTTCCACACGAGAAGGCCGTTATTGTCACGGAAGAAGTTCAACCGCCCAAGGATCAGTACTACGACTATCCTACAACGGCAGCTTACGAGGGTCCGTTGGACAGCACCCTACGCACCGACGACATCTACGGTGAACCGCTCACACACCATGTCAGCGTCTACCACAGTGGACGTTCAGACGAACCTGAAGAGAAGCCCGAAGGTGAGCACGTCGATATCGCAGATGCGGCGAAAGCCTTCGGCGAGAAGATCACAGGTCTGTTCAAGAAGGGCCCAGCTCATCTCGACTATCCAGTCTCCGAGACATACGAGGGTCCGCTAGACAGTACTCAGCGCACCGACGACATCTACGGTGAGCCGCTTACACATCACGTCAGCGTCTACCACAGTGGACGTTCAGACGAGCCAACACCCAAACCTGAGGCTGAGCACATCGATATTGCCGACACCGCAAAGTCGATTGGAGACAAGATTAGTGGATTGTTCAAGAGACGACCAACTGTTCCTGATTATCCAACTTCTGAGCCATATGAAGGTCCACTGATGGATACCAGCAGACGAGACGACATCGAGTCGCAACCACTGCAAACGGTTGTCACCGTCTACCACAGCGGTCGCTCTGATGTTCCACACGAGAAGGCCGTTATTGTCACGGAAGAAGTTCAACCGCCCAAGGATCAGTACTACGACTATCCTACAACGGCAGCTTACGAGGGTCCGTTGGACAGCACCCTACGCACCGACGACATCTACGGTGAACCGCTCACACACCATGTCAGCGTCTACCACAGTGGACGTTCAGACGAACCTGAAGAGAAGCCCGAAGGTGAGCACGTCGATATCGCAGATGCGGCGAAAGCCTTCGGCGAGAAGATCACAGGTCTGTTCAAGAAGGGCCCAGCTCATCTCGACTATCCAGTCTCCGAGACATACGAGGGTCCGCTAGACAGTACTCAGCGCACCGACGACATCTACGGTGAGCCGCTTACACATCACGTCAGCGTCTACCACAGTGGACGTTCAGACGAGCCAACACCCAAACCTGAGGCTGAGCACATCGATATTGCCGACACCGCAAAGTCGATTGGAGACAAGATTAGTGGATTGTTCAAGAGACGACCAACTGTTCCTGATTATCCAACTTCTGAGCCATATGAAGGTCCACTGATGGATACCAGCAGACGAGACGACATCGAGTCGCAACCACTGCAAACGGTTGTCACCGTCTACCACAGCGGTCGCTCTGATGTTCCACACGAGAAGGCCGTTATTGTCACGGAAGAAGTTCAACCGCCCAAGGATCAGTACTACGACTATCCTACAACGGCAGCTTACGAGGGTCCGTTGGACAGCACCCTACGCACCGACGACATCTACGGTGAACCGCTCACACACCATGTCAGCGTCTACCACAGTGGACGTTCAGACGAACCTGAAGAGAAGCCCGAAGGTGAGCACGTCGATATCGCAGATGCGGCGAAAGCCTTCGGCGAGAAGATCACAGGTCTGTTCAAGAAGGGCCCAGCTCATCTCGACTATCCAGTCTCCGAGACATACGAGGGTCCGCTAGACAGTACTCAGCGCACCGACGACATCTACGGTGAGCCGCTTACACATCACGTCAGCGTCTACCACAGTGGACGTTCAGACGAGCCAACACCCAAACCTGAGGCTGAGCACATCGATATTGCCGACACCGCAAAGTCGATTGGAGACAAGATTAGTGGATTGTTCAAGAGACGACCAACTGTTTCTGATTATCCAACTTCTGAGCCATATGAAGGTCCACTGATGGATACCAGCAGACGAGACGACATCGAGTCGCAACCACTGCAAACGGTTGTCACCGTCTACCACAGCGGTCGCTCTGATGTTCCACACGAGAAGGCCGTTATTGTCACGGAAGAAGTTCAACCGCCCAAGGATCAGTACTACGACTATCCTACAACGGCAGCTTACGAGGGTCCGTTGGACAGCACCCTACGCACCGACGACATCTACGGTGAACCGCTCACACACCATGTCAGCGTCTACCACAGTGGACGTTCAGACGAACCTGAAGAGAAGCCCGAAGGTGAGCACGTCGATATCGCAGATGCGGCGAAAGCCTTCGGCGAGAAGATCACAGGTCTGTTCAAGAAGGGCCCAGCTCATCTCGACTATCCAGTCTCCGAGACATACGAGGGTCCGCTAGACAGTACTCAGCGCACCGACGACATCTACGGTGAGCCGCTTACACATCACGTCAGCGTCTACCACAGTGGACGTTCAGACGAACCTGAGGAGAAGCCCGAAGGTGAGCACGTCGATATCGCAGACGCGGCGAGAGCCTTCGGCGAGAAGATCACAGGTCTGTTCAAGAAGGGCCCAGCTCATCTCGACTATCCAGTCTCCGAGACATACGAGGGTCCGCTAGACAGTACTCAGCGCACCGACGACATCTACGGTGAGCCGCTTACACATCACGTCAGCGTCTACCACAGTGGACGTTCAGACGAGCCAACACCCAAACCTGAGGCTGAGCACATCGATATTGCCGACACCGCAAAGTCGATTGGAGACAAGATTAGTGGATTGTTCAAGAGACGACCAACTGTTCCTGATTATCCAACTTCTGAGCCATATGAAGGTCCACTGATGGATACCAGCAGACGAGACGACATCGAGTCGCAACCACTGCAAACGGTTGTCACCGTCTACCACAGCGGTCGCTCTGATGTTCCACACGAGAAGGCCGTTATTGTCACGGAAGAAGTTCAACCGCCCAAGGATCAGTACTACGACTATCCTACAACGGCAGCTTACGAGGGTCCGTTGGACAGCACCCTACGCACCGACGACATCTACGGTGAACCGCTCACACACCATGTCAGCGTCTACCACAGTGGACGTTCAGACGAACCTGAAGAGAAGCCCGAAGGTGAGCACGTCGATATCGCAGATGCGGCGAAAGCCTTCGGCGAGAAGATCACAGGTCTGTTCAAGAAGGGCCCAGCTCATCTCGACTATCCAGTCTCCGAGACATACGAGGGTCCGCTAGACAGTACTCAGCGCACCGACGACATCTACGGTGAGCCGCTTACACATCACGTCAGCGTCTACCACAGTGGACGTTCAGACGAGCCAACACCCAAACCTGAGGCTGAGCACATCGATATTGCCGACACCGCAAAGTCGATTGGAGACAAGATTAGTGGATTGTTCAAGAGACGACCGACTGTTCCTGATTATCCAACTTCTGAGCCATATGAAGGTCCACTGATGGATACCAGCAGACGAGACGACATCGAGTCGCAACCACTGCAAACGGTTGTCACCGTCTACCACAGCGGTCGCTCTGATGTTCCACACGAGAAGGCCGTTATTGTCACGGAAGAAGTTCAACCGCCCAAGGATCAGTACTACGACTATCCTACAACGGCAGCTTACGAGGGTCCGTTGGACAGCACCCTACGCACCGACGACATCTACGGTGAACCGCTCACACACCATGTCAGCGTCTACCACAGTGGACGTTCAGACGAACCTGAAGAGAAGCCCGAAGGTGAGCACGTCGATATCGCAGATGCGGCGAAAGCCTTCGGCGAGAAGATCACAGGTCTGTTCAAGAAGGGCCCAGCTCATCTCGACTATCCAGTCTCCGAGACATACGAGGGTCCGCTAGACAGTACTCAGCGCACCGACGACATCTACGGTGAGCCGCTTACACATCACGTCAGCGTCTACCACAGTGGACGTTCAGACGAGCCAACACCCAAACCTGAGGCTGAGCACATCGATATTGCCGACACCGCAAAGTCGATTGGAGACAAGATTAGTGGATTGTTCAAGAGACGACCAACTGTTCCTGATTATCCAACTTCTGAGCCATATGAAGGTCCACTGATGGATACCAGCAGACGAGACGACATCGAGTCGCAACCACTGCAAACGGTTGTCACCGTCTACCACAGCGGTCGCTCTGATGTTCCACACGAGAAGGCCGTTATTGTCACGGAAGAAGTTCAACCGCCCAAGGATCAGTACTACGACTATCCTACAACGGCAGCTTACGAGGGTCCGTTGGACAGCACCCTACGCACCGACGACATCTACGGTGAACCGCTCACACACCATGTCAGCGTCTACCACAGTGGACGTTCAGACGAACCTGAAGAGAAGCCCGAAGGTGAGCACGTCGATATCGCAGATGCGGCGAAAGCCTTCGGCGAGAAGATCACAGGTCTGTTCAAGAAGGGCCCAGCTCATCTCGACTATCCAGTCTCCGAGACATACGAGGGTCCGCTAGACAGTACTCAGCGCACCGACGACATCTACGGTGAGCCGCTTACACATCACGTCAGCGTCTACCACAGTGGACGTTCAGACGAACCTGAGGAGAAGCCCGAAGGTGAGCACGTCGATATCGCAGACGCGGCGAGAGCCTTCGGCGAGAAGATCACAGGTCTGTTCAAGAAGGGCCCAGCTCATCTCGACTATCCAGTCTCCGAGACATACGAGGGTCCGCTAGACAGTACTCAGCGCACCGACGACATCTACGGTGAGCCGCTTACACATCACGTCAGCGTCTACCACAGTGGACGTTCAGACGAGCCAACACCCAAACCTGAGGCTGAGCACATCGATATTGCCGACACCGCAAAGTCGATTGGAGACAAGATTAGTGGATTGTTCAAGAGACGACCAACTGTTCCTGATTATCCAACTTCTGAGCCATATGAAGGTCCACTGATGGATACCAGCAGACGAGACGACATCGAGTCGCAACCACTGCAAACGGTTGTCACCGTCTACCACAGCGGTCGCTCTGATGTTCCACACGAGAAGGCCGTTATTGTCACGGAAGAAGTTCAACCGCCCAAGGATCAGTACTACGACTATCCTACAACGGCAGCTTACGAGGGTCCGTTGGACAGCACCCTACGCACCGACGACATCTACGGTGAACCGCTCACACACCATGTCAGCGTCTACCACAGTGGACGTTCAGACGAACCTGAAGAGAAGCCCGAAGGTGAGCACGTCGATATCGCAGATGCGGCGAAAGCCTTCGGCGAGAAGATCACAGGTCTGTTCAAGAAGGGCCCAGCTCATCTCGACTATCCAGTCTCCGAGACATACGAGGGTCCGCTAGACAGTACTCAGCGCACCGACGACATCTACGGTGAGCCGCTTACACATCACGTCAGCGTCTACCACAGTGGACGTTCAGACGAGCCAACACCCAAACCTGAGGCTGAGCACATCGATATTGCCGACACCGCAAAGTCGATTGGAGACAAGATTAGTGGATTGTTCAAGAGACGACCGACTGTTCCTGATTATCCAACTTCTGAGCCATATGAAGGTCCACTGATGGATACCAGCAGACGAGACGACATCGAGTCGCAACCACTGCAAACGGTTGTCACCGTCTACCACAGCGGTCGCTCTGATGTTCCACACGAGAAGGCCGTTATTGTCACGGAAGAAGTTCAACCGCCCAAGGATCAGTACTACGACTATCCTACAACGGCAGCTTACGAGGGTCCGTTGGACAGCACCCTACGCACCGACGACATCTACGGTGAACCGCTCACACACCATGTCAGCGTCTACCACAGTGGACGTTCAGACGAACCTGAAGAGAAGCCCGAAGGTGAGCACGTCGATATCGCAGATGCGGCGAAAGCCTTCGGCGAGAAGATCACAGGTCTGTTCAAGAAGGGCCCAGCTCATCTCGACTATCCAGTCTCCGAGACATACGAGGGTCCGCTAGACAGTACTCAGCGCACCGACGACATCTACGGTGAGCCGCTTACACATCACGTCAGCGTCTACCACAGTGGACGTTCAGACGAGCCAACACCCAAACCTGAGGCTGAGCACATCGATATTGCCGACACCGCAAAGTCGATTGGAGACAAGATTAGTGGATTGTTCAAGAGACGACCGACTGTTCCTGATTATCCAACTTCTGAGCCATATGAAGGTCCACTGATGGATACCAGCAGACGAGACGACATCGAGTCGCAACCACTGCAAACGGTTGTCACCGTCTACCACAGCGGTCGCTCTGATGTTCCACACGAGAAGGCCGTTATTGTCACGGAAGAAGTTCAACCGACCAAGGATCAGTACTACGACTATCCTACAACGGCAGCTTACGAGGGTCCGTTGGACAGCACCCTACGCACCGACGACATCTACGGTGAACCGCTCACACACCATGTCAGCGTCTACCACAGTGGACGTTCAGACGAACCTGAAGAGAAGCCCGAAGGTGAGCACGTCGATATCGCAGATGCGGCGAAAGCCTTCGGCGAGAAGATCACAGGTCTGTTCAAGAAGGGCCCAGCTCATCTCGACTATCCAGTCTCCGAGACATACGAGGGTCCGCTAGACAGTACTCAGCGCACCGACGACATCTACGGTGAGCCGCTTACACATCACGTCAGCGTCTACCACAGTGGACGTTCAGACGAGCCAACACCCAAACCTGAGGCTGAGCACATCGATATTGCCGACACCGCAAAGTCGATTGGAGACAAGATTAGTGGATTGTTCAAGAGACGACCAACTGTTCCTGATTATCCAACTTCTGAGCCATATGAAGGTCCACTGATGGATACCAGCAGACGAGACGACATCGAGTCGCAACCACTGCAAACGGTTGTCACCGTCTACCACAGCGGTCGCTCTGATGTTCCACACGAGAAGGCCGTTATTGTCACGGAAGAAGTTCAACCGCCCAAGGATCAGTACTACGACTATCCTACAACGGCAGCTTACGAGGGTCCGTTGGACAGCACCCTACGCACCGACGACATCTACGGTGAACCGCTCACACACCATGTCAGCGTCTACCACAGTGGACGTTCAGACGAACCTGAAGAGAAGCCCGAAGGTGAGCACGTCGATATCGCAGATGCGGCGAAAGCCTTCGGCGAGAAGATCACAGGTCTGTTCAAGAAGGGCCCAGCTCATCTCGACTATCCAGTCTCCGAGACATACGAGGGTCCGCTAGACAGTACTCAGCGCACCGACGACATCTACGGTGAGCCGCTTACACATCACGTCAGCGTCTACCACAGTGGACGTTCAGACGAACCTGAAGAGAAGCCCGAAGGTGAGCACGTCGATATCGCAGACGCGGCGAAAGCCTTCGGCGAGAAGATCACAGGTCTGTTCAAGAAGGGCCCAGCTCATCTCGACTATCCAGTCTCCGAGACATACGAGGGTCCGCTAGACAGTACTCAGCGCACCGACGACATCTACGGTGAGCCGCTTACACATCACGTCAGCGTCTACCACAGTGGACGTTCAGACGAGCCAACACCCAAACCTGAGGCTGAGCACATCGATATTGCCGACACCGCAAAGTCGATTGGAGACAAGATTAGTGGATTGTTCAAGAGACGACCAACTGTTCCTGATTATCCAACTTCTGAGCCATATGAAGGTCCACTGATGGATACCAGCAGACGAGACGACATCGAGTCGCAACCACTGCAAACGGTTGTCACCGTCTACCACAGCGGTCGCTCTGATGTTCCACACGAGAAGGCCGTTATTGTCACGGAAGAAGTTCAACCGCCCAAGGATCAGTACTACGACTATCCTACAACGGCAGCTTACGAGGGTCCGTTGGACAGCACCCTACGCACCGACGACATCTACGGTGAACCGCTCACACACCATGTCAGCGTCTACCACAGTGGACGTTCAGACGAACCTGAAGAGAAGCCCGAAGGTGAGCACGTCGATATCGCAGATGCGGCGAAAGCCTTCGGCGAGAAGATCACAGGTCTGTTCAAGAAGGGCCCAGCTCATCTCGACTATCCAGTCTCCGAGACATACGAGGGTCCGCTAGACAGTACTCAGCGCACCGACGACATCTACGGTGAGCCGCTTACACATCACGTCAGCGTCTACCACAGTGGACGTTCAGACGAGCCAACACCCAAACCTGAGGCTGAGCACATCGATATTGCCGACACCGCAAAGTCGATTGGAGACAAGATTAGTGGATTGTTCAAGAGACGACCAACTGTTCCTGATTATCCAACTTCTGAGCCATATGAAGGTCCACTGATGGATACCAGCAGACGAGACGACATCGAGTCGCAACCACTGCAAACGGTTGTCACCGTCTACCACAGCGGTCGCTCTGATGTTCCACACGAGAAGGCCGTTATTGTCACGGAAGAAGTTCAACCGCCCAAGGATCAGTACTACGACTATCCTACAACGGCAGCTTACGAGGGTCCGTTGGACAGCACCCTACGCACCGACGACATCTACGGTGAACCGCTCACACACCATGTCAGCGTCTACCACAGTGGACGTTCAGACGAACCTGAAGAGAAGCCCGAAGGTGAGCACGTCGATATCGCAGATGCGGCGAAAGCCTTCGGCGAGAAGATCACAGGTCTGTTCAAGAAGGGCCCAGCTCATCTCGACTATCCAGTCTCCGAGACATACGAGGGTCCGCTAGACAGTACTCAGCGCACCGACGACATCTACGGTGAGCCGCTTACACATCACGTCAGCGTCTACCACAGTGGACGTTCAGACGAGCCAACACCCAAACCTGAGGCTGAGCACATCGATATTGCCGACACCGCAAAGTCGATTGGAGACAAGATTAGTGGATTGTTCAAGAGACGACCAACTGTTCCTGATTATCCAACTTCTGAGCCATATGAAGGTCCACTGATGGATACCAGCAGACGAGACGACATCGAGTCGCAACCACTGCAAACGGTTGTCACCGTCTACCACAGCGGTCGCTCTGATGTTCCACACGAGAAGGCCGTTATTGTCACGGAAGAAGTTCAACCGCCCAAGGATCAGTACTACGACTATCCTACAACGGCAGCTTACGAGGGTCCGTTGGACAGCACCCTACGCACCGACGACATCTACGGTGAACCGCTCACACACCATGTCAGCGTCTACCACAGTGGACGTTCAGACGAACCTGAAGAGAAGCCCGAAGGTGAGCACGTCGATATCGCAGATGCGGCGAAAGCCTTCGGCGAGAAGATCACAGGTCTGTTCAAGAAGGGCCCAGCTCATCTCGACTATCCAGTCTCCGAGACATACGAGGGTCCGCTAGACAGTACTCAGCGCACCGACGACATCTACGGTGAGCCGCTTACACATCACGTCGTTCAGCGTCTACCACAGTGGACGTTCAGACGAGCCAACACCCAAACCTGAGGCTGAGCACATCGATATTGCCGACACCGCAAAGTCGATTGGAGACAAGATTAGTGGATTGTTCAAGAGACGACCGACTGTTCCTGATTATCCAACTTCTGAGCCATATGAAGGTCCACTGATGGATACCAGCAGACGAGACGACATCGAGTCGCAACCACTGCAAACGGTTGTCACCGTCTACCACAGCGGTCGCTCTGATGTTCCACACGAGAAGGCCGTTATTGTCACGGAAGAAGTTCAACCGCCCAAGGATCAGTACTACGACTATCCTACAACGGCAGCTTACGAGGGTCCGTTGGACAGCACCCTACGCACCGACGACATCTACGGTGAACCGCTCACACACCATGTCAGCGTCTACCACAGTGGACGTTCAGACGAACCTGAAGAGAAGCCCGAAGGTGAGCACGTCGATATCGCAGATGCGGCGAAAGCCTTCGGCGAGAAGATCACAGGTCTGTTCAAGAAGGGCCCAGCTCATCTCGACTATCCAGTCTCCGAGACATACGAGGGTCCGCTAGACAGTACTCAGCGCACCGACGACATCTACGGTGAGCCGCTTACACATCACGTCAGCGTCTACCACAGTGGACGTTCAGACGAGCCAACACCCAAACCTGAGGCTGAGCACATCGATATTGCCGACACCGCAAAGTCGATTGGAGACAAGATTAGTGGATTGTTCAAGAGACGACCAACTGTTCCTGATTATCCAACTTCTGAGCCATATGAAGGTCCACTGATGGATACCAGCAGACGAGACGACATCGAGTCGCAACCACTGCAAACGGTTGTCACCGTCTACCACAGCGGTCGCTCTGATGTTCCACACGAGAAGGCCGTTATTGTCACGGAAGAAGTTCAACCGCCCAAGGATCAGTACTACGACTATCCTACAACGGCAGCTTACGAGGGTCCGTTGGACAGCACCCTACGCACCGACGACATCTACGGTGAACCGCTCACACACCATGTCAGCGTCTACCACAGTGGACGTTCAGACGAACCTGAAGAGAAGCCCGAAGGTGAGCACGTCGATATCGCAGATGCGGCGAAAGCCTTCGGCGAGAAGATCACAGGTCTGTTCAAGAAGGGCCCAGCTCATCTCGACTATCCAGTCTCCGAGACATACGAGGGTCCGCTAGACAGTACTCAGCGCACCGACGACATCTACGGTGAGCCGCTTACACATCACGTCAGCGTCTACCACAGTGGACGTTCAGACGAACCTGAAGAGAAGCCCGAAGGTGAGCACGTCGATATCGCAGATGCGGCGAAAGCCTTCGGCGAGAAGATCACAGGTCTGTTCAAGAAGGGCCCAGCTCATCTCGACTATCCAGTCTCCGAGACATACGAGGGTCCGCTAGACAGTACTCAGCGCACCGACGACATCTACGGTGAGCCGCTTACACATCACGTCAGCGTCTACCACAGTGGACGTTCAGACGAGCCAACACCCAAACCTGAGGCTGAGCACATCGATATTGCCGACACCGCAAAGTCGATTGGAGACAAGATTAGTGGATTGTTCAAGAGACGACCGACTGTTCCTGATTATCCAACTTCTGAGCCATATGAAGGTCCACTGATGGATACCAGCAGACGAGACGACATCGAGTCGCAACCACTGCAAACGGTTGTCACCGTCTACCACAGCGGTCGCTCTGATGTTCCACACGAGAAGGCCGTTATTGTCACGGAAGAAGTTCAACCGCCCAAGGATCAGTACTACGACTATCCTACAACGGCAGCTTACGAGGGTCCGTTGGACAGCACCCTACGCACCGACGACATCTACGGTGAACCGCTCACACACCATGTCAGCGTCTACCACAGTGGACGTTCAGACGAACCTGAAGAGAAGCCCGAAGGTGAGCACGTCGATATCGCAGATGCGGCGAAAGCCTTCGGCGAGAAGATCACAGGTCTGTTCAAGAAGGGCCCAGCTCATCTCGACTATCCAGTCTCCGAGACATACGAGGGTCCGCTAGACAGTACTCAGCGCACCGACGACATCTACGGTGAGCCGCTTACACATCACGTCAGCGTCTACCACAGTGGACGTTCAGACGAGCCAACACCCAAACCTGAGGCTGAGCACATCGATATTGCCGACACCGCAAAGTCGATTGGAGACAAGATTAGTGGATTGTTCAAGAGACGACCAACTGTTCCTGATTATCCAACTTCTGAGCCATATGAAGGTCCACTGATGGATACCAGCAGACGAGACGACATCGAGTCGCAACCACTGCAAACGGTTGTCACCGTCTACCACAGCGGTCGCTCTGATGTTCCACACGAGAAGGCCGTTATTGTCACGGAAGAAGTTCAACCGCCCAAGGATCAGTACTACGACTATCCTACAACGGCAGCTTACGAGGGTCCGTTGGACAGCACCCTACGCACCGACGACATCTACGGTGAACCGCTCACACACCATGTCAGCGTCTACCACAGTGGACGTTCAGACGAACCTGAAGAGAAGCCCGAAGGTGAGCACGTCGATATCGCAGATGCGGCGAAAGCCTTCGGCGAGAAGATCACAGGTCTGTTCAAGAAGGGCCCAGCTCATCTCGACTATCCAGTCTCCGAGACATACGAGGGTCCGCTAGACAGTACTCAGCGCACCGACGACATCTACGGTGAGCCGCTTACACATCACGTCAGCGTCTACCACAGTGGACGTTCAGACGAACCTGAAGAGAAGCCCGAAGGTGAGCACGTCGATATCGCAGATGCGGCGAAAGCCTTCGGCGAGAAGATCACAGGTCTGTTCAAGAAGGGCCCAGCTCATCTCGACTATCCAGTCTCCGAGACATACGAGGGTCCGCTAGACAGTACTCAGCGCACCGACGACATCTACGGTGAGCCGCTTACACATCACGTCAGCGTCTACCACAGTGGACGTTCAGACGAGCCAACACCCAAACCTGAGGCTGAGCACATCGATATTGCCGACACCGCAAAGTCGATTGGAGACAAGATTAGTGGATTGTTCAAGAGACGACCGACTGTTCCTGATTATCCAACTTCTGAGCCATATGAAGGTCCACTGATGGATACCAGCAGACGAGACGACATCGAGTCGCAACCACTGCAAACGGTTGTCACCGTCTACCACAGCGGTCGCTCTGATGTTCCACACGAGAAGGCCGTTATTGTCACGGAAGAAGTTCAACCGCCCAAGGATCAGTACTACGACTATCCTACAACGGCAGCTTACGAGGGTCCGTTGGACAGCACCCTACGCACCGACGACATCTACGGTGAACCGCTCACACACCATGTCAGCGTCTACCACAGTGGACGTTCAGACGAACCTGAAGAGAAGCCCGAAGGTGAGCACGTCGATATCGCAGATGCGGCGAAAGCCTTCGGCGAGAAGATCACAGGTCTGTTCAAGAAGGGCCCAGCTCATCTCGACTATCCAGTCTCCGAGACATACGAGGGTCCGCTAGACAGTACTCAGCGCACCGACGACATCTACGGTGAGCCGCTTACACATCACGTCAGCGTCTACCACAGTGGACGTTCAGACGAGCCAACACCCAAACCTGAGGCTGAGCACATCGATATTGCCGACACCGCAAAGTCGATTGGAGACAAGATTAGTGGATTGTTCAAGAGACGACCGACTGTTCCTGATTATCCAACTTCTGAGCCATATGAAGGTCCACTGATGGATACCAGCAGACGAGACGACATCGAGTCGCAACCACTGCAAACGGTTGTCACCGTCTACCACAGCGGTCGCTCTGATGTTCCACACGAGAAGGCCGTTATTGTCACGGAAGAAGTTCAACCGCCCAAGGATCAGTACTACGACTATCCTACAACGGCAGCTTACGAGGGTCCGTTGGACAGCACCCTACGCACCGACGACATCTACGGTGAACCGCTCACACACCATGTCAGCGTCTACCACAGTGGACGTTCAGACGAACCTGAAGAGAAGCCCGAAGGTGAGCACGTCGATATCGCAGATGCGGCGAAAGCCTTCGGCGAGAAGATCACAGGTCTGTTCAAGAAGGGCCCAGCTCATCTCGACTATCCAGTCTCCGAGACATACGAGGGTCCGCTAGACAGTACTCAGCGCACCGACGACATCTACGGTGAGCCGCTTACACATCACGTCAGCGTCTACCACAGTGGACGTTCAGACGAACCTGAAGAGAAGCCCGAAGGTGAGCACGTCGATATCGCAGATGCGGCGAAAGCCTTCGGCGAGAAGATCACAGGTCTGTTCAAGAAGGGCCCAGCTCATCTCGACTATCCAGTCTCCGAGACATACGAGGGTCCGCTAGACAGTACTCAGCGCACCGACGACATCTACGGTGAGCCGCTTACACATCACGTCAGCGTCTACCACAGTGGACGTTCAGACGAGCCAACACCCAAACCTGAGGCTGAGCACATCGATATTGCCGACACCGCAAAGTCGATTGGAGACAAGATTAGTGGATTGTTCAAGAGACGACCGACTGTTCCTGATTATCCAACTTCTGAGCCATATGAAGGTCCACTGATGGATACCAGCAGACGAGACGACATCGAGTCGCAACCACTGCAAACGGTTGTCACCGTCTACCACAGCGGTCGCTCTGATGTTCCACACGAGAAGGCCGTTATTGTCACGGAAGAAGTTCAACCGCCCAAGGATCAGTACTACGACTATCCTACAACGGCAGCTTACGAGGGTCCGTTGGACAGCACCCTACGCACCGACGACATCTACGGTGAACCGCTCACACACCATGTCAGCGTCTACCACAGTGGACGTTCAGACGAACCTGAAGAGAAGCCCGAAGGTGAGCACGTCGATATCGCAGATGCGGCGAAAGCCTTCGGCGAGAAGATCACAGGTCTGTTCAAGAAGGGCCCAGCTCATCTCGACTATCCAGTCTCCGAGACATACGAGGGTCCGCTAGACAGTACTCAGCGCACCGACGACATCTACGGTGAGCCGCTTACACATCACGTCAGCGTCTACCACAGTGGACGTTCAGACGAGCCAACACCCAAACCTGAGGCTGAGCACATCGATATTGCCGACACCGCAAAGTCGATTGGAGACAAGATTAGTGGATTGTTCAAGAGACGACCGACTGTTCCTGATTATCCAACTTCTGAGCCATATGAAGGTCCACTGATGGATACCAGCAGACGAGACGACATCGAGTCGCAACCACTGCAAACGGTTGTCACCGTCTACCACAGCGGTCGCTCTGATGTTCCACACGAGAAGGCCGTTATTGTCACGGAAGAAGTTCAACCGACCAAGGATCAGTACTACGACTATCCTACAACGGCAGCTTACGAGGGTCCGTTGGACAGCACCCTACGCACCGACGACATCTACGGTGAACCGCTCACACACCATGTCAGCGTCTACCACAGTGGACGTTCAGACGAACCTGAAGAGAAGCCCGAAGGTGAGCACGTCGATATCGCAGATGCGGCGAAAGCCTTCGGCGAGAAGATCACAGGTCTGTTCAAGAAGGGCCCAGCTCATCTCGACTATCCAGTCTCCGAGACATACGAGGGTCCGCTAGACAGTACTCAGCGCACCGACGACATCTACGGTGAGCCGCTTACACATCACGTCAGCGTCTACCACAGTGGACGTTCAGACGAACCTGAAGAGAAGCCCGAAGGTGAGCACGTCGATATCGCAGATGCGGCGAAAGCCTTCGGCGAGAAGATCACAGGTCTGTTCAAGAAGGGCCCAGCTCATCTCGACTATCCAGTCTCCGAGACATACGAGGGTCCGCTAGACAGTACTCAGCGCACCGACGACATCTACGGTGAGCCGCTTACACATCACGTCAGCGTCTACCACAGTGGACGTTCAGACGAGCCAACACCCAAACCTGAGGCTGAGCACATCGATATTGCCGACACCGCAAAGTCGATTGGAGACAAGATTAGTGGATTGTTCAAGAGACGACCGACTGTTCCTGATTATCCAACTTCTGAGCCATATGAAGGTCCACTGATGGATACCAGCAGACGAGACGACATCGAGTCGCAACCACTGCAAACGGTTGTCACCGTCTACCACAGCGGTCGCTCTGATGTTCCACACGAGAAGGCCGTTATTGTCACGGAAGAAGTTCAACCGACCAAGGATCAGTACTACGACTATCCTACAACGGCAGCTTACGAGGGTCCGTTGGACAGCACCCTACGCACCGACGACATCTACGGTGAACCGCTCACACACCATGTCAGCGTCTACCACAGTGGACGTTCAGACGAACCTGAAGAGAAGCCCGAAGGTGAGCACGTCGATATCGCAGATGCGGCGAAAGCCTTCGGCGAGAAGATCACAGGTCTGTTCAAGAAGGGCCCAGCTCATCTCGACTATCCAGTCTCCGAGACATACGAGGGTCCGCTAGACAGTACTCAGCGCACCGACGACATCTACGGTGAGCCGCTTACACATCACGTCAGCGTCTACCACAGTGGACGTTCAGACGAACCTGAAGAGAAGCCCGAAGGTGGCACGTCGATATCGCAGATGCGGCGAAAGCCTTCGGCGAGAAGATCACAGGTCTGTTCAAGAAGGGCCCAGCTCATCTCGACTATCCAGTCTCCGAGACATACGAGGGTCCGCTAGACAGTACTCAGCGCACCGACGACATCTACGGTGAGCCGCTTACACATCACGTCAGCGTCTACCACAGTGGACGTTCAGACGAGCCAACACCCAAACCTGAGGCTGAGCACATCGATATTGCCGACACCGCAAAGTCGATCGGAGACAAGATTAGTGGATTGTTCAAGAGACGACCGACTGTTCCTGATTATCCAACTTCTGAGCCATATGAAGGTCCACTGATGGATACCAGCAGACGAGACGACATCGAGTCGCAACCACTGCAAACGGTTGTCACCGTCTACCACAGCGGTCGCTCTGATGTTCCACACGAGAAGGCCGTTATTGTCACGGAAGAAGTTCAACCGACCAAGGATCAGTACTACGACTATCCTACAACGGCAGCTTACGAGGGTCCGTTGGACAGCACCCTACGCACCGACGACATCTACGGTGAACCGCTCACACACCATGTCAGCGTCTACCACAGTGGACGTTCAGACGAACCTGAAGAGAAGCCCGAAGGTGAGCACGTCGATATCGCAGATGCGGCGAAAGCCTTCGGCGAGAAGATCACAGGTCTGTTCAAGAAGGGCCCAGCTCATCTCGACTATCCAGTCTCCGAGACATACGAGGGTCCGCTAGACAGTACTCAGCGCACCGACGACATCTACGGTGAGCCGCTTACACATCACGTCAGCGTCTACCACAGTGGACGTTCAGACGAGCCAACACCCAAACCTGAGGCTGAGCACATCGATATTGCCGACACCGCAAAGTCGATCGGAGACAAGATTAGTGGATTGTTCAAGAGACGACCGACTGTTCCTGATTATCCAACTTCTGAGCCATATGAAGGTCCACTGATGGATACCAGCAGACGAGACGACATCGAGTCGCAACCACTGCAAACGGTTGTCACCGTCTACCACAGCGGTCGCTCGGATGTTCCACACGAGAAGGCCGTTATTGTCACGGAAGAAGTTCAACCGACCAAGGATCAGTACTACGACTATCCTACAACGGCAGCTTACGAGGGTCCGTTGGACAGCACCCTACGCACCGACGACATCTACGGTGAACCGCTCACACACCATGTCAGCGTCTACCACAGTGGACGTTCAGACGAACCTGAAGAGAAGCCCGAAGGTGAGCACGTCGATATCGCAGATGCGGCGAAAGCCTTCGGCGAGAAGATCACAGGTCTGTTCAAGAAGGGCCCAGCTCATCTCGACTATCCAGTCTCCGAGACATACGAGGGTCCGCTAGACAGTACTCAGCGCACCGACGACATCTACGGTGAGCCGCTTACACATCACGTCAGCGTCTACCACAGTGGACGTTCAGACGAACCTGAAGAGAAGCCCGAAGGTGAGCACGTCGATATCGCAGATGCGGCGAAAGCCTTCGGCGAGAAGATCACAGGTCTGTTCAAGAAGGGCCCAGCTCATCTCGACTATCCAGTCTCCGAGACATACGAGGGTCCGCTAGACAGTACTCAGCGCACCGACGACATCTACGGTGAGCCGCTTACACATCACGTCAGCGTCTACCACAGTGGACGTTCAGACGAGCCAACACCCAAACCTGAGGCTGAGCACATCGATATTGCCGACACCGCAAAGTCGATTGGAGACAAGATTAGTGGATTGTTCAAGAAACGACCAACTGTTCCTGATTATCCAACTTCTGAGCCATATGAAGGTCCACTGATGGATACCAGCAGACGAGACGACATCGAGTCGCAACCACTGCAAACGGTTGTCACCGTCTACCACAGCGGTCGCTCTGATGTTCCACACGAGAAGGCCGTTATTGTCACGGAAGAAGTTCAACCGACCAAGGATCAGTACTACGACTATCCTACAACGGCAGCTTACGAGGGTCCGTTGGACAGCACCCTACGCACCGACGACATCTACGGTGAACCGCTCACACACCATGTCAGCGTCTACCACAGTGGACGTTCAGACGAACCTGAAGAGAAGCCCGAAGGTGAGCACGTCGATATCGCAGATGCGGCGAAAGCCTTCGGCGAGAAGATCACAGGTCTGTTCAAGAAGGGCCCAGCTCATCTCGACTATCCAGTCTCCGAGACATACGAGGGTCCGCTAGACAGTACTCAGCGCACCGACGACATCTACGGTGAGCCGCTTACACATCACGTCAGCGTCTACCACAGTGGACGTTCAGACGACTTGAGCACGTCGATATCGCAGATGCGGCCTGAATCAGGTCTGTTCGTGCATCCATTCCGAGACATACGGGGTCCGCTAAAGTCTCAGCGCACTCTCCACACGACACCACAGTACGTACGACTCAACCGAACCAGATTTCGTGCATATTGTGAGAGACATGGTATCAACCGAACTGAGAGGCAGTGTAGCCGATCGAAACTATCCAATGACGGAGGCCTATTGCGGTCCACTAGACAGCATGCGACGCAGCGACGATATCTGTGGTCAACCACTCACACATTACGTTATGGTGTATCACAGCGGATTCTCAGATGAAACTTCGCAGGACTTGCTGCCGAGATATGCTCAACCATTACGTAGTGGAACTCACGAAATTTCTCATTGGGAAACCGAATCACGGCAGCTTACCTGCTCTACATCTGAAATATCTGACCGATCATTGCGCAGAGACCATGATATGAATGGTGCGATTCCTGCGCACTATATGGACACGTATCGTTCTGGAGGTCGAGAAGAAGATACGAAACAGCTCTCCCGCGACTCAATGAAGAATCTTCCTCCTTACGCGTATCATGGTGCAGATGAAACTCGTAACAAAGTGGATCTTGACGTTTATTTGAATGTAAGGCCGGGATCTATCGAACCGGTCGAAGATAGGACGGGCCTCCGAAACGACGAACTTGTTTATTTGAGGGCAGATAAACTAGAGAGTGATCAGCAGCCTGTTGGTTTTTCGGTATCAATTAGTGCGAGACAACCAGTTGACCGTACAATTTCTGAGCTGTTCTCTTCTCCTTCGAGAGAATTGCCATCAGACACACGGTATCTGCGGGACCACTCCGTTAGGAGCGATCGTGGGAGACGTCACAGACTTTCACCGCATACATGGACTACTGTTCGAGAACGCACTGAGGTGACCTACGTTAGAAAAGTTCGCATCGAAAGATCATTAAGTCCCCGAAGCCCACCACGTTCGCACTTCATCAAAAGGGTTCCATATAAAGCAAGCCCTATCACTCCGGAAAATGCCTACACCTGCAGGTCCTCCAACTTCGATGAGCGTGTAATGGTCCATCATCCGATATACCCACCAAATCAATCATTATATCGAAATGGATCATACAACACGGATTCTAGGAGTGCTCCTTCCATGCCTTACACTCCAGTTCGTGAGGTGGCCGCTTTCGATCGGACCGAATGGATTGACCAGCATCCAAGTTACATACCGCCTAATCGCCGCGCGGATGAAATCTTCACAGTAGGCACACCGTTCATAATGGGACATGTGGAAAGAGATGGTAATGGTTGTGCCTACTTACGCTACCAGAACAGTGGTCTACAAGAGCGCACCCCTCTGCCAGAAAGGCTTGACGACCTGCCGATGATAGAGGAAGGAGCAATTGAGTGTCGGCGGGCCACAGTTCGAGCCGGCCTACGGGATATGGATACCGTCGGTCTCGTGCAGGATGAGGAGGAGCTCGAACGTCGACGTCGACCAATCCGACGTGCAAGGCAGCGCATGCGAAACTACTGCACTATGCTCTAGATGGGAGCAAAATCTCCACACACGTCCATTCTACCGTTCCAACTTGGAGTCTCGCCCTCACAATGCCGAATCTGGTGCGAATGCGATGACGACAACCACACCTACACACACATTAGATGGTGTACTCCACACTTGAGACGCTTGCTTAATGGCATTGCTTGCGCGAAACGTTTGTAGTAATGCCTGCTCACCATTCTCATGTCAGCATACAAATAGGTTCATAACGCAATTTTCTATATAGAGTATTTGTTTTGTTGTATTTTTTGCCGACGTTGGAAGTTGTTACCAACATCGCACACCGGGTAATCTCAATATATCCAGCTTTCAATAGACGCGTGCTCGTTGTTGCGAATATTTTCTCTTTTAAACATAATAAATTTTATATTGAACGATGTTTCATAGATCAAGAATGCGTTACAATCGGAGTGACAGTATGAAATGCTAAATCAAATGTCAAATGTTGGTCTGGCCACATGTCGTCGTAGAACGATTTTTCAAAGGAGTTAGCTGCAGTTAAAAAAGGTTTTGTTAAAAGTTCCGACCGGTCTTCGGTCAATTTCTTCCTCGAATCTTCTCCTTTTAAGGTTATTTGGAGCGCTGCTCACGAATCTGATGTCCGTTCCCACCATATCGCTTGCAGGAGTTAGCTGGTCCGGGTAGGATCACCAGTTTAGACAAAACTCCGTCTACGATGGTTGATTTGCGTTCTGATAACGATTGTGACATTTGTTATTTGAATTTCGGACCAGCATGTCCCATATCGTCAAATTGGGTGGTCCTGTCAAAATCACCGATTTGGTTGAAACTGCGGCCAGGTAGGTTGATTAGGGATTACGGATCTGATATCTTTTTCTGAGATTTCGATTGAGTTCGACAGATTCAGGTACGTACTCCTGCGCGCCGCTACCCTAACCCTCCCCCTACGCCATTATTGCTCACCTAGGTCCATCAGCCTAATTAGAAAGATATTCGAAAAAAATCAACGATATAGTCGTAACGCCATTATTGGCTCGGTCCATCAGCCTAATTAAAAAGATATTCGAAAAAATCAACGATATAGTAGTAACTGGCACGCAAAATGTCGTACCAAGCTGATGCTTGAACCAAATTCGAATTTTTGACCTAACCAACCTAATCGACAATTTGGGTTGTCGTAGCCCAAATTTTGGGAAACGGACATCAGATCCGTGATCAGCGCCCCGAATAATCCCAGTTTCAGCGAAAAATAATTTTTCGACACGAACTAGTGTCGGAACTTTTATTATATCAAGTGCCGAAGTACCTACTCGTTGGAAAGTGAGTGCAGATCACGTTAAAGCACCAAAAATCATTGATAAGCTATTTGTTGTTTTCAACTTTATACTAGTGCATAAAAGCGACTAGAACAGAAAAAGTGGAGAAAGTTCAGAAAAAAGAAGAACGGAGAAAAAGATGAAACTATGTCACAACACAATGACAACGAACTCTCTCCTCTGGTGGAGGATGAGAAACGCGAGAAGTTGAAATCTTATCGATTATTAAAAATGGACAGACATAGACTGAAATATACCGTACATCGACAATCAAAATAAAAGAAAGCTGTTAAATTGACATGTTGCCAAGGAACACATATAATACAATATATACGGAACGGATATTTTCTTTTTTTTGTGTGTGTGCAACTACAGACTCTGTATGCTGCTCACGCAAATCTAGGCTACAGTACTGCATCAGCAATTTCTAGGACATATGTCAAGAATAAAAAAACAAAAATTCCAGAGCACGATTAGATAGTTATATAACGGTTCCTCAAGGGCTATGATGACAACAGACATAGCAAAAGGTTACTCGAGGTGCTGATTACGAGCCTGTCGGTCATTTTCAAAGTTTTTGGCCTTCGGCGATCTATCTCGTCAACTAATGCGGTCCTGCGAGGACCATCGATGAGCTGAAATTTCGACACCTGAAATTAACATCTGTTTTCTATCACATGCTTGTGATGGCCTACATTTATACTTATTTGTAGCTTTTTTAAACTTTTAAATGGTATCGGTCTGAAAACAGTGGTTGCATATTTATGATGTCGAGTGGTACATTTCATCGTATCTGATCATCCAAGTAAATGTTTTTTGATGGTGTCGTAGTTTTATTTTTGTACAGCATGTGTTATTACCTATTTGATGTCAAATCGGAAAAATCAGCCTGGCGCATATATCTACCGTAACCAGGCGGGTTTTTAGGAATTACCAGCTGATACCTGAGAACATTGTTGATATTGGTTTTTGAAACTGAGCAGCCGTTGAAACGGAACGAGGACAACGAAATTGTGTTGCAAAGTTTCCGTAAAACCGGGTTAAGGTGGATTCGTTTCCGACGTTTTTCATCGCGATGAGGCAGGTTCGTTAATGAACGAACACCAACAGCGGTATCGAGCGGGTACAGTGTCGCCGAAAAGAAAGCGGCGCAGTTTCTGAGACCGTCGATGTCCGTTCATGAACCTTGGTAAGCTGGTTTTCGCGATCTAAACCACGCATCAACGTAGAAATCGGTCACACACCAAATTTGGCCCATACAAAAAGCAATGCAAGGGAAAGAAAATTATATACGAAAAGTCCGTTTCGTCCCTAAACCTTAAGTCTTGTTGAAGGACCTGTATTTCGCCGTGTTGAGCAAGATCTTCAACCTGTGCGTTATACGTCGCATCTGTAGGTAGTTATAGCAGGAGAACAGGCTTGAGGTTTCGGGCAATCAGCACGGCGGTCACATACGTGACAATCAAACCGAACAAGTCCCTGCTTCCTCCGCTGCGTTGTGAGAGGTTGTGTTTTTTACCCTTTAACTACAAGTATAGGAGTACCAGACATTCATCGGCCTATCGGCCGTCGAACGTCTGTTCGCGAACATCGTTAAATAAATATTAGTCGATGAAGTTTCGAGCCACTTTTGGAAAATTTTTCAAATTCATTCCTCTCATTTATTCCCCTCCACATCCGATATATTTATGCATCATTACCATCAGCAGCATCATGTTATTTACCAGATAAATTTTGAACTCTCCTTCTACAGAATTTCTAGAGTTTTGATAAAAGTTTTGAGTTTTGATAAAGCCACGTTTTCAGCTGCTCTCACTCGTCGAGCTGGTTCTCTAGTAACTGAGTAAAGAACGACAGGAACAAATATTGCTTTGTTGGGGCAAGGCTCGACGAATATCTTGGATAGGTCAGAATACGCCATCGGAGATTTTGAATTTTTTTCCGAGTTTCCTTCTTAATGAGTGAATGCGCGTCATTGTGACTGAAGAAGATTTTCCCTCGTTTTCCACGAACGGCTGCTCCGTCGCCATCGAAGTGGCTACGCTAGACATCGTTGGTGAGAGTAGCATCTGCAGGTAGCAGCTTCTAGCGAATGCCTCATTTGCAGTTCCACTGCACACCGATCATTTACCATTTCGGGTGGAGATGCGGATTTTGAAATTTTCGCTGGTTTGCTGCAAGTGAGTAGCAGGAGATTTGGTATGTGATTGGTGCACACTACCCTCTCCTTGATGCCACTAACCAAATTGCCGGGCGAATGAGAATTCCTTCGGAAAGTTGATTGAGATGGTCGTGCATGCACCCGCCTTCATCTGTAAATGATGGCCGCTAAAGCATGCCGCATTCATGTGCCCTACCTGCTTGTCCTTCTAAAGCATCGGAGACGGGCAACATGTGTGGATATATAGCTCTCGAGTTCCTCTACCAACTCACGGGTACTACGCTGAGCGTCCTCTAAAGTCAGCTCCAGAAGAGCCACGTAATCCACAGCAACGGCCCTCCTCGACTACTGTTTTTCTTCGAAGCCAAAATAGGCCTTTTTGAAAATACGAAACCAAGCTCTTTCTGCATTAAGAAAGACAATTGAAGGACCTATCATAATGCACGAGCTATTACCTGAACTTCCTTTAATGCGTTGTTTTATGAGCTGGTAAGGAAAAGCAGTTAAAGGTACCTGCAATCAATATAGATTTTCTCTGCAAAACCTGCAGTGCTGAACCAGGACAACTGTGGTATGTGTAGCTCATAAATCAACCAATTTAAAGGTTATGAAGCTGAGATCACGGAACCCGTTTCAAAATTTTGGTGAGCAGCAAAGCTGAGTGGCTTGAAACTTTGTCGACGACCTAATAAACACGTAATTCTACAGGGTGTCTCAAAAAAATGTACCTCCTGTTTGAAATGTCATAAGTTTGGCGTGAGTGAGCCAATCGAAACGAGTCATAGCTTCAATGAAAGCTAAGAAAAAAGAAAATTTTCTGGTATGTGTTTGGTGAAGATTGCGCCATGTACTCCACCGAGGCCTCAGATTTTGTACCTGATTGATAGAGCATGGGTTATATGCTTGCTCTACTTTGGTCGTAAACAGGTGATATTGCTGTTATCAGTTACTCCTGAAGCAATAAACATATCTACTTACCGCAGCTTTTCGTTGATCACGGAACGACATCAATATCTATAAATAATTGTAACCACTGTTTGAGAAGCTAAAACTCTTCCAACAGTGATGCACCTTAAGGAAGGATTTAAGAAGAATGTAAAATGTATGAACCATCAAGATTGCGCCATGCTTCCGTCCAAATCGTCGAATTCTTGACCTGATTGAAAGTTCACGGGTAACATGCTTGTTCGACTTTGGTCGCAAACAGGTCATATCATTACGTTACACTTAGGGCGGCGAACAAAGCAACTCAGCTTTCGGTTAGAGACGGATTAGCATCACTATCAATCACTGAGCGTTCATTCTGATCTGAATAAAAAAAACATCGTATTGTGAAAGTGCATCTCAGAGTGCATGTTAAACTTGTTATGTTTTGATGTTTCTGTGTTTATTGCATCAAGAAAAACGCGTATCAGCGATATCATCTGTTGGCAACCAAAGTAGAACAAGCATGTTATCCGTGAACTTTCAATCAGGTCTAGAATCTGACGATTCTGGCAACTGTATGGAGCAATCTTCATGGTTCATACATTTTACATTCCTCTAAATTCTTTCCTTATAATTCCATCACTGTTGGAAGAGTTTAGCGTCTCAAACATTGGTTACAATTATAGATCGATATTGATGTTGTTCCATGCTTATCCAAAAGCTTCGGTTAGTAGATTTGTTCACTACCTCAGAAGTAATTCATAGCAGCAATATCACCTGCTTACGACCAAAGTAGAGCAAGCATATAATCGATGCACTATCAATTAGGTCCAAAATCTGAGGCCTCGTTCGAGTACATGGCGCAATCTCCACCAAACACATACCAGAAAATTTTCCTTTTTCTTAGCTTTCGTTCAAGCTATGGATCGTTTCGATTGGTTCGCTTTCGCCAAAGTTATGGCATTTCAAACAGGAGGTACATTTTTTTGAGACACCCTGTATATCGTTTACCTAACACCGATATGTGGGTTGTGTGGAGCAGCCAGTAGAAAATTAGAATTGTTGTTCTTACTCTACTTGATAGTGTGTTCAAAGAGGTGAAATTGTTCTCAAATGTTATTTTTCAGATTCTTCATATTATAACGCCAATCTGAAGAGGTTTCGGCGGAAAGAACTTCAGAACTTTTTTCTCCAGCTGCAAGCGCTGCTCTTCCCCAACCCTCATTGCACGTAAAATCGTGAACAACATGCAAAATAATCTACCTAGGCGAAGTTTCAGTCAGATCTGAAATTTTGAGAAAAACGTAAAGGATCGAAGCAATTCCATTAGTTCCCTAGTTGTCGTAGGGGCATTTGGTGTATGGTAACAGAATATCGCGGCGGGACCCATATGAGCCATCCATGGCCAACATCGTTTGGGTTTCGCTTATTATATTGTGGGATATCTCGCATGTCGATGCCTTGAGTCTATTGCGCGGCTACATCACTGTCCAGATTCATCATTGATAAACCCCGATAAACCACGAGATATAGCGCGAACGGCGCCCATCTTTGTCTACTTATCCTAAACTTCCTATGTTAAACGCAATCTCTCATCGACTCTGCCGTCTGGTTTTAGCTGCGCCGCGTTTCGGAGACCGCTCGTCCGTTCATGAATTTGAGCCCAGAAGTAGTTGCGTGAGGGCATTTGAGCAGACAGGAAGCGTTTAAGAGAAGCTTTAGAACTTACACTGGACGAAGCCAACGAGCTATTTAGGGATATAACAATTCGAAGTCCTGCGACGCACAACCACAGGATCGAGAACATGGGCTAAATCGTAGGGACGCCGAAAATCGTTAAGGTTCACCCAATCTTCGCTCAAAACCGAGTAGTGTCTCTGCTGGGGTGTCATGCTAAATGATCAACACGACCATGACCTGTACGGCGTATGCCGCAGTGCGAGAGGCAAGATACGAGAGGCGAGATGCGGCTCTCGCATCAAAGGCCCTCACCTGGAACTTACAATTAGATTTACCTCCTACGGCATGGTGATCGCCGGAGGCGTAATCTGTGCTTAAAGGGCTTTTCTCAGGCTTTGGAGCACGAATTTTCGTTGGCGGTTGGATTTTGGAGTTTGGGACCCAGACTACTTCACAGAAGTAGTCCAGCTTTCCCAAAGCCATGTGGTGAGACAAGTGGTTTTTCTTGAAATGAAAGCCTGCGAAAGAAAACTCTGTAAAGTCAGTTTCGACTTCTTGTACGATTCACACACCCATATAAGTCTCGCTCTGGAACAAATCGTGCTTAAACTTTATCAGCTAAAAGTGTTCCAGTACTGAAAAAAATATTGGTCCTGCTCTTGCCTGGCTTTTCCAGAAGGACAGGTACCGAACTCAAAAATCCAATCCGCAGCGGAAATTTGTGCCCCAGGGCCAGGTCGTGATCGTGGTCAACATGAGGGGATACAGGCCGTTCAGCATGGGCCAAATGTGGTATATGACCAACTAGCCGTGACAGCCCAGTTGATACATGACTAGGTTTTGAGCGAAGTTTGGAGGATCTCAGCGATTCGCAACGTCCTTACGATTTGGCTCATGTTGAGCGGCCTTTTCGACCCGGTGGTTGTACGTCGCAGGACTTCGAATTGTTATATTCACATATTCACAATTGTCATATTCTAAATTGATGGGACCGTTGAGAATTAGCCCATGTTGGTCGAATTTTTTGGCCCGTTGGTTATACGTCGCAGGATTCAGAATTGTTAGATCTATAGTCCAGGCACTACTCATTTTTGGGCGACATTGCGGCTATGAGATGAAGTAGGTGTGCCGAATGTCCATTTTTTTACCATTTGTTACCATGTTCAATTAATTTACCAAAAACATGCCAAATTTTCGGAAATATTACATTTGCTCGTGACTGTAGTAGTCTCTTGTTATGCCTCCCATTTGGAAGCACTAAGTATTGTTGAATAGATGGCATTATAATAGACTTTTATTTTGTAAGACAGCGTAAATACCCGATAATGCAACATTCGCTTATCACAAAAGGCCATCGGTAGTATCGAGTGCGATTCGGTTCCTCGTATGTAAACGAAAAAGCAATTGAGATCCAACACAGAGGCGCGATAACATGAAGCAAAAATAGAATTCGAATTTGACTAGATGAAGACTAGATAAAAACAAAGTGAATGAAAAAGCGTAGTGACAATGGCATATTCGTTAACTGTTCAACTAGTTAAAAGCCTGAGATGAAGAGCGATGACCGAATTCTGGCACCGTTTTGAAGCAATAGCATTCGAGCAGTCGCATCGCCGTCGGTTTCAGCTGCTTCTTCATTTGTGGACTGAAAACGAATATAAAACCTTCTGATCGAAGAATTAGAAGATCGATAGGTTTACCTCCAAAAAATATACATGTAGAATAGTACAGCATGATGTAGGTAGTATATCAAATAGGAAAAGTAGTGTAGAAAATGGAAGATTTGCGTTTGAGGTTCAAAAATATACTGAATAATTCGCACCATGTAGCTGGGCACGTTCAGTAGGACGAAAGTGCTGAAATCGTATCGCGAAAATGCTGAAATCAATCCTGAAAAGGCCACGACTCGGGTAAAAAGATTATCATCTTACAGAGAGCTTTGTGTCTGTAACAGATGTTAGTTTTGAATCATATCAATTTATTGTTTCCTTTAGCTTTGGGGTCTCTTTTGAGGCTCTTCGAATTACTTATATCCTTTACCATGACACTGTTTAATTTTGATTCAATCCAGGCTATCCGTGCGTCGTGGGAAGAGATCGTCCAGTTCTTTCTCTTCCAAATGTGAGGTTTATTAATAAACATGGATAAAATTAGAATGATACTAAAACTGAACTCAACGTTCTCAAATACATAGGGTTTGTGGCGATTTTCTATCGAAATTTTCAAAAAAATCGTCTGAGTTCTGAGATGGCCCACTAAGGGCTCGCTTAGACGCCGCGTGGCGAAAATGCAAAATTGAAGTGCAATCAATAATCAACGTCCTAGACCGAATTTGCTCCTTTGCATTAGTGGTGCAGTCCGGTGGCGCCTCATATAGGCAAACTTACTCGTCGTTCGGGTTTTTTAGAAGGCTGCTATTCATTATTAAAGGACATTTTGACGAAATTCACTTTTTGCGTTTAATTTCTTCCCTATGTGATTATATGTCTAATTTTTTTTGGCTTAGACGCGGCCCCACCGGACTGCGCCACTATCGCAAAGGAGGAAATTCGATCAATGACGTTAATTATTGATTGCGCTTCGATTTTGCATTTTTCGAGCCCTAACTGATGAGATGACCTATATCAAAAAGTAACTCGAGACTGGCTCACAGAAACCCATGTCGATTCCACGATACATACCTTCCTTTAATTTCTGAGAATCACATTCCATTCCATTTCTTCAGCCACCAAAAATTGTTATGGAAAAAATCATATACGGGTAAGGTCCCCAGCCGAAACAAATTGCCAAACTGGGAGAAGATAAAGATTAAAGCCAAAGTGTAATGCTATCAATCGAGCAGCTGGCAAAGCAGGACGGTTCGAACTGGAAAGTTATCGGAAAATATTTAATGGAATTTCGTAATTTCACGAGTAATAGCAAAATCTCTTGCATCTTACAGTGAGTAAGAATCTTGACAATTTTAACGGATCCAAGAATCAAAAAAACCGAAAAATGTCTGGAAAATGCGTTCTCACCTTGTAACTATGAGCAGTGTACGACTCAGCTGCAGATCTGACGATCGCAGCTTTCCACATGTCGAGCGGTTGGACTGAGTGGACATGTGGGTATTGGTGTGCGTCTGACTGAGCAGCAATTTCTTTGCGGTCGTCTCCTCCTAAACACATTGCGTATTTGTTGAAAAAAAATCAGAATTTATCAATAAAACAGGATGGATAACAAAACGGCGAAAGCGGCGCTTTTTCGCGCCGAAATTAGCCGTTTCTGATGTAAACGTTAGGTGACACGGCGACGTCTACCAAAAATCGAAAGGTCAAAAAAGTAGTCTGATAACAATTTCGGATATGAATTTTGAAAAGTTGTAAACGAACCGCTAGGGCTCGAGCTGATGATTTCAAAAATGTACCTATTTTCTCAAAAAAATTATTTCAAAAAAGTTGGGGGGGGCGCTTTTGGACGCCAGTTACGAGCGATGTTGCGGTATAATGTAATGGTATAAGTATACCCACGTATGGTATCGGATTCCCATTTGATGAACGATCGAATCGCACTCGCAGCACACCGGACGAATATATCCGCATGCACTGACGATAACGGTAGATGGACAACGAGTTGACGAACATAATCAAAATAGCTGGCAACAGGGTACAGATGGCTGTATCGAGTAGAGTGAACAGAAAATAATGGTCCGCTACTGGATAGCTGAAAAGTAATAAAATAAATTACGTCTTTCTTACTATGAAAAAAAAAACGAAAACAAAAACAGAAAATCTCGGAACGAGAAAAAAGGAACTTCGAAACGGCATTTTATTCAAAACTGTTCGTTTTTCCTTTGAATGAAGAACTCTGCAAAACGCGTAACACAGTAATGGATAGGCATTCCATTTCGTGTCATAGAAAATGACAAAATGATGTTATCACATGTAATATACATGTGTGCACCATCACTAAAATCTAGCCTGAGAACTGCAAGTAGCGTAAGCTTGGAAACAGGATGGCTCAACTGGAATAAAACATTTATCAATGGAAGCGCAAGCCATTGCTAAATTTTGAAAAAGAACCCGGATTAGTCATTGACAAACCAGGCTGATAAGTTTAGTAACCTTATCATTCGACAGTATCCCACTACACGTTATTCGTTAACTCAAGACGGGGTAAATTCTACAGTAAATTCTACATCTACAGTATCGAGATGAGCTATACCGTAGTGTTCGTTGCGGTTATTAGGTTGTAAACCCTCCGATGAGATTCTCATGCAGTTTCATTTTTCAAATTTATTGCTATCAAACGGAGAACAATCAAGATAACGCAATCATGAAAAATCTCTCATTAGAGGGTTTACAACCTCATATTGTTTTCTACAATAGGGAGCGCGTGGTTCAGTGGAAACGGCTGCTACTGCCACATGTACAGTAGAACGATCCATCCTCGCCTGAGGCACCCAAGGTTTGACTGCATCCGAGGACAGGGAAATTAGTACCAGACTGGCACGAGAGGGTGACGACACTGACCTGTACAGTACCTAGCCCCGTAATTCAATTGTGTAGGCCAAATACACGTCCACCATGCCTCTACGATTATGATTGGAAGACGAATGCATGGCGCACCATTTAGAGGACTGGTCAACGCCGAGAATTTAACTAATCACAACTTTATTTTACTTATGAATACACACACTGTGTGCCACCACTATTCAAGTGGAAGTGGGTCAAAAATCACAAAGCGCTGTAAGTAGGGAGTAACAAACTTCAACTTTTATTACTTGAGTAATAAGAAATGATTTTCTGTTACAATATCTGCTATGCAATTTCCCACAGCAACGTGAATTTTTGTTATAAAAGTTACGCTACCATTATGATTCCGTTGTTTCCTTAAAGTCAACTTTTTTTTTGCTTTTTCCCAACCGCCGAGCAGTGTTAGCTGTTGTTTATGTGGGCACAAGCAAAACATATAAATAGAAACTCTCAAAAATCTCACCCGAAAACCTGAGCCTTACTGCTGAGTCCGCAGAATTTGCCGTCACTGTACTCTTCGAGACCGGCGAAGATGAACACCCAACTATAGAACAGCATTGAGGTCAGCAATGTGCAAATCATCCAATTGCGGGCGAATCGTTTCGTGCACACCCATTTTCGAAAACCTGAAAGCAGCATCATCACACTGTTGTCATTGAATTCCTATTTCTTTGCTTCATTTTCAATTTCCCTGATTCTGCCCCAATTTTTCGTCTCAGTTCAGTAAGTTCACATACATCGTTTCTCTCAATAACTATTTGTTGGCGATTGGAGATTTGAATAAATTAATTAATCAGAAATCAGTTAGGATTAGATACAGTTACCATTAATAACAAATGAATACTTCCGTTAACTCTGAATTTCTCAAGCAATCGTCCCATTCTAAGCGGTAAAAGCAATTAAAGAGAGCAATATTCTCATGGGTACACGTATGTATTGTACATATCTCCTTCACTATGTGCGGCCCAGGATGTCGCACAAAAACGCCGAAAACTGTCTATTGCAGTATTACTACCGAGTGATACTTTTTGAAAACGAATAGAGGCTTGAATGACCATTTCATCAGTTATGCCATCAGATTGAATGAAAAGGGATTTTTAATCAAACATAGGGAACCACGATAAGAAGAGAGAAAACTGCTGAATTTGAGAGCAAATCAAGAAAGATGACCATAGTCTTAGTCCTTGGAATAGCTGAACAGATTGCGTACGGAAAAAATCTATTTTGACTGCCTACTGGCGCAATTCTATCAAGCAAATGACAGTACCTTGAGGAAGGCAGAGCGAATATTGGTGAACAAAAAAGGTGGTGTTTTACCTGGCCGATACAGCACAACCATTCGATCGCAGGATATCCACGAAATCATCCACACGCAGACGAAATCGGACAGATGCGATGAGAATGTGAATAGTTTACAGCCGATTTCTGAATCCATATAGATGTGCAGTCGATATGCCGAATCGATCCAGGAGACGACCAGCTGAAACTAGCAGATCGTCTTGATTAATTGAATTTATTAAACGGGAAAACAACTATTTGCTCTACGGTGTTGAATTTAATGTAACAGAATTTGCAAAAAAAACACAAATACAAACAAACAGCAACCGCAACATAGTTTATGCTTCTGAAATACACCGTTTTCTAGCGAGAAAAGACCTGAACGATTCCGATGATAGAGATTTTCTACTTCAATGATGTGTGAACTCTGAGAGGCCCTTTATCGATATGTGTTTTGGTCACAAATCCCTCAGTAACAGAGCAGTGCTCTAAGTGAAGAACACTCAAACACTAAACGCTAATCACACTAAACAGTGACAAGAATCTGATTAACACTGATAACAGCATTCACAACCCCATACATTTTCATCCCGTTCAAGCAGTGGGTAATCCGCAAGAGAATAAAACATACAAACAAATAAACAAGTAAACACAAATGAACGGGTTCATTCTTCAAACGAGTTCCGTGTGCACCAAAATATGTTTGATGATAGATAGGTATGTAGGACCACCTAGGGACCACCTGCTCTGGTAAGATTCTAATGACCACCTGCTCCTTGTTTATATTATTAGATTAGCCTTTGATTACCTCAGTTTCACTTTTGACCATTTTTAAACATTTTACAGTTTGATCTTTGAGGTATTCTTTTTCTTGTACATATATTAACCGTGGTTTGCCTGCCGGCACAACACTATTCGGATCTCAAAATAAAATAAGACAAAAAAATAAATCGATACTCTCTCACCGTGAACAGAAATACGCAACTTGAAATCGACAGCGTGCACAGGTAAATGTTCGATGTGAGGCGTCGGAGCCAAAAATTTGTCCTGAAATGTACAAAATTAGATCACGAAAAACTCCTACCATTGTTCCGGCACCTGGAGCGACTTTTTCATTATTTCTCTAAAATAAGGCGCGTATAGTGCAGCGGTAAGAGGCGCTACAGACATCGGCACAGACAAGCGATCGATTCTCGCCCCAGACTTGTCTGGAAACGTAAAACCACTGCCTTCGTATAGCAGCGGTACCCCACAAGCCATTGTGTAGGCTAAGTACGCATTCACCATGCCTCTACGATTCTGAATGGAACACGAATGTGTGGCGCGTCCTTAGTGAATCGATCAACGCCGGTAACTATACCTTTACCTTCATGAATTTTTATTGGGTAAGGAAGTCGAGTGTCTGACCGTCGAGGAGCTGCGTTTTCACGAGACTCCCAGTTACCATTCTTCCCTCTGTTACAGTTTTCCCAGCTACCATTCTATTCTGACTTTTTTATTCATGACCCGAGAAAAAAGAATAAAGGATCAATAAGGTTCAAGAAATTGAGTACTATTCTTCGCCAGCGGATTCGGTGAAGAAATGCACTTAACCATGGTAACCTTACATTTATGAATAAAGGTGGTCACTTATCAATCAGTTGACTGATGCTTCCCCCATATCTAAATTCAGAGAAAAGCTTCATCCGGGTGCCATCGTGAACTTGCCGTCTTTAAGGACAAATTTCTACTTTGTGGTCGTTCATCTGTGACTTTGCTGTTTGGCGAAAACATTCACGCAAATCTGAGAAAACACGGCCTACTTAGACAAAGAGTGTTTGCCAGGTGACGATTAGCTTGAGAACGTTTCAATCTTTAGCTCTGAGAATCAGAGTTCTATGAATTTCGCGTGACTTTCACGTTTCACCGTTTTTCGCCTCCGGGCACGTCCAATAAGCAATCTTGGCCAGACGTTGGAAACAAACTCAATATCCTTCTTTGTTTGATTTTCTTCCCATCTGATAATCTGATTCTAACTGAATATCAGCCTTGTGGTGATTTGTCGAAAAAGAGTTTGAGTTGTTCAGAAAACATTTAATGATTAGAACTAGCGGTGGCTTTTCTAAAAACAAAAAGAGAGAAAGCTGTCAGAATTAGTCCTTTCCATTGAGTATTTTATCGGCAAGAAAACGAAAGAAAAGGAGAAAAAAGAGGAAAAGAAAGCGGGAAAATCAAAGAGGACGAGAGGCAAAAAGTGAAACCTTGCGCGATTATAGCAATTATAGTTTTTTGTGTCGAACTCGTTTTTTTCTCCAATTTTCCAGGAAGACGCGCATAAACAAGCTGCCAATTGAGTTATGATAGAAAAGTTCCACGGCTTGGATGAAGGCACTTAGAGTCCCAGGGAAAGGCGCCACCGATACCGACGGTCAAGGGATCGATTCTCGCACAAGCTTGTCGAGCTTTGGATCAGTGCAGACAGGGTAAATTGGTACCAGACCTGTTTGATAAGGCGGAGACACTAACTTCTACGGTACCGTCGCTAATTTTCCGCCAAAACGCGGTTGGCGACGGAAAAAAACTGTCCAAGTGTCGCTTCGCCGTAACTCCTTTCAAACCTATCCATTTCAGATGTAAAATACATGGTCAGAATCAGATCAGCGCGATCTAGGCTGTGGTCTACAAGACACTCGCGAATTTCGAAAATTTTGAAATCGAGTTGAGCGTTATTTGACCTCTCTACGACGACGAGTTAACGAGGTCGACCTCGTTATCTCGCCCTAGATAATTACACTGATTACGTGTAATTTGAACTGAATCGTAACAAAACTTTCCAGTACTTCCATTAAATCAAATTTGGACGGCATATTTGAATAGAGGAGCTGAAGACGATCATTTCAACATCAAACAATATCTAAATATTCCATGATCGACTGTCGTTGAATCTTGGCATGTCGAATATCAAATTGTGCGGGCTTGACCCGAAGGACAGTCGGCCAGAGGCTCGTTAGGGTGGCCACATTACCTTATGTATTGCCGGTGACTTGTGGTTTGCATTGGTGTCCTACTTGCCCAGGTCTGGTTGTGTTTACCCTATCCGCGATTCGTCTTTCTCTCTTGGTGCCTTCTGATTCACCGCTGAAACTTGAAATTGGTCTTGAGCGAATGATCTCACAAACTCCTCTTTTCTCTTCCAGGCTCTGAAGAAGGCGGACTCGCCGAAACGTTAGCCAAATAAACTTGTACCATCTTGGCTATTCGGCTTCACTCAATCGATCACGTACAATATCTAAATAATTAATATTTGACTCAATATTCTCTAGATTAACTGTTTCGTTTCATGTTCTTCCTTTCAATAATATTGCCACCATTGGCCTCAATGACTTTCGCCATACTCCATTGAATCCCTCCCACGTATCGCGTGCACACTTCGCGTATATGTAAAGTTAAATATTAAATATTTAGATATTTATATGCAGCTCTTTGATTGCATGTATTTATTCGCACACAGTAAGAATAATACCAGTGTTTGATAGTGTTTAATGGTCGGAACAGTTAATCTAGAGAATACTGCGTCAAATATTAAATATTTAGATATTTATTTGCATCTCGTTGATTGGATGTATTCAATAGCACATAGTAATAATAATACTAGTGTTTGATAGTGTTTAATGGTTTGTAGTCAATATTGGAATAAACATTAGTATGTAAGGTGAGGAGAGCATTTCTAGGGCAGGCGCCCATACTTCGAGACGACCCTGTGAGCGAGGCGTGGCCTTATAATTATTAGGGCTGCCTAGAGCATGAGAAAACATAGGCGGCGTTCTCACCTCTGGGGTCATGTAGGGCATCTTTTTCGCAGCCAATCACTTCTTGACCTTGTATCTGAGATGTGTATCGAAGTACAGCAATTTTGGCTACATTTCGTTTTTTTTTACGATAAAATCATGAAACTAACCTTTCAGACTGAAAATTTTCGCGGTTCGAGTCGTTTTTCCCCCGATTATGACAAACATCCCAAACTTCAAATGCGATGAATACATTTTTTCGCTATTTCACCCAATTCGCATAATTAATTTTCTGATTTCATGCTGTTGAAATCCCAAAATCTTCAATTTGTTCTCGTACACATGGATTAAGTTGCATTTTCGGGGATGCAAAACTCTTTCAAACTCATAGTTTTAGCTTCTGCTTGGTGGAAGTTACGAAAGCGTTCTTGTCGTAGCATCTGATGCTACACGCCTTGACATCACAACTATTAAATTACTTGGTTTGACGCATCGTGAAAAGCCTCCCTCATCATTTTTTCTGTTGCAGTCAAATCCATCTTTACAAATTCTCAAATCGTGTTTGATATTGAAATGATCGTCTTCAGCTCCTCTCTTCAAATATGCTGCCCAAATTTGATTTAATGGAAGTACTGGAAAGTTTTGTTACGATTCAGTTCAGATTACACGTAATCGGTGTAATTATCTGGGGCGAGATAACGAGGTCGACCTCATTAACTCGTCGTCGTAGAGAGGTCAAATAACGCTCAACTCGACTTCAAAAATTTCGAAATTCCCAACTGTCTTGTAGACCACAGCCTAGATCGTGCTGTTCTGGTTCTGACTATGTATTTTACATCTGAAATGGATACGTTTGAAAGGAGTTATGGCGAAGCGACACTTGGACCGCTTTTTTTCCGTCGCCAACCGCGTTTTGGCGGAAAATTAGCGACGGTACTCTACAGTCTCCGGAACTCGCAGGTCATTGTGTAAGCCAATTACGCTTTTACCATGCCTATACGTTTCTGCATTTAAGGCGAATTCATGGCGCCTACTAAGGGACAGATCAATGTCTTCTACCTTATCTTTTCCGTTTATGGTTCTCTCGAGTAAACAACAATCTCTATTCCAAAGGTTCAATTAACCAGACCTCAAAAAATGTGGGCGGAAGAAATTGAATCTAAAAATAGTTGAGGAATGAGAATTAACCTTTTTTATTTAACCCTTTTATTTAGAGTTAATTCAATCAAATTTCACCAGCTAACAAACCTTATCAGAAGTAGTGCCATGGAATTGCCGACGATGCCGACGATGCACAGAGGAGGTAGCACGTAGGGGAAATTCTGCCGTAACCATATGATCACTGACGATTGTTCGATCAGCTGGAAGATGGCGTAGAAGGAATTCTCATCTTCTACGTCCATGTCGCTGGTATAGTTCATCACCTGGAATGGACAAGCAGTTTATGAGAGATATTTTACGGAAGAATATTATGGTAGACGACGATTACGGTACAGTAACGGTGGCAACAGTGACGAAGATAATCGAATTGCATAGCAAACATAATGTAGGAAAGGTAATAAGCGAAAACCTTTGAAGACCGAGAGCTTATCAAAACACAAGACCGAACTGAGTCAGCTTTTAGGTTATATACTGGTTATGTATGGTTGGGTATGTATGTAGATGTGTTTGTCCCTTTGCATCAGCCATGATCCAGCAGTTTTCTTGAAGGTATGGAGCCGCGGTGACCAATTTCTCAAATTCCTCAAGAGTTATGTGGACACCCGTGTGGAAGTGTAAATAGCTCGCCTGTACCTGGACCTGTCAAGCCGAATATGATTTTGTACACCATCAGCGAGTCATTTTAGTTACTTATTTATTCATCGTGCACTTGCCGTACGCCTTCAAATAACAGGAACGAAACAGGGAACAAGCGAGACAGCAAAAAAAAACAAAAAAAAGTAAAACAAAAGCTAAATTAAGAATGTGAACCTAGTACACTGGTATTAGCAAACATGATGTTATTGATACTCGTCCCCTATCACTGATCAGGATCCAGCTAACTGATGTCGCCTAATTGCACTAATTTTGAATGAAAACCTCAAAATCGGCCAGACGTTGGTCGTTTAGCCGACGCCAAACCCATAGCTTAATGGAGAGGATTATCCTTTCTGTCCGTTGGTGACTTTAACGCGGAAAACAGAAGGACGAGCAGCTTTACCGGCGTATTCACTTCCTCAGCTGTTGCCCTTTGTTGGGTAAACAATCCCGGCCTCCTTCTTTACCAGAGGAACCGATAAAACAATATGGAGATGTACAGGCTCGGCTGCGCACAAACACATGCCGAGATTCATCGAGGCTAGTGAAAGGTAAGATAAAAGGTAAAATAGATAATACATAGGGGATAATATAATAGCGAAGTCCTGTTTAGCCCCTCAGTTCACGATTTTTGATCGAACTCTTTCTTTTTGGCTGCCCAGCAACCCGTATAATATAAATAGAGCTCAAATCGGAGACAATTAATCCCAAGGCACGGCTCTTTTTGTTGACAAATCCGTCTCGAAAAATTGTCCCCAGTATTTTTCTGTTCTCAAGGGCCGTATTTGTAATTGTAGCGGAGTAATGTCGTGCTCGGTACGGATGCCTTGTCCCATATCTTTTGCAATGCACTTTTGAGCAGGAATTTGAGCGATTTGTGACAAGTTTCAGACGACAAAATCTTTGCCATACAATCGCACATAAGAAAGTTCAGTGTCACTTCATTTTACATCAAGGACAAAGAATGTCACGTGAATTGGAACAATCTGGCATGAAAAAAGTTGAACAAAGCGAACAATGGAAAGAAACACGAACATTTAACACAAACTTTAGAGTATGAACTCAAATTACGTAAGCTCGGAGCTGGTACAAAGGTAACCAGGAGTAGGGAATAAGGCAAGAAATTTATTCATTCATTACGCCGTGAAAGGTCGCGTCGATTATATGCAGTGGTTAATAGGTAACAGACCATGCCAAATGTAAAAAGGATTAGTTGAATATGTAACAATGAAAGTAAAACGGTTAAAAAATTTGTACAAATATGATCAAAAACTGTGTAGTAACATGTGTAGGGAATAAGGAAAAATAACTGAAGGATAAGGGAACAGAAGATAGAGTGTACTGCTGGTGTAACCCATTTTAACATAGAATGAGTCATTCGTAATTTCATTTTCGATTTCTGCAAAAGTTTTTCCAGAAGATTAGCTCCACCCCTGGAATTGAATTTCATTTGGCATCGGTACTTTGATGCCGTGTAAGTCTTACTGTTAGTTCTATAACGGTACGATCTCTCCTCGAACTTTTCACGTTCACTTCTCCTACGGCTGAATGAAACGAGTGAAGAACCGGATGATCATTTCAACGACGAGTAAAATATTAATAAAAGCATTAACGAATTATAAATAAATTGATCTGCACCTGCACCAAAACCAGGGCCGAAACGTCAGCCGAAATAAACTTGTACCATCTTGGCTAATTGGCTACAGTCATCCTATCAACGTCTACTATATCCGCCATGCCAAGATTCAAGGACAGTCGATCATGGAATATTAATAAATTGATCTGCACCTGTACCAAAACCAGGGAAAAAGAGAAGGGAGGTGAAAAACGAGAAAGATGAATAAGGCAAAAGACCGGGCATTTGTAGGCGGTGCGCTGAGAATAATTCACGAATATAAATAAACCGAACATCACAATTTCACTGAACGACATTTCCTGGTCTCTACATCCGCGACTGCTGAAGCCGTGTGGGAAACACTTGCGACAACGTCCAGACGACGGACGGCGATTAGCCAGACGTCGGCCCACGACCACCCCGCCATTAGTAAAAAAAACTGATATTCAGAAAACCACCATAACACAAAAGTTGAATAATCAGAACTTCCCCAACACTCACCATTGAATACGAGGATGCATCTTTCAGGAACCTCTCTAAAGCGGAGCCCACCTAAGGGTGGTTCATAATAACAACTCTGTGCTAAATTAAACAAAACAATACGCAGGGAGATATGTAGATGAGGGAAAACAGGAACTAGTGAAATAATGATTAAAAATCTAAAAGTCGAAATGAATTTCTGATCTCATCCACCACAGACTCACATGGTGAAGAAGAGGAAAATATATCGTTCGGTTTTTCTAATTGACGCTCATTTGTCTCTGGATGATTGATTGAGTACGTGCACAGGAAGTCGTGAGGAGGCTTAGCTGTTATTCTAAAAGTTGATGGATGGATGTCATTGTCGGTTTACTGGCTCGACGATCCAACTGTTATCAGCGGAGAATGAATGGCAAGCTCTTCACGATTCTTATAATTCGCTTTTGTCACGAAAGTGTGTTTATTTGATGTTGAGTTAAGCCACCATAAATCAAGCCCAAAGAGGAATTCTTAACTAACCCATGCTTTTATTTATTTATTTATCCTTACATTCACATAGATGTGCAATACAACCAGAATTAGTAACAAAACTAACGGAACAAATAGAAGAAAAGAACTACACTACATATGAAAGATGTAGAAACAGGTAGAGAAACCTCAGAGCTAGGAACCCACACTACAACAATCAAAGAAGCATTGGTTAATTAGACTTTATAAATTCTTCAGTCATCATAGATGGGTTACTACATATTCTGGGCGGATAGGTATGAAGCGTGCTAACGGCTAAGATATAGGACACCACGGTTGAATATGTAGATAAATTCTGAAAAAAAGAGAGGTGTTAGGTCTACCAAACACTAGTGCCCAAATGTCATTAACATGACAGTGTCTTTAGGGTCTTCAGCGAGATAAACCATAAATGAAAGGAGATATCCACAATTACTGTCAATGACATATTTTCGATGAGTAAAAGCCATAAATCTTTACTTGAGAATAAAAACATACCTAAAATGAAAGTAACAAAAACGCGGTGATACGATACTTCGAGATAATTCTGAATATCATTGGGAAACGCAATTACAAAAATGTTCAAAGAATTTGTTCTTGAAAGTGTACTGCACATGAATTGATAAAAGTGGCATCACAAAATGGAACATTTGGAAAGCAGGAGGCTTCCAGAAGAACATTACATTTTTCAAAGTTGTTAACGCACAGCCCCGGTTAGGCGCGTGAGGGGGATTCGATTCCCGCCTGCGACGCAATTTTCGCGATGAACCTAGCACCACCATTACAACATCATATTTTAGTATTAGGTTGTTTCATAAGTTCGTGCAGTTTTTTTCAAGCGACCGTTGTAAGCTTACTATAGAAGCGTTCGAGGAGCTCTATGCAGCATTCAAAAGAGAATTGTTTGTGCTTTCAGATAGTGCTTTGAATGTTTGTCGAATTTCAAAATTTTATAATTTTTTGTCCTATAAAGTGAAAAATGAAAACATGTAAAATTGACCTCACCGACAGCGAATTTTTTCTGCTTTGTTGTAGAACGTTATTTAAAACTTAGAACATTTTTAGAAAGAGGATAAAATTCTCTATAAGATGGTGTACTCACTGTATTTTTTCGCTCCACATTTTGTGAACTTTCAGGCCACTAAAGTGGGACCTTCAAAAAACAGCAGTTTTTCTTTCGATGCTGCTCTTGCTCTCATTGTGAAAGATGAACATGACTTTTAGAGATTATTTTGGAGAACATTCTTATCTCTATCCGACCGTATGTTCAGTTTCACAGAATACTCAATTTTAAAATTTTTTTGCAGAAGGAACCTCTTTGTTTTCTCCGGGGAGGAAAATCTCCAGTTTTGATCGTTTTGCTGAATCTCGCACAGGTTCTGAAAGAAGACGATACGCTCTACAAGGTGGTGTACGAATCACTCTTGAAAGTCTTGCTTATCACTGACGGTCGGATAGAGGTAAGAATGTTCTCCAAAATAATCTCTAAAAGTCATGTTCATCTTTCACAATGAGAGCAAGAGCAGCATCGAAAAAAATATTTCTGTTTCTCGAAGGTCCCACTTTAGTGGCCTGAAAGTTCCTAAAATGTGGAGCGAAAGTTTTAAAAGAACGTTACATTTTTGTCGGTGAAATTGTTAACGTTTTCATTTTTCGGACCCTTATTAAATTTTGCATGACGCGGGTTCGAATCCCGCCTGCGACACGATTTTCGCGATGAACCTAGCACCATCATTACAACATCATGTTCTAGTATACACAGTATAATAGAAATTAAAAAGCTGCAAAAGTTGTGAATTTCACTAGAATTTCACATTAAATTTTTCACTTTGAGAACTAATTTGAACAGCTTCCGATCCTAGCAGAGATTGCTGCTACAAACTATAGACAATTTTACTCAAAGAATGCAGAAAAGTCGTCACTGCTGGCCTAGGGTTGGTGAGTTGAGGTAATTCCGCTATCATTAGTTTTGGAACGGTTACCCGCTCTTATCTCTCCTCTGACTCGGTACTCTCATGCTCTGAAGCTTAAAACATTTGCCATTTACAATTAAATAGCACTTAGGCAACCTTAAAAGGTGGACAATTTGAGATTGCCTGCGGCACTATTCTATAGAAAAGGCCAATGTCGTGCTACCTCGAATAATACAGAGAACAGCGTCTGCCTCGGATCCTTGTCTGCAGAAGTATACTAGGCCAGAACACTTCAGATGTCATGCCTAACGAGCTCACATTTGATTTTTATTTTTTCTATATTTTTGGAATATGATCTCATAGAACTATTTAATTGTAACGGAATCACATTTTTGGGATTTTTGACGTTTATCTTATCATTACAATAATTAATTTTCATGTCAAGTAGTCACATGTTATATAGCTCTTTTTTGTTAATCTCTCTGAGCTCTGTTGATTGGATAATCGTGGATAAATTAAGACATATTAAACTTTTTGGAACGAACGTTCTCCGCGTCGAGTAAAACAGTGGGAAGGACTTCACACACAGCTCCTGGAAAAGGCAGAGCACTTGTAAGCGGATGCGGCACTATTCTATTCTATTCTATTGAAAAGGGTATATTCTAACAAAAGGTCAAAATCTCGCCGTAGAATGCTACAAAATATCAAGAGAAAAGCGTGAAGGTAAAAGACATAAAGTAACATCAATATTTAGGTATTCAGACTTCCTTCAAGCAGCCCTTAGGTTACTTTAGAAGACCGACGGCTTGAAACTGCCTGCGGCACTGTTCAGCTGTGAATGAACAGTGCCGCAGGCAATTTTATTGTGAATGTCAAAGCCGTTCCAATAAAATTATTCCTCTTGAACGGAAAGTTCTCCGCCGCGAAGCAAAGAACCAGGAACGACTACATAACCAGCTCCTGGAAAAGGCAGCGCACTACAATAGAAAAGGGTAAGTTTCAACAAAGGCTCAAAATCTCGGCGTAGAATGCTGCTAAATATCGCGGAGGAGCACAAGGGTATAAGATGAAGGTAAAAGGTAAAGGTATCGGCGTTGATCGGTCTCCTAGGAACGCGCCGCGCATTCGTATTACATTCGGAATCGTAAAGGCAGAAATTTTAAATAAGAAAATGAAAAATAAAATTCAAAACTCAAATTCTAAACTGATTGATGAGGTTCGCATATAGATCCACTACGGGCGACGTTGACTGTTTCCGCAGTTTTTAAGGCATAGAAGGAACTGAAATAGTCAACTTCTGGAGTGCGCCACGCATTTGTTTCCCATTCTAAATCGTGGGGCATGACGAATGCGTATTTATCCCATGCAATGACTTACGTGAGCCAAGATTCGTTACATTCCCATACAACGTCTGGTACCAATTTACCCGATGGAAGGCTTTGTTGACACGGGCGGGGATCGATCACTCGACCGTATCATTGTAAGCAGCGCCTATTACCGCTGCACCACGCGCGCCCACAACATAAAGATACCATTGAAAGAAAGGATCTTTGAACGACGGAAGTCGTCCGATGACGTTTTACTCAAATTGAAAGCCCACGCAGTGGTCTACGCTCACCGGAAACCGATCGAAATGTCGGCAAAACAGATTAAATCGAGAACTCTGACGCATCTGTTCGAGTTATAGCTGACATTGGGTAATGGGTAACGATTTCCAGACATCACAGCACCAATCTGTTGTGGATTTGACACAAAATAAGAGCTTTCTCCTGAAATTTTCGTGAAATTAACCCCCGAGCGCGGTAACCAGGCCCGGTTACTTTGGGGTTCCAGGGCCTAAATTCATGACGGGTATCCGCACAATATACCCGAGAATAAACCGCGGTAGGCGCGATTATTCGCATTCATGAATGCGCCGCGGAGTGGAATAGACCCGCGATATCCCCCAAATAAACTCCGCGGCGCGTTCATGAATGCGAATAATCGCGCCGACCAGGGTTTACTTTCGGGTATATTGTGCCGGTACCCGTCATGAATTTAGGCCCAGCAGTCGAAGTTGCACGGTCCCATACCCAGCCACCTTTGAAAACCGCAGGGAACAACAAAAATTACCCTTCGCTTAACTCCGCTTAACCCGGATACCACTCGGTTATCAATCTGGTACAAGGCCGCCACTTCTACTTGAAAAAGGTGGCGAAAAACGAAAAATTAGCACGCTGTCTTTAGAACGACTGGGTATCCGATACCGTACGAGCGGGGTAACATTACGCTAAACACTGGAATCGACGTCTAATTTACCTTGCCGCATCATTTCGGTCTTGAACCAAGGTAAATAGATAGGTGAATGCATAAAACGTTAAATTTTCACTCGTTAAATATTTGTCCTTTATTTCAGATGTTTGTAAAAAGCTTTAGAATCGAGCCATCAAGCATCAGTAACTTAACCTAAAATACGCTAAAAGAAAAAATGAAGCTTGCCGAAGAGGTGGCCTAAGCACAAAGAAATGTTCATCAGAAATCATCACATCAAGCGGAAAACTTCATCTAAAAACCTCGTGAGGATTGATAATAACAGATCATTTCAAATATCATCAGAAAGTTGTCAGTTTTCAGAAATTTTCATTTAAAAACAAACATGGGAATGTGAATTAGACGCTAAAGGAGTTCGTCGTCCACCGATGCAAACAATATCTACGGGGTAAGAACTAACCTAAAGAGCTGCTACTTGGATAGTCGAGCGACTGATAAGGTTTTCTGTGGTCAGCTAAATTCGTACAAGATCTGTTGGTAAAAGCCTAGACACTGGACCGTACATGGTTGGGTAATGGCAAGAAAAGTGGCAGACAACGTTGGCTAATTGGACAGATCAGCGCCAAAAACACTATTTTCTACATTTTATCTTAGAATACCACTCCGAAAGAACAGATTTAAGAGACGAACCCTGAAGTTAACTCCTCTTTGAAGATGCAGCTATGCATCTTGACATTGCTGGAGGCAATGAACGGCAGAAAACATCAGAAATAAGCCCACCACTGCATTTTTCGAGGAAAAGTCAAACGTCATGCGCTTGAATAGGCCTAATAACAGGTTTATTTCCGAGACGTCATCGAAATGGAAAATCGTTGCACTAACCATCTATAGCAAAGCTAAATGGAGCGTCAAGGCTGCAGCGCGGAAATTTTAGATGAAAAGCTAAAAAAGCTTGCAGGTGAGCTGAAAAAAGCGTAGGCGTCGCAGGGAACGCCATTAATATTGCATGAATCTTTGAACGCGAAGCTCGTAGGCAAATTGCAGTTCATGAGTGACGCTAATTGCTACTATTAATTCCGGGGCTGCCTGCAAAAGAATGCCGTGTAGGTCCCGTATGGAAATTGTACATTTTAAGAACAAAGATCACCCCGAAGGCTTACTCCAAATGAAGCTGTTTCCGGAAACAAATTACGGAAGGTTTGACAACGTTTGTACCAGTCAAGCGCTCATTTTCCATCATTTCAATTAAACACGTAGAACAATTAAACAATTAAACATCATTGTGTGCACTCTGGTTTATGTAGCTCAAAATGAAAAAAACTAATAAATAAATATAATCTAAGGTACTCTGCAACATACTAGGTACCATTGTTAGTCACTATATGACCAGATTTAATGGAAATCATCATCAGTTTGTCATCAGCCTGACTCGAGACCCTTTGGAACGGTTGACAATCCTTCATTTTATTTATTTATTTATTTATTTACTTGACATGGACGACGCCATGTATAGTTGCCAAACGGCATAAAACATCACAGTAAAAAATCATAAAATACAACAACTATAGCTCTCCAATGGCCTGTTTAAGCTGACGACTCGAGGAAAAGCTTCGTAACCAACCTCTTGAAAGCGGATAATTTCGTAGGAATTGGGTTTGCTTTGAAGAATTTGTTAAATTGAATAGCTGATATATGAGCAAATGCGTCTATTCGTACTTTGGATCTTAATCTTGGTAAAACCAATTTTGATGCATCGCCGCGAGTTACTGAGCCCCTGATGGATAAAACCCTGCGGTCTACGTCGTTCAATTTGAAGATAATTTTGTAAAGCATCACCAGGTCTAGTTTTCGTCTATAAACTGCTAAACAAAAAGCGGCAAATAGCAGAATAGTTTCGTAGTATATCAAAAAATGCTATCAGCTTAACTGGTAACTGCCGATATCGGGTTACCGGCTCATTGCCGTGATTGCGGGTGAGTGCTGATAGCAACAGCCCGACCGGGCTTAAGAAAGAGATGCTAGGAGATTCGCAACGTAGTACATCGGTAGCACAGTGGTCAGTGCAGTCTGCCGGAATCAGAAAGACGCGGGTTCAATTCCCGTCCGATGTCAGTGTTTTGCGAATAACCTAGCATCTCCGAATCTATAAGTCATCACCAGGTCATTGCGTTTCCTTCTGAGCTCCAATGTTTGCAAGCCCACAGTCTTCTTCCTTACTTTGCTTCCCGGAATACCTCTGAAGTTAAATCCATGAACCCTTAGGAAAAGTTTTCTTGTGAAACTGTCTTGCACTTTTTCTAGCTTGCGTATTATATCTTTGTCTTGTGCTATATTGTTGTCGCATATTCAAGGATGAGACGAACATACATTTTGTAGGCGCGAACTAAGGTAGGGATATCCTTAGATTTTATTGCTCGAAAAAGATTGCAAACTTTAGCGTTTGCCTTATTTCTAATTTTAGTGATATGTTTGCTAAATGAAAGCCCTCTACAACTCCCAGAGGAGTTCCACTTAGCGTATAACTACAGCTGCAATCATAGGATTTCTCCCTCGCTAAACGTGCAACTTTAGTCTTCTCAATAGACAGCGGAAGCTCCCATTCAGCCGACCAGGAAGCCACTGCATTGATGGCTTGCTGTAATTCATCAGAATCCGTAGTAGATTGTACAGTTTTATAAACTTTAACATCGTCCGCGAAAATCTTGACTTCAATATTTGGGCAGATCTCTAATGACGTTTAGGATAAGAAGATCGTAAGGTCCGAAGCAAAATAAAAGATAATCAGAAATAGTCAAAGAAGATTTTTGCCCTTCTACAATTTCACAAATGACATTCGTCGAGGAAGAATCTCTCCGATTCTTCGCGGTCACTTGAAGTGTTGTTTTGTAAAAAGTGAGAAAAAAAAGGAAATAAGGAAGAAAAGGAAGGAAAAAGAATAAGCTTTTCCGGTTCTTGAAACAATTCTTGAAACACAAAAATTGCTAAAGCTATAGTCAAATGTCTGCAGTCACTTTAGACAACGTCCAGTTTGGGTAAAGAGGCACGTACAGTAACCCATGAGCACTAGAAGTTCTAGTTTCAAGACGACTCGTAGACGTTCAGAACTTTCAGAGTTCGAATTCATCACTTCCAAGTTGCCTAGAAACCGTGAAATTTACAGCGTTTCCACTAACCATCCGTCTGCAAGGGTGAATTCTGGGGTAATTCCACTAAATCGGTGACCCAACGGTGAAAGTGGTATCGGACATAGTGAAGTGTTAGCTGGCACTCCTCTAATACCTATCAACCTCTGGAAACTTCTTGGACTTTCAGAAACTGGAAGCGTACGGTAATGAAGCCCGGCCTGGTGTCCCAGCTGGAACTGGGCTTAAGAATCTGCTCGCCTGAGAAAGATGAAGACGCTTTTCATTGCCAGAAACCACATCTTAGAGCTTAGTTGGATTCAACAAGACGATGAATCCTTGGGAGTGAATTGTCAAAAGGTGGTACCTTAGATCATGCAGTGAAGGAAAGGATAAGTGCTGCCTGGGTAAATTGGAGAGAAACCACTGGAATTCTCTGTAACAAAAAAAGCTCAAGGGTCTTTAAATGAAAAATATACCGGGCTAAGAAAGGAATACCAAGTAGCAGGATTTGCGCCAAGAAAATGAAAGATTTTAGTTAGTCAAATAAGGCAAATTCAGAGTGGGAACAGCGAATTCTCTTCAGACCAAGGAATAGTTGAATAGGGTAAGCCGGGACGGAGGAGGTTGAAGCTTCAGAACGGCGGCGTGACGCAAGCGCTGTTGGGATTCCACTCTCTCCGGCAATCGTTGGCCGAATCACATTAAAGAAAGTGGATTGTCGCTCAGAAGTGAGTTAGTAGTTCCTCCTGCTTCTCGCTGGCAGCAACGACCTTCACCGATGGAAGAGCAAAAAGTAAACCAGGGCCCGACTTCATCAATGAAATGCTGAACCCTTAACACGTAATACGCATCTTTCTTGAGCCCGGTCGAGCTGTTTCTAAACCCTTAAATATACCCTGAATGGGAGTAAAGGTAAAGGTAAAGGTTCCAGCGCTGATCAGTCCACTGAGGAGGCGCCGCCGCATTCGTGTTCCATTCAAGTCGGAGAGGTTTGGTGAATGCGTATTTGACCTATACAATGACCTGCGGAGGCCAGTCGCTATACCAGGTCAGTGTCTTTACCTTCCCAGACAAATCCGGTACGAATTTACCCGACCCCGGAGGAATGGAAGGTTTGGTTAGCCTGGGCTGGGATCGATCGCTCGACCGTGCAGGTGCCAGCAGCGCCTCTTGCCACTGTACCAAGCGGGGAGTAAACTGTAATTATTCATCAGTTTAGGAAGGATGCACACGTATTATAACAATACTCTGCCGTGGCGACGGTTGTAAGACCTCGAAGTGCTGACGGCATAGAATACCTAAATGAACCAGGAATAAGCCTTGAATTGTCCCTGTAGCGGTGTGATGGATCACGATTCGCGGGCAACATTTTTTGGGTTTATGGCGGGTATGCCATTCGTGAATTGCGCCCAGGATCGTGGCAGAACACCGGCGAGTAAACAGCCGGCCCCGTTCAAAGTACGGCGGAGAATAACTTGAATGGAAAAGGTAATAAGTTCTTGAGAAAAATGCTCTGCAAAGCGCTCAATTCGATTTGGAATTTCACATGCCAACGCTGCAGATGTGGAGGAATTCCATGAATGCTCAGGGAAAAGAGCACGTCTAAAAGGTTGGCCAAATTCAATGAAATAGAAATCTGACAAAGCAGTGTAATCAATTATTTCACGCATCAAAAATTCTCCTTCTAAAGAGAAGTCAGGTCTATGAGGCGTCGGAAAAATTAACGAACTAGAAATAAAGAAATAATAAAGAAGTATTGAAACTGGTAAACTGTACGATATAAAAAATACATCTATGTATTGGGGCAGGTAACTGTTCCGCTACTTTTGGAACTTTCGTCAACGAGTACATCAAAATTTACCTTCTAAAGGTGAGTCAGGTCTATGAGGCGTCGAAAAAATTATCGAGCTAGAAATAAAGAAATAATAAAGAAATATCAAAACTGGTAAACTGTAGGATATAAACAATACATGTATTGGAACAGGTAATGGTTCCGCTACTATTGGAGCTTTCATCAACGAGTCCAACCGTCTTCCTCCAGTGGCAGTACGCAGGTGAACGGATACCTGCAAATAGTGAGAATCAGACATATGATCATCGACAAAATCGCCATCGATTTATCAATTCGACAATCGTGACGAAATAATGAGCACGGACGAATCAACGATTGGAGCGATAGGAAGTTTTTGGAGCAGAAAACAGAAAAAAATGAGAGAAGAATTGAAGGAATACACAGATGGAGGACATACCACCAGTTTACCAGCCACACGGATCTATACATTAATGAGCCACGCTAGTGCTGTATCCGATACGGTGAAGTTCGGATTCATCACGGTAATCGATGATGAATACCGGTCAAAGAGTAGTGCGGGTAACTCCTACGGTTGCCTGCGAGTTTGTCAATGGCGAATTCGAAATGCAGAAAAAATAGAATTCAAAAAAGAAAAATGTAGAAAAAAGGAAAAGAATTTAGGAAAAGTTTGTTTGAGAAACGAGAGAAACCAGCAATCATTCCAATACCATGACAAGGAAGGTCACGCATACTGTTCCAGGATAAAACACTTGACACGCAGTCAAATAAAAATAGCAAGGATGTAGTCAAAAGAAGGCTTGAGGTCAAATAAAACTTAACGAGGTGAAAGAGGACAGGAAGAGTAAAGAGGGAATACATGAAAGCTCTCTTCGAAAAAAATATAAAAAGATCAATCATGTCATGTGGGCCATTAAATAATAGATTGTATACAGATAAATTGTGTTTCTTTGAATTTCAACTTGATTTTTTATATGAAATATTAACTCAAAATTCATGGTGCTCTACATCATTCTGAAGCTCATTTAATGGTTAAATCCTCAATAACAACGATTCCAGTGAAGAGTGCTGCATCCTAGAAATTTCATAAGAAGAAATATTCGAAGAAATAATGAACATCTAAAAAATTGAGCAACTCATAGCTCACGATAACAAGTTCCAGCTACCACACCATCAAGCTTTTCAATAACAACAACCACCCAACAACTGCTCATCGTATTGGTTTCTGCTCATATCAATGCAGTAATGTGGCAAGAAACGAGAAATTAATGAGTTTTTCTTTTTTTCGCGCCATTCACCAGTGGACGTGCATGGTGCAATGATAGGAGGCGCCACGAAAACTTCCACGGTCGTGTGATCGATCCTCACCCTGGGTTGAACAAGTCATCCATCATTGCCAGTCTCCACTCCACTTTTACTTCTTTATCAGGTTACTTCTTTAGGTCAGTAATTACCATTTTGTTTTTGTTTGCAGAAAATATGTATTTGCCACAATAATTTTAAGGACCACAAGTCACAGTTGTCTCAATTTTCATAAACCTCAACCAACCAGAAATCTATGAGGACACTAAAAGCAGGTGTTCCTGTTGTTCAATGCAAAGCAATTAATCTAGTGAAGTTGAACGTGCAGTTGAACGTTTTTCGCTTGAAAAGTGCATTGCAGGTCTACGGTGTACGGTACCTATACAGTATTTTTAGGGACCTTTAAGAGTAGATAAAAGTAAAAGTAAACAATGACCAGTTCGTTGTGAACTTCAATTAGCCAGGACCGTGATCGATCGCTCGTTCGTGCGGGTGCCAGCAGCGCCTCTTACCACTGTGCCACGCGGGCCCCTGAACCAGTTCGTTGTGATCAGAATCGTAGGGGCATGGTGAACGATTTTTTGGCCTATTCAATGACTTGCAAGAAGCCGCTACACCACTCCAGTTCCTTTACCTTACCAGACAAATGTGTCACCAATTTACCCTACCGCGGAGGGATGGAAGGCATGATAAGCCCAGGCCGGGATCGACCGCTCGACCGTGCGGATGTCAGCTGCGCCTCTTACCACTGTACCACTCGCGTCGAGAATTGACTGGGAATAAATAGAGATGAAGAATGTAATGCTGTGTGGAAGAAAAAGAAAACCGTCCAAGATGGAAATACAGGAAGAGAGCAAACTAAAGGAAATGACAAGTTCAAGCGACGAATCCTAAGCTTTGCAAATTTTGCAGGACCTATCACAAAATTCCGATGAGAGTTGAAGATTTTTGATTTTGAACGGAGAACTATTAATGTATAGTGAAGAAAAATTGATTTCAAATCAGGTAATTGGTATCGACGTATAGCTGAAGAATATTTAAAAATAAACTGTATGTTCAAGAATAAATAGGCAAAAAATCGTAAACGGCCAGGTTCCGATTCAAACCGATGAGGTAATATAATAGTATTAGGTTGTAAACCTTCCAAACGTTTGCCACGTCTTAATTTTTTAAATTTATTTCTTTAAAATAGAACCCAATTGAGATACGTATGGTACATCATTAGACTACAATGTGTCGCCTTCCTGCTGGTAATTGTTTTACTCCATACGCGTGGAACCATGCCGGTTTATTGACGAACAATTTCAACACTCCCGTTTTGAGATAGCCTTACTTGTTGAGATTTTTTTCTTCGACGTGTTTCTGAAGGAAGGGGAAGAAATGGTATTCTGTGATAGCAATGCCTGAAAATTACGCAAATTACGCATTGGGTATCGTAGTCTAACAATCCTCCAAAAAAATTTCCATAAGATTTTTTTGAAGACATCCTTGACCGGGTTGGATGGGTAACAGAATTAGCCCTGCTTACCCTTTGGTTTGCAAGCAATACAATCCATTTGCTGACGGAGTAGATTGACAGTCACTAGTGCATTTTTAGGTGGAAGCTCCTATTCGATAAATTCAGAAGGACTCCAAAAACGCGAAAAAACTCCTCTCTGAGGTGCAGTTCAGACTTGGTGTCGGTTTTCCCTGTTTACCAGGACCAAGCCACTGGGGTCTCCGGCTATGAGTAGCGCATTTCATTCACTTCTTACCTATAGCAACCAAGTTATTTTACCGGTCGAGGTTCCTTTCGAAACTTCGAGATTTCGCACGCGAAGTGACCCTAGCGTTGAGCTATGTAGGCGACATATTCTTCTTCTTCTTCTTCTTCTTCTTTAGCGTTTGTCCCGCTTTGAAGCAGGGTCCGCTTTACCAATCCTCTGACGCCATACCGCTCTATCCCGCGCGTGGTCTGGATGAATTCTTTCTGCCTTCAGGTCTACGTGTATCGTATCCAGCCAGCGCTGCTTCGGGCGTCCTCTCGGTCTTGTACCTTGTATGTCGAGACCGAGTCCAATCTTGCATACCGTGTCGTCACTTGCTCGGAGCACATGCCCGTACCACCTCAGACGGGACTCGCGAAGTTTGTCGGGTATTGGAGCCACCCCAAACCTTTCCCTTATCTCAGCGTTAGTCTTACGATCAAGTCGTGTTACGCCTGCCATCCACCTCAACATCTTCATTTCCATTACGCTGAGGCGGCGCTCGACTTCTTTGGTGGCAGGCCAGCACTCAGCTCCGTACAGAGCAACCGGCCGTACGACTGTCCGGTAGATCTTCGACTTCAATCGTTCCGGTATTTTTCTGTCGCAAAGTACGCCGGTGGACGCACGCCACTTCGTCCAAGCGCTGCTTACTCGAGCGTTCACTTCGCTGCTGAGGTCTCCATCGCAGGCTATCGTTGAACCGAGATATTTGAAGGTGCTGACCCTTACAAGTTCTGTTCCTTCAATCGCAATTGTACCAGGGTCATTCACCTCGGTCGAAAGGTACTCCGTCTTCCTTACATTGAGGCGAAGACCGAACTGCGCCAGTCGATCACTCCACGCTTGCGCTAGCACTTCGAGCTCATTCTTGTCGTTGGACGCAAGCATTACATCGTCTGCGTAAAGCAAAGTCCATGGGACAGGTCTCTGCAGATCCTTCGTCACGGCATCCATAACAACAATGAAGAGGAGAGGAGAGAGTGGTGATCCTTGGTGGACTCCAACCGAGATTGGAAATTCTGCTGAAATCCCAGCAGCTGCCCGAACTCTGCTCCTCGGGTCGGTATACAATATCCGTACCCAATTTATAAGCTCTTCAGGAACGAGCTGTTTCCGTAGTGCGTACCAGATCACCTCATGCGGCACGCGGTCAAATGCCTTTTCTAGGTCCAGGAAGGCAAGGTGCAGAGGTCTTTGCTTCTCCCTGTGCTTCTCTATTAGAAGTCGAGCCGCATGGATGGCATCGGTGGTGCTACAGTTGGCAACAAAGCCGCACTGATTCACGGATAATTCAACGATGTCTCGGATTCGTCTGTCAATTACACGCTCAAACACTTTCATAGTGTGAGAAAGCAGACGAATTGGTCTATAAGTAAGACAGTCCGCTGGACTACCCTTCTTCTTCCAGATCGGAATCGTCGTGCTTGACTGCCAATCTGTGGGCATCTTCCTTTCCGCTATGATCTGGTTGAAAAACGTAGCGAGCCAGTTGGCGGAATTCCAATGGCGTGACTTCCACAGTTCTGCGGCCACGTCGTCCGGTCCCGTTGCCTTACCAGGCTTCATCTTCCTCAGCGCCAGCACCACCTCTTCAGCCGAGATGGGCAAGATTGGACCAGCTATAGGTTCAGCATGAGGAAGCGGGGGATGAGAAAATTCTTCCGTGGAGATCTTCTCAAAATAATCACGCCATCGTTCCATGACCTTCTTAGTATCCATTAACAACTGGCCGTGCTCATCATTAACACCGTGGAACTTTTCGACATCTTCGGACTGCCGTTGTCGAGTCCTCGCAAGTTTGTAAATAGGCCGTTCACCGTCGCGCGTTTCGAGTCCTCTGTTAACTTCATCGTAGTGAGCAGCTTTTGCTATGGCCACGGCCTTCTTAGCTGCTCTCCTAGCTTCCCGGTACGCGGACCAGTTTGCGGCTGTTTTATTGCAGAGGAAGACGTTGTAGAGGCGTTTCTTCACCCGAACCTTCTCCTTGACTTCTTCCGTCCAGAGCCACGTCTGTCTGTCAATCATACGTCGACCTGGCTTGGTCACTCCTAGTTGGGACCGTGCAGCTTCGTAGACCACGGTTTTCATATCCTGCCACGTGCCGTCGACATCCACAATCGGGGGCATCCGTATTCCACCGATAACTTCGGCTTCCTTTTCCTTAAGACGCCACCACTTGATGCGCTCATGTCCACACCGCTCGATCCTCATTTGCTTTGGCGGAGTGAATTTCATCGTGCAGATCAAAGGCCGATGTTGTGTAGCTACCGTCTCGTAAGGCACTACCTTTGCATCGCTGACAAACTTAGCATCGCGACGTTTTACGAGCACGTAATCGATCTGCGACCTCCCATTTCCGCTGTAGAACGAGATCAAGTGTGACGGACGCTTACGGAATGTCGTGTTCGTGATGACAAGGTCGTGCGAGCATGCATACTCGAGAATGCGCTCGCCATCTTCGTTCCGTGTTCCGTATCCAAAACCACCATGGCACTTGTATCCATCTTTTCTTGCGCCGACATGACCATTCAGATCTCCTGCGACAACAATCATTTCTTCTTGAGGTATCTCGGCTGTCTTTTCATGGAGCAGTGTCCAGAACTCCTCCTTCACCTGCTCGGAGCAGCCTGTCTGCGGAGCATACGCAGTAAAGAAATGAAGTCGTTCATTTTCCGTGATTACCATGATCTTCATAAGACGGTCGCTGAAGCGTTTCACCTCCGAAATGGAATCACGAAAACGCTCGGATACGGCAATGCCGACGCCATTTGTGGTCTTGGGGCTGCCAAAGTACAAAACTTTAAAGCCACGACCGATGTCTCTTGACTTACTGCCAGACCATCTCGTCTCTTGCAACGCGCACAGGTCAATTCTACGATGCTCCAGAGCGGCGGCTAACTCGCTCGAGCGACCTGTTAGTGTACCGACATTCAGCGTTGCAACACGAGTCTTGACGTTGTTCTTGCATTTTCGGGCTGGCTTGCTTGGCCCTCGAGGTTGTCTTTCCTGCCTCGAGACAACTTCGTTCAGACACTCGTGGACTAGCTTGGTTACCCCTCGATGCCGTCCTTGCATCGAGGACCCTCGCATACTTTCATCACTCACCGGGCAACGTGAGTGGGCGTCGGTTCCCGCGGACGCCGTAGCTTTCACATCAATTTTTCGCGTCATCATGCCATTTGATGTGACATGTTTCTCCATCGGCCGGCCTGTCACCAGGGCCTGTCGCCGGAATCGATGGTCCGCGATCAGCTCACCCCAAGCTACTTGGGGAGTTCTCAGTGGCACCAACGTGGAGGAGCGGACCTCGCCACCTATGTAGGCGACATATTGTGGGTAACATTTCGGCCACACTTTCGTACCTTTCCCAATACATTTGAACGCTTTGCAGCTATTTTGTATGAGCACTGAAACTCTTCTACAAAGTAGTGAGTGTTGCTTGATGGTCCGACTTCTGTGGCAACTTTTAGCCCATCCAAATCAGTGCTAGGTGTCCTTGGCGGAGCGGTTCACTTTCGAACCTATCATAATCTTCTTGTTAGTTGACTTCCCGGGACCAATCTATTCTGGAGGAATATACAGGACACCTTGCTCTATTACACAGCAAAATTTTAGGATTGGACACTGCAGCAAAACGCCCTAGTCAAAGCCTCTTGAAGTCATGCAGTTGGGGCCCTATGTTTAAGGCTTCATAATTTAGAGGAATTTTAACGAAATCGAATGGGCGACAAATAGTTCAGAAGAGCTTTAGCTACCCTACTGAAATGTTATCGAAAGAGAAGTGCAGAAGCTTCAGCAGAAGTTTTACTATGCGATGAAAAAATATTCAATCGGAAGGTTTACAACCTAATACTTCTGTGACATTCTCTCTCCATTAGGCGGCCTCTCAGAATCGATCCCTTAAAGTGAGGTTTTCGAAAGAAGTGACATTTTCTAAAGAAAATGTTAGATTTCCAAAGGAAAATGTCCAGTTCGAATCGTTCTCAACACGAATGAAATTTATCGAAAAAGATTAAGATCGCCTGTATTGCTCTCGTTCGGATACCGAAGATCTTCGTAGGAATTTCCACTAATTTAAATGATAAGTAGAAGTTGAACATGAGGAAACAATAATAAAATAATAAAATAATCGTGCTAGATGCTAAGGAGCTCTCTAGCAAGAAGAGTCAGATTCTGTCAGCTGAAGACGAGGAGCGAGGAAACCTGGGACCAAATCAATGGTGTGAATTCATTATGAGAAAAACATCGCACCACAATAGGCCTTGGGAAGGTAAAACTCCATGGTGTCAGGTGAGCTGGAACCTTCGATCCTTGTAGAATAATTTTCGAGCAAAAAATGAAAAGATAGTAGGGAAATAACTCCGCTTTGGTTCAATGAGTTCGTTGGGTACTAAAAACGTTCAATGTATACCCAGGTACAGATTCATCAACGAAACCGACGGTAAATTTTACCGCGGTTGTTCCCTGCCGATTCTCGACTGTTTCGTATTTGCACGGGTATGAGTCCTTTAACTTCGCGTTATCTGCTACTGCATCGGTAGATTGATACTGGCACCTTGAATTTATTTTTGTATCCGTTACCCACAAAAGGGCCCGCGTGGTGCAGTGATAAGAGGCGCTGCTGTCACCCGCACAGTCGAGCGATCGATCCCGGCCCGGGCTAACCAAGCCTTCCATCCCTCCGGGGTCGGGTAAATTGGTACCAGACTAGTCTGGGAAGGTAAAGACACTGACCTGGCATAGCGGCTGGCCCCCGCAGGTCATTGTATAGGCCAAATGCGCATTCACCATGCCTCTACGACTTGAATTGAACACGAATGCGGCGGCGCGTCCTCAGTGGACTGATCAACGCCGGCACCTTTATCTTTACCTTTTACCTTTATCCGCGACCCGCCTGCGCCTGACTGGTATCCTTAAAACTTACCGAACATCAACTTGTCGCACGTTGATGAATCAAGGTTAGCAAACGATTGCGGAAATTTTAACAGAAAAACACGAGAGGAACCGAAGGATTCAAAGGAGAAGAAAAACATCATGAAGGTGAGGAAGCTGAAAGAGATGGTAGCGGCGTCATGTCAATCAGAGCTGCTGGCAGACTTGAGACGCTGGTTCGATTCCCGGCCGAGTCAAAGTTTTTGCGAGTGTCATTGTCATGACATCAAATACTTTTCTCGCACGTAGCTATCATCGACAAAAATGCGGTAATAAAAGTAGAAGGTCACAATCTGCCTTAGGTGATTTAGGGTTTAGCTTCGAGCACAAAAATGTTCTTCAAAGGCACTTCTTCTAAAGCTATTTTTAGCAAAATTGCTTCAGCAAGGACTGAAATGTCGCATTGACGTCAGATTAGCGACCATGTAAACAGCCCAGAAAACCATAAACAGGGCAGTAACATTTAACTTTAATGTGGAATCGGAGATCAACAAAAAGGAGTATTGCAGTTGTAACGAGGCATTGGGCGTGAGGAATGGTAGAAAATACGAGAAAAAGCGAAAAACGCCTCAGGGATCAGTGGAAATCGGACCGAAAAGGGACTGATATTCGTACTCGAAATGCAATTTAGAAGTTATGATTGTAAATCTAACGGGGACTTTCGACTGTTTCAGACTCGTCTGACTGAGCCTGAAAAATCAAGCGATTGCGGAAAGACAAGACGACGTTTGCGTTTCTTTTTGCTAAGCCCTTCGAATTTCGTTCGATTTTTTCTTTTTTCCTTTCTATATTTTGAATTACGTATCAGATCATCCTGAAGCAGTTTTGTGATCACCTATTTTCTACATTTTTTTCGTTTCTTTGACATATTTCAATGATAAATCACGTCCTTTTGTTACAGCAATATTAAAAATAAAGGCAAAGATAAGGTGTTGACATTGATCGCTCATCTAGGGACGCGCCACACCATCATCTTTTATTCAGAATCGTAGAGGCATGGTGAATGCGTATTTGTTCCATACAAGACATGCGGATGTCAGCCGCTGTACCAAGTCAATAGATACCTCGGAGGGATAGAAGGCTTGGTTGGCCCGGGCTAGGATCGATCGCTCGACCGTGCGGGTATAACTAATGCTCCTTCCCACTTTACCACGCCCACGCACAAAATCGAGATTATTAGAATTGAAAATTTAGTTTCCGAACGGGATGGCGAACCCTTTTGAAACATTTTCCTTTGTAGAAAAATCATCCACGACAAGAGGAGTCTGAAACAACGAGCGTCGTAAATATAAACATTTGAGGAGACGCCTTAAGGCAACCTCGTAGATGGGCGGAAATCGACCGGAACCCGTCTTCCACCCCTCAGCGAAATGTTCCGAGGGCTTAGATGGAGGGATGACTTAGGGAATGGGTGAAGGGCAGCCTCTACGAGGGAAGAGTGTTAAAAAATAGAAGAAAAAGTCATGACGCGTGGTCTGACGAGAGCAGAAAAAACACTTCTGAGCGATCCCTCAAGTTCATTTTTCCTTTTTCGTGTTTTTTCTTGAAATCGCCAACACGTGCAATCCAGCAAGCCGACTCTCTTCTCGAGCTCGCCACCATCGACTTATATTTTTCTTTTCGAAAAAAAAAGCCTCAGAGCTGTTTGTTAGAATGCCGTCGCTGCTATGAAAATTTCCTGAGAAAAAAATGAGAGATCTGCGCCATATTTGCTGATTTAACGCAATGATCCAATAGAATGAAAGCTTATTTTCTTGCTCCCCTTTTTTATAAACGTAAAAGGTAGTGATATCGGCGTTGGTCCTAAGGATGCGCCCCGCACTCGTTTTCCATTCAGAATCGTAGAGGCATGGTGTATGCGTATTTGGCTGATACAATGACTTGCGGGGGCCAGCCGCTATACCACGCAGTGTCTTTACCTTCCCAGACACGTCTGGTATCAACTTACCCGACCACGGGGGTAGGGAACACCAAGAGCCATGCACGAGAGGGAATCGATCGCTTGACCGTGGGGATGTCAGTAGCGCCTCTCACCACTGAACCACGCGCGCACCTACTGTATACCTATCTCTAGTTGGCAGAGAATTTCGTTCTCAAAAGCCTATCTGCCGCTTAACTATCTTTTCCTCTAGCAAGCGTTTCGAAAAATATGTACATCTCTAGAAGAATTTTAGAAAAAAATGACAAAAAATACAACTTCAAAAATCGAAACTGCGAAACTGTGGATACACTGGAGTCGTCCAAATGTCGGCCCAAAATGGAAAATGACAGAACAGTTCTTCAATCAAAATTTTAGAGAAAATGAAAAAATTGAGAGCTCGAAAAAAACAGCGAAACCGTGGATACATAATCGGATAATCGAAACAGCGAAACCGTAGACACCTACGAATGTCGGTCAAGAAATGAAAAATGAAGGAAAAATTCAGAATTAGAATTTTAGAAAAAGTGACAAAAAATTGGCAAGTCCAGTAACGGAAACAGCGAAACGGCGGATATACTGGAGTGCTCCAGATGTCGGCCAAAGCAGATTTGTGGTGGAAGTGGATTGAGGAGCTGAGACGAAGACAAGAATTTAATTTAATTGTCTACGATCTTAATTCGAATTCGCTTCGCCTTTGGTCGCCGAAGTTTTGGTAAACATCTGAAATCTTAACGGGGTTCTTCGAGTTCCACCACCATGAAATCGAGGGAGTTCCCCTGCTACCCTGTCGATGTTACCCGCTCACCCAGCTAAAGTGCAATTCTGACCGAGCCGCTGGCACTACGCCAAAGTGGCTTTTAGCAGAACAAAAGAAAAAGTACTGACGTCAACAAAAAAAAAGAGCGGTGGAAAGCGCTATAATGGTGCTCTATCTAGGAAAAACTCTGGAAACCCTTGTAGGAGAGAAACGAGTCTCGTAGTAAGCTTTAGGAAACTGAAAAAAGGAATGCGAGAAGGAAAAAATCACCCTAAGACTGTTCCCGTCTACCACAAATTCGAATAAAAAATAAACGACGGAGAGGTAAAAAAGTTCTACATTAGTCCCCCGACCGTTTCTGTCTTTTTCAGAACATTTTCAAGATTTCAGGGTGATAAGAATATCCGGAAGCATCGGAAGCGGGTTCTTCCCATTGTTGTGCAGCTTCACGTTGTTGTTGTGCATAGAAATCGGTGATTTATAATGGGAACTCTCATAGAGGAGTCCAACCACTAGATCTTACGGTCCCTTTCCGAAAAACAACAATTCACAACGATTTCCTCCTCAGAGGGTTTCGGAACTCGATGTTGAAGGTTTAGCGTGCTATGGCAGGATTTACAAGGCTACAAAGGCTAATCGTGAAATAACTTTCGAAAAACGTCAGAATAAAACTGCACCCATTAAACCCATTGTTTTATAGCTTTTTGTTACAATGCTAAAACATGAAAAAAAAACAAGGAAAAGTAAAGCAGCGGCGTCCATTGAGTGCCACATGAGCCGGGAAGACAGCTGTCAGTAACAGCTGATGTAATTCTAGTAGGTGACGTTCGTAGAACAACACGTGAAAGGAAAAGTGCCCGTGACCAATCAGTTTTTGGGAATCATAAAAGGGTTACAATTTAACAAAGGTAGATGTAAAGGTAAAAGCAGCGGCGTTGATCAGTCCCCGAAGGACCCGCCACAACACTATCTTTCAATCGGAATCAAAGAAGCATGGTGAGTGCGTATTTGGCAACAATAACTTGCGGGAGCAGCTCGTTGGAACAAGTCACTATCTTCGCCTTACCACAAGTTTGATATCTATTTATTCGACCCCGGAGGGATGGAAGGCTTGATTGACCCGAGCGAGGATCGATCGATGGTGCTGGCCTCATTAGCGCCTCTTGCCACTTCACCACGCACCCTCCACAATTCAATGAGGAGGGAGTACGTGGCCAATTTTATTCTACATATTCAAAAACCTCGTCACTTAAAATTACTTGCCAAAGCTTCAAGAGCAAGTGATAGAAACGAGAAGAATAGGTCACAAAGGTGCCATTAACGACTGAAAGTTTACACTTATCGTTAGAAGGTCAACACTATGTGACTTGTGAATGGTCCACACGATTATAAGGTAAAGATAAAGGTAAACGTAAAAGTAAGGCGTGGGAGTCGGCGTTAAATAAGTCTTCTAAGGACGTGCTGTGGCATTCGGTATTTTAAACCACCCCGGCGGGATGGAAGACTTTGTTAGCCCGGGTCGGGATCGACAGCTCGACCATGAGGGTGTCAGTAGCGCCCCTTACCACTGCATCACGCGGGCATACCTGGGCACAGATTCATGAACAGACGAGCGGTCTCGGAAACCGCGGCGCAGGCAGAACCAGGCGGCAGAGTCGATGAGAGATTGTGTTTAACATAGGAAATTTAGGATAAGTAGAGAAAGGTGCGCGCCGTTCGGGCTATATCTCGGGGTTTATCGGGGGTTTACCAATGATGAATCTGGGCCCTGTTCACCGCATTCCTCTCGACCTCGAACCGCTGTTTCTACAGATTGAATTCCTGGTAAACTCTGCCGTATGTAATACCTCATTGGCACAAATCTGCATCGAATACCGAACGTAGTAGCATTCCCATCTGTTTCTAACACCGTCTGGTGCAACGGTCAGCTTGGTTACCGAGATTTTCATGAATCAGAAGCTGCGGTGGACCAGGAAACAGGTCTAGTAAAGGGGCGGTAGGTTCTATTGACAGTTTTGTTGACGAATCTGAGCCCCAAATACGCAATCACCCCAACTGATCTTCAACGCGATCCATTTTGTTCATAACTGGGAGTGCGCCGCGGTGACATAATTACAAGCGTTGCATCCTGAATTTGAATTCCATCGTAACTATGAAGTTCGCAAGAAGAAGTGACAGAAAAGTCGAAACGTTCATCCACTAAGAAGATAGTAGCAGGAAAATAAAGAAAGAAAGACATGATCGCTCGCGGCGTCATTCACAGCGATGCAGCTAAAGCGGGGGAGTTTTGTTTTTTAATTGATGGCCTGTGGACGCCTATTTGCCCTTTATTGTCGCTGTCTGCAATGGAATGCCAATGGCTGCCCATCGTTTTTTGCATAAAACGCGTGAAATTGATGTGAAATTCGAAGAAATCGCTCGCAGCCGAGAAATGTGGCGTTGGAGCAGAGAATGACGTCGTGTGAACTGGTAGCGCCTCAGGCGCTAGAGGATTGGACTCTGCCCTACGAGCAGCAGAGGAATGTCTGCTGCTAATTACACAATTACTCGCACAGCGACTGCCTCTTGAAAGCCTGAATAGCTTCTTCACCCGGAAGTTCTCGATTCTGGACGCTCAGAGCATAGACTTCCACTAGAGGGCCAATCGAGCGTTGATGAATACGGGTATGGCTGCCCATAAGGGTTTGCGGGTGTATGGTTGGTGTAATGATGATGAATCTGAACCCTGACGCCAGGGCCCAGATTCATGAACGGACGAGCGGTCTCCGAAACTCCGTCGGCGATAAACTCGCTCGCTACCGTCGAGGTTTCCCAAACCCAGCATCATCGCGAGGTGTGATAGGCCCGCAATAAACCCCGATTAAACCCCTGCGCGCGTTCACGAATCTCGGTTTACACACCGTTCGGGGCATATCTCGGGGTTTATCGAGGGTTTATGTTATTTTATTTTATTTTATTTTATTTTATTTATTGAGACATGCGATATAATCACATGCCTTACGAGGGTACAATGACTTATACCAAGTCAGTTTCTTAACATTCGTAGACAGGTCTGATACCAGTTTACCGATCCCGGAGGTATGGAAGGCCTGGGCCCACATTCATCATTGGTAAACCCCGATAAACCCCGAGATATAGCCTATGAACGGCGCGCACCTTTCTCTCTCTTTCTCTCGTGAACCTCCCATGTTATTTTTCATCGACTCTGCCGTCTGGTTCTGGCTGCGCCGCGGTTTCGGAGACCGCTCATCCGTTCATGAATTTGGGCCTGGTTAGCCCGACCGGGGATCGATCACTAGACCGTATTTATTATTTAGAGAAGGAAATACCAGAATGCATTACCTCTACGAGCAAGCAAGGAGAAGAAGAAGAAAAAAGAAGGAAAAGCGAGAAAGCTTTGCAAGAAAAAATACCCGGGTGTGTGTAGCTATGCATAGATGTGGCTGGGAAGCACAAAAAAACAAAGTAAAAACGATTATGGGAATGGAAGTAGACGCACCGGCGGTATTCTTATACTTCAGGCATCTGGTAAAGGACCATAAGGAGCGGTAAGGAAGAAATAGAGGAACGTCATCGTAGATGATCTCAAAGAGCTCAGGGCAACACCTGGGTACAACTTGGATAGAAAGACATGGTAACTGTTCATAAAACTGCAGACCCTGTGATGATCTGGCCCTAAACGTTAAGGAGAAGAAGAAGAAGAGGAAAAAGGAAAATATGCGAAATGGAGGAGGAACAACCCTCCGCTGTTGCTTTCCACCCCGGATAAAGTGGTTAGCAACGCCGACGCGGTTCAGCCGATCATCGTAACTGACGGTTGTTGTTGACGCAAATGGAATAAAACGAGGGCAAAGTGCGGTTGACGGGCGTGTTAATCAACCAAATAGATATGTTTGATAAGCTGAACTTCTTCCAGTCGGGGAAAAATCGCAACAGCTGTCCCCCAGTGGCGACGTGAGCCTGCTGCGATGCTTTTAGATTTATCTGTTGGTGGGATTCGAGCAGCTGACGTCCCCTCGAGCACCGAATTAACCGACGTAAGCGCTGATCATGTGGGTCACTTCGAGCACGTCGTTCGAGCAGCATCTTTATAGTTGAGGTTTCGTCTGGTTTTTAAGGGTAAGTTTTGACGAGGAGCAAACCACTTCACTGATCCAAGAAGGTTTATGGAACTTTACGTTTCAAAAATTCGCGTCATTCATTTTCTGTAAAATTTCCAGAAGTCCGAAAGCCACCCTTTAGGATTCCAAAGGCGGGGTGCATTTCGAAACGTTAGGCCAAATACAATTTTGATCCACGAACAAGTGCTCGGCACAAACAAGTTCTAGATCATAGCAAGGACCTAAGAAGAAGGTTAAGGTAAGGTAAAGGTAGGGTAGAGTGAAGGTAGGCATTGGTCAGTCCCTTTAGGGCTCGTTTAGACGCCGCGCGGCAAAAATACAAAATCGAAGCGAAATCAGTAATTAACGTCATTGATCGAATTTGCTCCTTTTCGTTAGTGGCGCAGTCCGGTGGCGCCGCGTCTAAGCAAAAAAATTAGGCTTATAATCACACAGGGAAGAAATTATATAAAAAGGTGAATGTCGTCAAAATGTCCTTTAGTAAGGAATAGCAGCCTTCCAAAAAACCCGAACGACCAGTAAGTTTGCTTATATGAGGCGCCACCGGGGTGCGCCACTAATGCAAAGGAGCAAATTCGATAAAGCACGTTAATTATTGATTGCGCCTCAATTTTGCATTTTCGCCGCGCGATGGCGTCTAAACGAGCCCTTACGCAAAGTCAGCGTCTTTACCTTTCCAGGCAACTCTGGTATCAATTTACCCTACCCCGGAGAGAGATCAGGCTTGGTTAGCCCGGGCGCGAGTCTATCGCTTGACTGTGAAAAGGTTAGCATTTACGAAGTGAAGGAGCTGAATGTTGCGGAGTCAAGTGAGACGAAGTCCGATTCAAAATGACAAGACATTATCTGAAAAAAAGTAAGCAGAAATGATGGGTTGGATTAGGATTTCTCTAAAAGGTAAAGCGATTTAGCTAAAGAGGAGCATTCACAGGGAACTGCCCTGCAGACTGAAAAGAGCTTAACAAAACCTAATATGAGCGAAAATGCACGCTTCAGTTGGCGGCTGCTATCTGCACTTGATTGGTGAAGCGTATCAAAATGACGTCGTTTGAGTGACTACTCCACATCCACGAAAGCGTCATTAGAGTTAGGAAATAGCAAATTTGATAGCAAACTCTCGACGATGTACAGTACCGAATGTGCCGCAACGAAGAAACGCCGCCAGCGGCGCTTTCTTGTGCCGAAACCGCCGTTTTTCTATATTTTCTTTAAAATTGGTTTATTCGCAAAAATAAGTATGTTTTTGAGCTCAGTAGGTCGAAGCCTATCATTTAACACGCAATTTTTCATATTTCTGGAACTTGTTAACGGGCAATTTTTTGACCTCTCGATTTCCGATCCCTTGCTCCTTAGATTTCTCGTCTGGTGACCTATCATTCGACGAGACTTCGCCTACGGCTGGACTACCACACGGGGATCCCCGTTGGGCATGCAGGGTAAGTTAAGTGTATTGAGGTAGACTCTGCCAGGGTTACCATGAATGAACGACAAAAACGGCACCTTTCGGCGCACAATAGTGCCGCTGCCGCCCTTTTACGTTGCGGCACAACCGGTGCTGTATGGAAGGATAAACGTCCCTGATCTAAGGGTTTAGGGATAGTAGAGCCAGAATCCTGACACTTATTTATTGATTACTTATCAATTATTATACCCTTATGTTGGCTCGTTTCGTTTAATAACATAAGTCGCTGTCGACACCAGTGTGGTCGAGAGATCGATCCCGCTGGTGTCGACAGCGACTCTTATCTCTTCGGGATCGATAAATTGGTACTGGGCATGTCCGGGAAGGTAAGGACACTGACTTGATGTAGCGGCTGGTTCAGCAAGTCATTGTACAAGCCAAATACACACTCACCATGCTTCTACCATTCTGAATAGCAGGTAGAAGCATGGCGCGTCCTTAGAGGGCTGATCCATACCGATCACTTTGCCTTTACCTTCAGTAAAGAGGAAGCTTCAGGTTGAATATGGTGAATAACAAGTGAAAACAAGTATACGAATAGCTTCCTACTGCATCCTCTTCTGCATTTGTGAAATGCAAACTGTCCAAACTTTGGTAGGTTTGGTAGATCAAATCATCCTCAGCCGAGTCGCGAGATAACCGGGAAAAACAAACCTTTTGTCCTAACCCTCTTCAAAGTTTTTTAAGACCAAAAGTACATATTTACACTATTTATACTGCTCGGTCTTTTAGACTACGACTTTTGTTAGACCGCTATCATAAAAGGTAACTTTCCAAAAACAGAACTGCCTCTAACAACGATCCTTCCCCTATTTCCAAATCAAATTAATCCTTGGAATAAGACCAGCAAACGATCAGAGTTGGTTTTGACTTCTACATCCTCTAGAAAACAAGTGGAGTATTCATGCAATTGAGGGTACCGGTCAACTCTGAAAATGTCAGGTCTATGTCAATTCCCCTTTGTTGGGCAGGATCCTCAAGTCCGTACATCATTTATAGCCATTTCTTTCAAGCGAAAGAGGAAGTCTTCAATACGAAACCATTCTGTGAATTACCGCTTTTTGCTTTTTGCTGGTTATAGACGAGAAGTTTGCCGGAAACAGAACGACGCGGGTTCAATTCCCGTCCGATGTCACTGTTTTGCGAATAACCCAGCATCTAGAAATATAGAAGTCTTCAATAGCTTCTACTCATCGGCGTGGTTCCGACTATCAAAAAACGTGTCGACAGCCAGATGAACCCAAACATTTCGAGGTCGAAATTTTAATCCTAATGCCGAGACGATGGGCTCCAAGCATCGGAGCCGGACCCGACTAAGCTGTGCGGCAACAGAAAAGCGTGTGAAATTTCGAGCTTATCGTGAGAAATTAATCCTTTTCCCAGCGAACCGAGCTCGTTTGCCCGCCGTCATCATAATACCACGTCTGGACGTCTGGGTATTCTGGGCGTTTGTTTTGAGGCGCTCCGAGTGCCTACTAATCACACCTCTGTGTGGATGCTTCTACACATTTTCGTGACTATCCGGGCTCTCAACATCCCTACACGTGAATTAGCAGCTTTTCCATCGAAAAGGGCCAAAAAACACCGTCGAAGTGAAGGCCGTTCGATTCGCTGGAGGCTGCGAGATTAATGGGCGGAAAAAAACCTCGAAAACAGCAGTTAAAATAGCGCTCATGAAAAATGACGCCATTTGGTCTTCCATCAAAAGCTTATATTATAGATCAAAAAGAAATTTTTAAATTTAAAATTCAAAGTTCAAAATCGGCTGATGAATTTGTTGCTGAGGTTCATTTATGTGATCCACCACGGCCGATATTAGTTGTGTCCGCACTTTTGCAATCATAAAAGGATGTGAATATTTGACCGATGGAGTGCGCCACGCTTTCGTCTGCCATTCCAAATTGCTGGATGTGGTGAAAACTTTTTTGGTCCATACATCGACTTGCAAGGGCAGCCACTATACCGAGTCAGTGATTTCACCTTATCAGACAAGCCTGGAGCTAAGTTACTCAACCGTGGCAGGATGGAGAGCTTGGTTAGGATCGAGGATTAATCGCTCGGCCTTCTTGGTTGATGCAGCGCCTTTTGCCACTGGCCACCCTAGACAGAATCGAATCCCTCTTCATTTTGACCGCCAAACACAGCAAATTTCAAAAACTGGAACCGAGATTCTAAAACCTGAAGCAAAGTCAAGAAGGACAGATTAACCCTAAACCTCAGGAAGCGATGACGTGCTGACTTTGTTAGCCGAACTCCGAAAAAAAAAGACGAGTTTCTCTGGCGAAACCATCATTTTCACTGAAAAATCGAATCCCTTGGGAAATCAAGATTTCCCACGAAAGTGCGAATGTTCTTACCGAGCCGAGTTCGGCGGGTAAGTAGTAGATGCTTTCAGACTTTCATTCACATCGGACGCAACGTCATCGTTTTACAATGGGGTACTTGGTTCTATCTAATTTTTTTGCGTCACAAATAGAACCTTTCTTTAATAATAGAATAAGAGAATTCTTCTAATAATCACAGATTCGTATTCCTGAAATTCATCAAAAAAATGCGGCAGGACAGATTAGTACTCGCATTTCTGGCCTGTTTGGCCTATAGTTTCGAAAAACAAAAACTGCAGTTTCATTGAAAAAGGAAATTATTGTTTCATAAATATACGGAAAAAATCATACGTAGGAAATAACAACGGTAAAGGTGTTCCGTGTACCAGTTCCCAAGAACGCGCCGCATACTCGTCTTCCAGTCAGAATCGCAGAGGCGTGATGAATGCGTACTTTGCCTATACAATGGCGTGCGGTTGCCAGCCGTTATATCAGATCAGTGTCTTTACCTTCATAGACGAGTCTAGTATCAATTTACCCTATCCCGCGGGATGAAAACTTGGTTATTCCGGGCCGTGATCGATTTGTCGACCGTACGGGTGTCAGTAGCGCCTATTACCAGTGGACCCAGAGGAAATAATAACAATAAACAAATATTTGTAAAAAATTCAATACAGAGAAGAAAAAAGAGAGAAAAACAGAAATTCTAAGTTTCACCTGGCAGACGAATTTAGGTATTGGACTAATATCGACCATGAAAGCCTTCCAGTAACAGAACCTGAAATTGATTTCACTAAGGAAATGGTAACCATGACCAGAACGGACCCGAACAGCCATAAATCAACGAAGACGCCCAGCAAAAGAGCACAGTCTGACGTATTCTTGAAATTTATAGGCTCATAACTGGAACAGATGTAAGGAGTGGGGAGGAATCTATATCCAAACCAATGTATGTAGTTGGTAAAAAACCGAGAGAGATGCAGAAATTCATTTGTTTGCACGAAGATTTATGATATGTATGAAGCGAGAGCAATATAGACGACAGCTAAGAAAAAAACAAATTTGTAGTGGGGGAAATGTGTTATCAAAGGAGAATATGGAGAGGTTGTAAATCGAAAATAATGTGCCGTCAACGCTCAAGAACCGTTTTAAACCAAAAAAAACTGTGCGAAACGCAATGATGCTGCTCAACATCGCAAAGATTTTCGTAGAAGTACAGAAACTGGGAAAGGCAAGCGTGGTGCAATGGTATGAGGCGCTGCTGACACCTCCGCGGTCGAGCGATCGCTACTCGTCACCAAGCCTTGAATCCTTCCGGAGTCAGGTTAATTGGTATCGTACTTGCTTAGGAGTGTGACTGACTTGGTACAGTGGTTGGTCATTGTACGCATGTACCATGATGCTACGATTCTAAATAGAACACGAAAGCACTGCTCCATCCTAGATCGACTGATCGACGTGTATACCCTTACCTTTCCTTACACAAAAGGGTTTCTTTGGATCACTATCAATTCTGGGCAGTTGCAGAACATCTTCCTCAATGAAAGAAAAGGCACTGTTTTCTAACGTTTTCTCCGAGTTTTCAAGAAGTATAACTCGTAGCATCGAAGAACAAAATGGACAACTAGAAATTTGCTTCTTAATAAGCAGAAAAGAGACAAATGGTTTGATACTGCTGCACAAAATTTTGCTAGGAAAGTTTTCTCGGGTACGCCAGAAAATATTACTAAAAAACAAAAAAGAAAAAACAACAAAAAACAGAAAAAAAACCATGCATGAGATGCGGAAGGAAGGATTTCTTTTACAAACAATAAGTCGGAAAAGCTTAGTAGTTCAAATAGGGTTTCTGCAACTTTCGCGAACGCGTAGCAAAGCGTCACGTTTAGTGAGGAAAGATAAGGAAACTGAAGTGAAAAAAAACAAGGCGATGGTGGAAAAGAGGAAATTAAATAACCTATGTGGACCCCGCGAGCATTTTGCTAATTTTCTGGACCATCTACTAGCTATGAATCGCAGAGAGAGCTGCAGAGCCGGTGAGTTTGGCTTTCTGGTTCTTGCCGATTGGAGACTTTCCAGAGCTGGAGAACACTTCTAACTAAACCTCTAGTAAGAGAACCAAAAATAAACGAAAAACAGAAAGAAGCACACATTTTAGAAGAGCCATGGACACCTGCTTTTTTCATTGGATAACTCCGAAGTTGATGACAGTGGTTCCCAATATATTTCTGCCAGCTTAGTCTTTTGCTAAGGTTTTAAATTCGGTTCTGAATTTGAATTTGTTTCAGTTAGGGTCTAGCATTCTTGTGCTAAATAATTGTGTGTTCCTTGGCGCGTCTTTGGACGTATAAAATAAAATACAATACAAAGAAAACAAACAAAAGGCGTTTAAATGCGAAATTTCTAACGCATCGGGAAACAATCGGCTAAAGTGACGTCCAGCCTACACAAGCCCTACCGACGAGAATCCACTTGCTGTAGATCTGAAAGCCTTGGGCGATAGGCCCGTTCAATGATCCTATGGTCGTTGGCAATTACAATTTGCACACCACAGATCCAGACACTGGACAAACATCATATACCTTCATTTTCGATTTCAAACGCACAAATATGTGGGAAAAAATGCCAGCTCACGCTCGACGTTTTCAAACGGAAGTGGTACCGGATGTTATCCCTCATAAACATGCTTTTTCACCTGCGGAGTCAGATTTCTTCTCAAACAGCCGCTGGGCCTTTCACACTTTGAAACATTCAGAGCCGGGATTCATGAAAGGAACCGCCGGTAAATTTCACCGGCGCTCAGATTTCGCCGGCCAGTTCACCGCCAGAGCGACATACCGCGTGTTGAGGAATCACGTTTTGGCGGGTAACCGAGGTGAATATCACTGTACCCAGCCGGTGAACCGTTCATGCATCTCGGGCCGGGGGTTGTGGATTGTGCAAATATAGGTTGGTAAGAAACACTTCAGCCGCACTTCAGTTTTAGAACCCTGGATTAACAGCATCAACGACGTCTCATTTTTTAAGAATAATTGAAGAAATATTTCACCAAAATAAATAGATTATTCAAGAAATAAGGCTAAGGAAAGAACGTCAAATTGATTAAGACAACCGCGGCCTCATTGGGGAACAGTAGGCTTCATACATTCATTTATGCGAGTCAGCTATTTTCTGGAGCATTTTCTTACCATCGCTAATACACCAGTTTTCCCGTTTGTGCCAGTTTTTGGCCTAAATTCGAAATCTTATTTCGGGATGGAATTTTGAACAAAAATGTGATTCCATATTAGACTCGAGGGGTTTGATGGCCTGAAGGCATAATGCATCGGGCATTGGAAGTAAACCATTACCACGGACATATACGAAAAAAATCCGATGAAAATCACATTCACCGCCTCCAGAGCCTCCCATTGACAATTACTTGCTCAATTCGCTGCCGAAAGAGGGTTTATTAATCTATTCAAAGCCCTCCTTCGTAGACCAGCGCATCTTACTGGCTGAAATGACAAACGCGGTTGTCCAAGGATTTTATGAAAAGCTCAGACGTTCATCTTCTCGCCGAACAGAAATCATTTTAAAGGAATTGCTTGAAGAGTTGAATTTCCCTTTCGAGCATTCACCTCTTCACATTTCTTCTTCGCCAGCTGCTGCGACACTACGAACCATGATTGGATGGGAGTCCGAGGTTTTCTTTACCCTCTTCTGAGGGCGAGCGTGGTGCAGTGGCAGGGAGCGCTACTGACACGTACACCGTCGAGCGATCGCTCCCGTCCCGAGCTAAGCAACGTTCACATCCCTCCGGGGTAAATTGGTACCAGACTTGTCTGGGAAGGCAGAGACACTGACCTGGTATAGCGGCTGGCCCTCGCAAGTCACTGTATAGGCCAAACACGCCTACACCACTACGATTCTAAATGAAAGATGATGGCGTGGCGCGTCCTTAGAGGAGCGATTAATGTCGTCATCATCACCTTTGCCTTCATTTTTAATATTGTTTTATTGGAAGGATGTGATTTGTATTTGAAATATGTCAAAGAAAAGGAAAATACAATATGAGGTGACCAACAATACCGCTTCAGGATCATCTAATGTAACACGGCGCGTCATCAGGGGACTGATCAACGCCGACACCTTTACTTTTACCTTTAATCCTTTATCTTTCAGGGTTCTTGCAAACTGCCAGAAATGCTAATGGTCGTTGCTGATTCCTTAACACCAACAATAGCGCAATTGGTGACAATCGGCTCAATGAGCCTAAATGGCCAGGCAGAAGAAACCTGTTCGCTGTTCACAAATAACCTTGGAGCTAATTTCAGTAAAACTTGCCGCACGAACAATCCGGTCGGGATGATTGTATGCCAGGTCCATAAGTAGAAAGGAAATAAATCCAGAGTATCACTTTAATACTAAAAATGGATTGGAAATCTAATTTTGACCGATAAATTTGCACGAAGGCTTGCAGTAACACGTTCTGGCAGATGAAAACCGAGAGGTGCTCCCTTGGTAAGCTTTCTTGTCCAAAAAAGCAAGACGAGAAATAGCAGTAACGGTGCAGACGCGAAAATGGCGCAATTCCAGAGGAGTTTAACGGCGAATTCAATGTCATTACGTGCGTTTGCGCAGAGAAAGAAAGATTTCTTCGGGCCAAGAAAAAAGCCGACGAATCTTCGTCGGAGCCCTAACGAGTACCGAGAAGGAGAAGAAAATGAAATTCGAAAACGACGTTTACTCAGCAAACGAAAATCAATGGATTCAATGAACCTACGCCACGAGTTTCTGGACTCGTTACACTTTCATGCAAACTGCAGCGGAACATGCTAAGTGGAAGCTACGGCATCGGGTTGAGGAAGTTTAGGAACCAGAAAATCAGGGAGGGATGTGTTTAGTGAAATTAAACGTTTGGAAATAGAACAGTGGTCATACTGCACTATTTGGAAGTATACATATATACCTTTTCCCATTAGATACTAGATTCCAGGAGGAGCAATAGCATTGTGTTCCCATCGGATTATGTAACGAAGAGTTCCACGACACTTGAGAGGGCAATATCTTTTCTATGATGCAAACTAAATATGGAAAGGTGAAAAGTTCCTAAAGCGTCACTAGAGTTCACAGTTCCCCCATGCTATGATCACTTACGCCTTCGAGTCATTTTTGTCAGTCTCTATGTACGCTTTTCTTCCCGTACTTTTTTGTTTTGTTCTAGTTCTCGTTCTAGTTTCTAGTACTTACTATTATGATTTTATATTTCTTCAGAGTGTTGTTTTATTCCTTTTTGCGCACAACTGGGCTCGTGTAATATAACATTTTCATTCTAAAATGGACACTTTTCAAATCAAAACGGACGTTTTTCAAACCAAGGTGGAGGCTTTTCATTCCGAAAAAGACTTTTACCCTGCATCAACATTCAATGCAAACCAAATGGTTTTCAGAATAAGGAGTCTTTCTGTAGCGTCTTCCACACTAAACTAGATGCTCCCCGGAGCGCTCAAGTTTCTTCTGGAACATTTTTCAAACAATAGTCGAGGGTTCACAAATCGATCAGAGATTCATTCTGTAAAAATCTCTGCTCTCATATAAGGAAGACGGTTTTTTATTGATCATTTGTTAAATAATTAATAAAAATAAAATCATTTGTTAAATAATTAATAAAAATAAAATCGTACATAAAACTAAAAAAGTAATTGTTGAATAAATGATTTTTATTAGTTATTTGTTGAGTATCGTATTTGTTACAACGTTTGTAGTTTCTTATCTCTAGGCTCAATTTGTTGTTTCATATTTTATTTTGGATTATCTGTGTCATCAGCGTCGGCTATATATTTGTACTACTAGAATATATCACTACATAGTTGCAACGTATGTAGCAAAAAACGAAAAATGAATTATGCCAATTACAATATGAATGTTGAAGATGTCTTTTTTGATTTGAAAAACGTCAATTTTGGTTTGAGAAACGTCCACTCCGGTTTGAAACGTGCCAATTTTAAAATGAAAATGGTATAAATCAAATCCTAAAGAAGGCAGTTTGCCGTCACAGAGACGTCCGCCACTGATTTTGTCACCCGTGTTGAACAATGGACCATCAGTATTTTGACGATCGACAACATTACAGTCTCTGATATTGGTTAGAAGGAAGAAGTATGTTCTAGTTATGAGTTCGCGAGATGATGAATACTAAGAAGGGAAAAACAAGAGTTCGAAGACTCTGAAGAAACAGAAGAAGACCATGATGAAAAAGAAAAACGAACAAACAGAAGACGACGATGGATGAGATGAGAACTCGTCTGGAATTGCACCATTTTCGCGTTTGCCCCTCTACTGCTATTTCTCGTCTTGCTTTTTTCGGGACAAGAAAGCCTACAAGAAGGCATCCATTAAAGAAGAGAAGGGCTCAGAGCCGCGCTGAACGAGGAAAAACATAAATAAATAAAGTCATGCGCTAAATTGAATGAAGCGAAGCTATGCGGCTGACATCAAGCAGAGCTATCGGAGGAAATTGGTGCGCGCAAAGCTCTAGATTGTTGTGTTATGAACGAACGATTCCCAGAAATATATCCACGGAGCATTTTCCAAGTTCTCTCTCCTTGAAACCTCGGCAACCACGGGTAATTCAATGATTTCATTGGCTTTTGCGGTTTCGTGGGAGATTTTTGAAAGTTGGTCAAAAAATGCTAGGGAGGATGAGACGTTTGGCCGGGTAGTTCTATAAGGTCAAGCAATTTCGAGCCACTTTTAGGCCTCTGAAGACAACGAAAGGGTCGAAATGTCAGGCCAAAATAAACTCCGATCCACCTTACTAACCTCACAGAAGCATTCGAGAAGTTTAATATCCACGAAGCTTCAACGACCCTCTTGTAAAAGTGCTCGTTGAACGCCTGAGAGCCTTCTCGCTCGCAAAAACTCAGGAATGTGCGTCGCTCAGCTACTTCTTCGAGCAGGCAGGCTCAATTGATAGCGCCATATTTCACACGGTTTTTCGGTGATGAACGCGGTCGTCTGAGCTCGCTGGCGGAAAGTGCATTCCAAGCACCTGGTCTTCTTTTTCTCCCTGTGGTACTCATGTTGTAGCATTTTATGTGGGTTTCCGGTTTGCTGATTACGGTAGGAGCCCCGAAAAAAGTTTGGAGGGGCTGATTACGTCTGCATTCTCAAGTGATCGATCCTCGTCAAGGGCTAAACTTGACCTCTCTTCCTCCAGAGTCGAGTAAATTGGTACCAGAGCTGTGAGGGAAGATCGTAAGAGTTTAAAGCAGCCACAATCACTTCTACTCTCGAGCAATCGATCCCGCCCTGGCTAAGCAAGCGTTCCTTCCCTCGGGGTAAATTGGTGCCAGACTAGATCGGGAAGATGAAGGCTCTGACATGGATATCTACAACTACAGGTTCCCTAAGTCACTGAGCAGGACATATACGCATTTCTGGACCGACGACGAGGGCATGGCTCATCCCTAGGGAGCTCGGTCATTTGTCTATTGTTAGAAAAGAGTTTGAAAGTGTGCATCCATAGAGACGCTTGTCAGAATTCGTTCTGAAGACAACCAAAGACCTCTGTGTTGCTTCTAGAAATAACTTTGTTGTTCCCACTCGTCTCTTTGCCGTTCCTCGAAGCTTTTTTTGAAACCTAAGAGGCAAGATTTCAGATTTCGATTTTCTTCGGCCCTGTGTGATGCCTGGCAAACCTAATTGGCTGCGTCAGAGCCTCCATTTCTCTTCTGAAAATGTTGAGGGTTTGTCCTTGAAAATCTCCAATTTCAATTCTGGTCAAAAGACGATTGAATTGCGAGCTGCACCCACCCCTGGTAACCGCAGTGCCAAAGTCCGCTACGGAGTGGACTGCGATTGACCCTTCCGCTGGGGGTCGGTCGATCACCCCGCGCATTGCTCTGTATGCTTCGGGCGCGTGCGTGCGTGCGTCGCGTGCTCAGCGTCTGAGGTTAACGGCTGGGCGCTCACCGCTCGCAAGCAGCGATTGACCGTTTCGCTGGGGGTCGGTCGATCACGCTCGCACCACGAGCGTTGGTATAACAAAGGCCTTAGGCCTTTGTTATACCAACGCTCGTGGTGAGCGAGTGAAAGATAAAAAGATAAAAAAATATCCAATACATAAAGTAAAAAATATAAAGCACAATGGCTTATAAAATATAAAAATATATGAAAAAATATATAAAGCAAAAAATAGAAATCCAATATTCGAGTATGGTACATCACCTTTCAGACTCTTTAAATCCAAAATTATAGCGAAGCTTGAGAATGTGGGGACATCTTCATACGGAGACGCATGAATAGAGCCCGCGGATTCCTATATGACGGACAGGGATGTAAACTTGAAGCTTCCTACACTATCACTGAGACGGAAATTTGACCTTGGTCTATTTCACAGATTCCTCACAGGTGTTTGGGCCCTTGAATCTGAGCAAGATTTATACACAGCGGTTTGTTCTGTGTAATAAACATCTACAAGCATGACCCTGCTGTACGGCAAGCTACGAAGACTGCACAGAGCTCTTCGCTCTGATGACAGTTGAAGCATACAACAACAGTACCGGACCTGCCGCGGCGGTAATACGACGCCAGCGGCGCTTTCTTGCTCAGAAATCGCCGTTTCTCTATATTCTCTTCAAAAATCATCCATTCGTGAAGATAGGTACATTTTTGAGTTCATCAGATCGAGCTCTATCTTACCATACTCAAAATTTCCATATTCGTGGAAATTATTAACAAACGATTTTTTGACCCCTCGATTTTCGGTCCTTGCCCCTTCGATTTCTCGTCTGACGACTCCTTGCTCAACGAGGCCCCGCCATCGGCCGGGCTACTACGGGGAGACCCGTGTTGGATACGCGGCGTAAATGGCTTGAGGTGAACTATGCCCGAGTCACCTTCCATCGATCCCAAAAACGGAACTATTCGACCCAAGAAAGCGCCGTTTTATCACTGCGGCACGCCCGGTACTGAGGTTTTTTTCTAGACTGCGATTTAATCAAGAGAGCCATTCTTTCCAAAGACGAATGGGTATCCGTTGCTAAACCAGAGTGTGACGGGAATGCTTCCAAAATTAAACAGAACAATGACATGGAGTCGTAAATCATCACGAAAGAACCTAGCGAGGATGAAACTCAAAAACGATGACGGATGGATAGCACTGCAACTTGAAACATGACTTTGTGCAGCTCACATAGAGTGCTATGAGACCTGAACGCTAGGGAGAAAAATATAATCCGGAGCACATCTTTCTCTTGTTAAGAGATAGACATTTATCATTTATCACGTGCAGAAAGATGTGTTCTGGCGAAGGATGACATTCTCGGTCTTTCACCTGAAAATGTCGTCTTTCGTCGGACAATCCTGAGTGGGGAATACCATTCAGAAAGCTGAGATCTGTACAGAGTCAGTAAATGGCAAGCACAACGAAAATTTTTCAAGCATTCGAAGGGATCAAAACTCATAAATCTTATTTTGCTCTGATTAAATTCAATATCGATAAGGGCACGAACCGCTTGCCCGTGTAGAAACCGAGTAAAATGTCTAATAAAATGCGGTAGAATGCCCCAATGGTGGCTATGACAGTTCGAAGAGGCGGAAGCTCAGAAAGGAAGGCTGTCATGAACAGACTTTCTTCATAACGTCCGGAAGCCCGGAAGAAGCCAGAAAGATGCCGCTGAGAGTCAGGTCTTCATAACATCGCAATCAGCGGCTCTACTCAATCCAATTTCCTCCGTAAGCCCTTCGTGATGTCACGCGGATACTAGATAGCATCATTTTATTGAATTTTCGTCTTGATTTTGTTTATTAAATCACCTCTACTAAGCGTTTTGAAAGGCTTCTGTTCTTCCAGAAATAAAAAGTACAACATTGTGCAGCATTGATCGCAATAAGAGTGTGAAAAGTTACCGCTCAACACTGATCATGCCCTTGAAAACACGCCCTGCTTTTGTCTTCCAGACAAAATTGTCGAGCATTCTGCAAAACTGAAAAATTCTTGTAGGAAGTTGTAACATTTTGGCAGATCACCGAAGCCTATATCGCACATCACAAAATGTCCCCTATGAGGTGATACGACGTCTCATTATCTTGTGATCTAGTGGGTGCAATGGCGACAGGCGCAACTGACACCAGCACCGTCGAGCGATCGATCCCCGCCCGCGATAACTATACCTTTAAACCCTACGGATCGGGTAAATTGGCACGGCAGTTGTCTGGGAAGATGAAGACACGGACTTTGTATAGCGGCTGGCCCACACAAGTGATTATATGGGCTGAATAAACATTCACATGCCTCTACGATTCTGAACGGAAGATGAATGCACGGCGCGTTTTCGGTGGACTACTCAAAGCCGACCACTATACACCCCGGTGCAAAATTCTAGGTTCACCCCGCGACTTGTCCATAAGTCGTGGGCGTAGAAAAGCATCTCTAATACTTTAGGTGATATTTTCCGATGAGAAAAAGTGGAACCTAGATGGGCCCGACGGCTACAAACACTACTGGAGAGATCTATGAAAGGAGAAACGAGTATTCTCTAGACGCAACTTTGGCGGTGGAAGTGTTATGGTCGGGCTGCATTTTCCGGACATGGACTTGTTGCTTTGGAGCTTGTCTCATCTAATATGGACAGCGAAGGTTATCTGGATGTGCTGAAAGAACACCTTCTCCCCTATTTGAGAAAATTTCGTAGGCACAATCTTATCTTCCAGCAAGACAATGTTCCCATACAAGTGTCGAAGTTACGAGTTGGTTCGATTCCAACAGAATCCAATTTTTAGCGTGGCCCAGTTGTTCTCCAGATCTGAACCCGATGGAAAATTTGTGGGGCATTCTTGCTCACAATGTTTACAAGAACGACATCACTTACACCTCGGTTTCTGATCTGAAGAACGCCATTCTTGATGCTTGGGCTCATATAGAGCGAACTGTTCTTGATAATCTTATTCGAAGTATGCCACATAGAAAGTTTGATGTTGTTTATGACAAAGGTAATGTAACAAAGTTCTAAACTTAACTTGAATGTTCATATTTTTAAAAACAGACAATTCTTAATGAAGTGAACCTATAATTTTGCACCGGTCTTTATCTCTGATTTTTCAATAAAACATTGTAGTATCTTACAATGACAAGACATCCCGCCCAGAGTTTTTATATCAAGATTTTCGATGGCGAGGAATATGACAGTAGTGTTACTAGACCTCAATAGGTTCTTTGAACACTTATGAACAAATCGAGGGGTGAACCTATAATTTTGCACCGCGGTGTATTTACTTCTACCTTAGAAAGAAAAAAAAGAAAGAAGAAAAATATATATGACTAAAAGAAAAGAAAATCAAGAGAAAAGAAAAAGAAGAAGAACATTTAGAGAAGAAAACTTTAGAAAAGTAAATCTGGCCTCTGTATTGCAGAATGTCGCCACTGTTGTGAACGTGGGGAAATCGCAGGATATTTTAGGTATCCTGCAGCCTCTCCCCTCTTGTGCCGGTTTCTTCAGGAAAATGTTTCTTAAAGATCAATTGTCCCTTCTTCAAAGCCTCTGAACTCCACAAATATTTCAAATGGCACTCCACGGAATAAAAAGGATTGGATCGGCAGATAAATCTTCGTCCCAGTTCCGCCCTGCAATCAGCGAGTGCAAGAGAATTGAAACCCCGAGCTTATTGTTAGATCGAGCGTAAAAGTAGGTTATCCAGGCAGGAAAAATCAATAAGAAAAAATATATAAGCTGCAGAAGGTAAGTGAATATTAAATATATAGTTATATAACGATTGGCAAGTACATATACCGACAGGATTATAGGCAAGTACCAAAAGCGGAGTGGAGAAAGCGACCAGCTCTGCTGATGTTTGAGCAAGAAATGGTAAACAAGCCGGAATAAATCTGATTTGAAGAATCCCTGGACTGAAGTGAAGCAGATTGCGTAGCTATTTAAGGAAAAGGAATTAATTTGGCTATTATTAGGCTTACTATTTCTGTGTTCCTTTCTCAATTGCAGTGATTTCGCATCATTTCTTTTATTCTGATCCAAATCCATTCAAAGCACATATGTACATCGTTTTTCTCAAAACAAAAAACAAAAATAATTGACCAGAGATTCAAATAAATAAACAAATCCAGTTCAATTCGACACTGTAGGTGTGCTCATAAGGTTCAGAAGGCGGTGAGGGAGAAGAAGAACGCGTTCAAGACGTGGCAGACGTCTGGACTACTGGAAGACCGCGCGAAATACAAGGAATACAAGAGACGTGCGAAGATTGCGGTGTCGCGGGCGAAAACGGCAGAGATGGACAGCTTGTACGAAAAGTTGGAACAACCACAGGCTGAAAAATTCGCCTTTCGCCTAGCAAAGGCACGACATCGGGCAGGTCTAGACGTTAGAGTAGTGAAGGCGGTGAAGAGCGCTACAGGATCAGTGCTAAGAGCGCCAGTGGAAGTCAAGTCGAGATGGGAAGAGTACTTCAAAGGACTCTTGAATGAAGAATTCCCTAGAGAAAGTGGCCGAGATGCAGAGCCCGTGGAAGGTCCTATACAGCTCTGGACTGAAGAGGAGGTCCAGAAAGCGGTGAAAAGGATGAAGGTTGGTAAGGCAGTTGGACCAGACCGAGTACCGGTGGAGATATGGAAGGTGCTAGGAGGCTATGGAATAGGGTGGTTGACGAGATTCCTCAACAAGATTACAGCTGAGGGCAGGATGCCCGAAGCCTGGAGAGACAGCTCCATCGTACCGATTTTCAAGCAAAAGGGCGATGCGATGGAGTGCTCTAACTACAGAGGTATCAAGTTGATATCCCATACCATGAAGGTCTACGAGCGACTGGTTGACAGCAGGCTGAGGGAAATGGTCCCGATACCACAGGAGCAATTCGGTTTCATGCCGGGTAGATCCACTGTGGATGCCATCTTCATAGCGAGGCAGGTAATGGAGAAATATCGAGAAAAGCGCAAAGCCTGCTACTTGGCATTTCTGGACCTGGAGAAGGCCTACGACAGGCTACCTCGAGAAGTACTCTGGAGATCGTTGCGGGAACGAGGGGTGCCAGAGCATTTGATCCAGATAATAAGGGATATGTATGCCGGATCCAGGGCAACAATCCGCACCCCGCACGGACTTACAAAGAATTTGGATATCGCGGTTGGTGTGCATCAAGGATCAGCGCTGAGCCCGTTCCTTTTCCTATTGACGCTTGACAGCATGGTCGGTCATCTGGTAGAAGATCCACTCAAGACCATCCTGTATGCAGACGATATAGCCCTGATAGCGGATACGAAGGACGAACTACAGGGAAAGGTTCAAGAGTGGCAGAAAACATTGGCCAGAAATGGTCTCCGGCTGAACGTGAAGAAGACCAAGTTCCTCAGCTCGGAAGAAGGCTCAGAACCAATGGTCGACTGCTACCAGGAAGTCATAGAGAGGGTAGACCACTTTCGATACCTCGGGACCGAATTGGCGAAGGACGGTACCCTAGATCAGGCAGTGAGGGAAAGGATAAACGCAGCCTGGGCGAAGTGGAGAGAATCTACTGGAATCCTCTGTGACAAGAGGTGCTCTAGGGTTCTCAAAGGGAAGGTGTACCGGGCAGTTGTAAGACCGGCGCTGATCTACGGCAGCGAGTGCTGGCCCGTAACTAAGGCCCACGAAAAATGCATGCACACTGCGGAAATGAGGATGCTCAGGTGGACATGCGGCTGGACACGATTGGATAGGGTCCGGAACGAGGACGTCAGAGAGGTGATGAGGACAGCTCCAGTGCATTTTAAGATGCGTGAGCAGAGGCTCAGGTGGTTCGGACACGTGATGAGAAGGCCTGATGACCACCCAGTACGAAAAGCACTGGAGTTTGAGGTTCCTGGAAAGCGACCACGAGGAGCGCCCAAGAAAAGGTGGAGCGACGTTATTAAGAACGACCTCAAGGAAGTTGGGGCAACGCTCCAAGACGCCCAGGATAGATGCAAGTGGCGACTATTGACGAGGACAGCGGACCCCGCGACGGTGCGGGACTAAACGCTAAGGAGATGAGGTGTGCTCATAACCCGTTAAAGTCATTGGACAAATATTCGATTAAATTGACATAGATTGAATTTATTAACGGTTTGAATAAAAATTAATGACCATGATTCTGGTTTTTTTACCGCTTTAGCAGGTTACTACTAACAATGAGTATACTAAAAGATGATGTTCTAACGAAGGTGCTAGGATCATCACAGAAATCGCGCCTCAGGCGGGATTCGAACCCGTGTTTTGCGCATATCTGGGCTCGTGTGTTAACCACTGCACCACTGACAATAACGCGCCGGTTCTTCTGGCCAAATTTGCAATAAAATAAAAAATAAATAAACAAACTTATTGATAATAGCTACACTAAAAACCTATCTTGGCTTCTTTTTACAGTTGTTGATCAGTAGATCAATGCTCATAACATAAAAAAGATGATTCAGTACAGCATTCCAAGATCTTATTTTGCATCTGACAGTCCATCGCTCACTTTCTGTTGTGAAAAATATTGATAATGGCACCACAAGCTGACATTCGGCTATGAAAACACCCGGCAGGTGGCCGAACACTTGCGATAGCCACGATAACGGTAGTACCTTATGGGTTAATGGAGGACTAGACGACGACTTTTCCACCCAACAACATTGAAATGATGGAAAAAAATGATGAAAAAAACGACTGCTCCATGTCCACATCAATGCCATGTTTAAGGCCCTTGTTATACGTTCGCTCACCCCCCAGCGTAACTCGTCCTTCAGTATCAGACACCGTGGGGCCAGACACGTTTGTACGAGTTCACCACGCCAGCGTCACCATGATAACTCGTACAAACGTGTCTGGCCCCCCGGTGTCTGATACTGAATGGACGAGTTACGCTGGGGGGTGAGCGAACGTATAACAAGGGCCTAAGGGAGAGAGAACTTGAAAATTCCAGTTCAATACAATTGCCGCCTGCCCCCTATACCGCTCATTCGAAGGACGTTTCTGGGCTCGCCTGCTATATGGTCCGAATTCACTTCGTCCGAGAAATCAGGAAACCCGTTAGGTTTAAGTTAGATCAAAAGCTTACGGTACGGATCTTTAGGTATGTCAAAAGTTGACAGTTGTGATCTACGAGTACACTACATGTTTACTGGACTGATCTCAGGTTAAATCAATAATTTACGGTGGTGACCTACATCTACACCTGTATAGGTAGGTCAAATGTTTACTGTTATGACCACATGTCAAACGTTCACGGTGGTGAGCTATGAGTACATCTCAACTGTATGTTACTGATCTATGGTTAGATCAAAGGATTACGATAGTGATCTATAGGTGAGTGAAAAGTTGACGGTCATGATCTATAGAAGGTCAGAAGCTGACGGTCCCCGTACTAATCTATGGATAGGTCAAAAGTTTACGGTAGTGATCCGTAGGGAGGTCAAGGGTTTACTGTTACGATCTATAGGTATGTCAAAAGTTTACGATGGTGATCTACGGGTACATCCCGAGTGTATCATAATGATCTATGTTTAGATCAAAAGCTTACGGTAGCGATCTACAGGTAGGTCAAGGGTTTACTGTCACGACCTATAGGTATGTCAAACGTTTACGGTGGTGATCTACGGGTACATCCCAAGTGTATCATAATGATCTATGTTTAGATCAAAAGCTTATGGTAGCGATCTACAGGTAGGTCAAGGGTTTACTGTTACGATCTCTAGGTAGGTCAAACATTTATGTTGTATTCTATGGGTACATCCCAAGTGTATCTTTTTGATCTATGGTTAGATCAAAAGCTTACGGTAGTGATCATCTTTAGGTAGGTCAAAAGTTGACTGTGGTGCCCTAGAGTTAGATCAGAAGTTTATAGAGATTATTTATAGAGGCATTAAATTTCAAGAGTTCTGGATTGCTGGGTGCACAGCTGGAACTTAACTTTGCGAGAATGACCTTCGAAGTTTTTTTCTCATGATTTATTGTCGGATAATTTCCCCGGGGAGCCAGTAGAAGTGTCATTCATCTTCATTCATTCTGATGAAACGTATAGCCTCAAGAATAGGAGGAAGAAACAATTTTTCGAACAGCGACCTACTCCACGGGAAATGTCAATGGCAGATTTTCAGTACTGAAGCTTGGATTCAAAACCATTCTGAAAAGATCATAGTGTTGTTCATTTTTTCCCAAGAGCAGCGAAACGAGGGATGTGTACGAAGGAGATCCGTGGCACAACAATAAAATCAGCAAGAAGAGGTGGTACAGAACATGGAGGAGGACATGATGGTCGCTAGTTGTAATGTTATGACGAGTCGAGTCAGATTGAGAGGAAGGAAGAAGGTCGTTCGGGGAGACCGAACGACGGCTTAAAGCCCTCCGGAGATTTGAAGCTGTGTTGACTTCGGTTCCGCTTTGAGTTGAGTGATGACCAACGAACGGGTCCATGAGGACCACTTGGCGCTACGAGTTGTACACCCGGGTTGATGGGAGTACTGATCAACATGTTCATCGGCATCAAATATAAGGTTGGGTCTTTTCATTTATTCATTTTCTTATTTTTTGTAACTAACTAATCCTTTGAATGCCCAAGAAGATTTATAAGGAGAGTGCTCCTGTTAGAGCCCTGTCATGTCTTGTTCCCTTCAATATTCAGTGGTGGCGACTACACCATCGAGAACAAGGACAAGTCTGAAGGCCCGACGGGGTCCAATTGGGAACTATTGAGCAGCGAGTTGAAGACATAAGTTCGTGTACTGAAGCTATCGGCAAGGTTGAAAGATTCGATCGTTGGATACTCCTAGTGATCTAACTGTCCGATTACTTATGACTCAATCTGCTATGGCTAATTTCCAACTGAACAAACAAAGTCACATCCCAAACTCAGAGCAAGTACAACAATCGAGTGATTAGTTCTCCTCTTCGAGAAATCGGCTGTGATGGAAACACTCAATGAAGGACCCAGTAGCGCTCTGATCATTGTCGGGACACAATATATGAGAATCAGAAAATGTATTGACGCAGTTATTCCGCGCTACTGTCAGTTCCACTGATTCCCATAATAAATCCACTTGACAGGTCTCATACCTACACCCCATAGAAATCTCCTACACCTTTACCTCTTAGGGACAGTGCTGGCGAGAAACGGTAATTTCCCGCTGGGACCATCAACGACGCTTGGATCGCTGCTTGGTAGCGCCGTTTGTATACGTGACCACACATTTCACGTCACCTTTTTGCAGCAGCAGCACGGAATGACCCCGATAGACTGAAGGGATTCTTTCAACAAAGGAGTTGTTGTAGTATTGAGAAAAAAAGAGAAAAATTCTGTAAGTGAGGCCGTAGCTCCATGTTATATCAGATAATTTCAGCAAAAGAAAACAATGTCAGAACAAACAGATGAAATGATTTCAGAGCCAGAACTCGGAAATTCGACGAAGAAATAAGCCCAGCGGAACATCCTAATTGATCGCTTCTGAAGCTGTTGAACGACGATCTGAAAGAGCTATTTTTAGCAAACAAGGACATGGTCGTAGAGTTCAACGTGAGGACGACAACGCTCGGTTATGAATGGGAAAGAAACGACAACTATCAAACTCGGCATTGTTGTTACCAAAGGGCTCAACGTTTCTACGCTCCCGTCGCCTTCGAAAGACTGATATGCTGAATTCTCTAAGCGGATCTAGGATAACAATCATCGCATAAATTCATCGGATATAGGATATTTGTTAACAGCAGACAAGTGACATTAAAGGCTTAAAGTTATTAGACAGAAATGTCATGAAAACAGTATGAGAATTGCTCTGGATGAGCTCGAAGAGTCCTCAGAGGGACAACCACAACCGCCGTCTTTCAATAACAAATGAACTTCCTGCATTTAAGCAGCATCGTCAGCTGTGGGGAGGAATAGAGGTCCACTTGCATCAAATCGTTATAAGAAACACATGGAGAGCGGTCAGTTTGATTATACAGAAGTTCAAATCAAACTATTTTGTCGATTTTACTTATTTATTTACTTTTATTCATTTATTCCTGTATTTATTTACTCATTTATTTAGTTCTTTATTTTTTCATTTATTTATTTATTTAATACACATATAGCAGTAATATTGGATAGTAGGGCACAAAAACATGAAAAACAATAAATAATACGATATATAAAAAACAAAACATAACAGAAATCTCGTTAGCAACATCTTCTGAAGAATTCAAAGTAAGCTATATAGCAGATCCTTCCACGTGAAAGTAGACTGGTAACGTGGCTGGAAGAAGTATTTACCAGGGAATGAGCTCTTGTTGCAAGATAAGAAATGACACTGAGACAGGGAAGGTTGAAGAGATTTCAGAAGAACCTTTTTCTAATTTCGAGCATAGAACGACCTACATATTCTTCTCAGAACACGCACCCAGGGGCAGCCCCGCACCTCATGTATAGAAATGTTCTCTATTTTTTCTTTTATTCTTTTAGTTCCTTGTTAGGCGACTGTCACTGATAATTGTGTACTCGTTAGTGAAATAGCTTTATCTTTTAATCTGCCATACGGATCTTTTGTGAGCTTCATTTCAAGCCTCACCGTTTCAAGTGGAACACGATAAACTATGAACTATAAGCTTTTTTGGGTTATATTTAGTATATAGATAACGAGCAGAAATGATAGGAAATCGCCAAAGTTAGCTAAATGGAATAAATACAAATGTCAGGGTCGTTAACGATATCCCAATGGCTTCCATGGAAGATGTTCGGACAATGAGCACGTTTCTTCTGCAGCTCAAGCGCAATAAAGTGTCGTCTCACGAATGGTGAAACTGGAAATCTACAGGCTCACGTCTTGCTCTCATGAAATTAGGAAAGACATAGGCTAGCAGTGTGCAGCTGCAGATGCAAGGTGAGAAGATTAAATGAAGGCAATAATTTTCGATCAACGGCACAACTTTTTTTTTGGAACGCGGAGCGTTGCCCGACAAGCTTGAGAGGACAAGCTTGAGAGTTTTCTTTTTGGTTATTTTTGCTGTACCATGATCCGTTGGGGGTTGAACTCCTTGGTTTTCCCTTAAGTACAGGTCGTTCAAGATTACACGTTAATCCTGTGCTGTGATTCTGTCCCGGTGAACCTTCTCAGACATTCTGCAGCCTTGTTACCTCTCCATTGGAGTTTTACTGAAAGGACCATCCCAAAGAGCACGCGTGGTGCAGTGGTAAGAGGCGCTACTGACACCCGCACGGTCGATCGATCCTCGTCCGGGCCAACCAAGCTTTCCATCCCTCTGGGGCCAGGTAAATTGGCACCAGACTTTTCTGGGAAGGTAAAAACACTGACTTGGCAAAGCGGTTGGCCCGTGCAAGTCATTGTGCAGGCCAAACACGCTTTCCCCGAGCCTCTACGATTCTGAATGGAACATGGAGGCGTGGCGCGTCCTTAGGGGAGTGATCAGCGCCGACACTTTCCCTTTTTTACCTTTACTATTTCAACCGTCCTAGTAAAAGTGAGCTTGGCGTGCCGGACACCAACGTCCAGACTGCAGGGCGATTCTGTCTCATATATGAGTAGTGTGGAAGTATTGTACTATGTTTGTTATTTTCTGTCTACAGCACTACCTAAACTCAATTTGAACAGTGGTGACACACTCTGTGTGTATTAGCAAGTAAATAAAATATTCTCTTTTGGGAGTTTGTCCGCCGTTTACTGGGTTTATATAGCATGGCTTAAAAGAAATCCAACCGAAACAGCCCAATAGCCATCTGAAGCTAAGCTTGATCGTTGGCCACTTGCGGGGAACGTTAAGCGAAAGCTACTCTGGTGCTGACATCTATCAACTTGTTCGGCGTTGTCATTTAGAGGTATCTTCCTTGTAGTTAACTCATTATCTTATCTGATAAGCACATAGGCGTGCTGACAGTTAAGGTATTTAGTGGTATATACAAACACAAAAACACTAAAAAACACAAACGATAACAAAAACAAAAACTCGGGTGGAAAACACACGGATTGATAACAAAATCCTTGCTAGCAACATCTTCTAAAGAAGCCATTAACGAAGTAGTACAATAAATAAAATGAATAAAATAGAAATAATGGAATAAAAATAAAATAAAATGAATAAAAATGGGATCAAATAAATAAAATGGAATTTTCAAAAAGAAAAAACTATTAGGTGGTACTGAAGAGTTTGTTCCAGGCAGTGAGGTATTTTTAGCAAGGAAAGTAAGTGGGAGTTGGGACGGGAATGGTCCAAGAAAATGTCTCTGATGGAAATAGAATCTTTTATCTCTCAACTCGGAAATGGGACCTCCGAGTTGAGAAATAGAAAAGTGAAAAAGAAAAGACGTTCCAAAGCTAATTATCAGCTTATCGTTTAAGCTCTATGTCGACAGCGGAATAGGAAAGTCACGCTGTTCGGATGGAGCCGGTGTTTATTGAATGGTGCTTGGATTTATTGGTATTAAAAACATAAGATTAATACTATTAAGTATGTATTAGTGAAAGAACGATAATAAATACAAATCTACCTCAATCTTTAATAATCAGAAAATTAGCACATAAACTATTCGAGATAGTGGCTGGAAAATAAACAAATATAACAGAAAGCAGCATCAAACACAGGAGAATGGAGAATGCAATACCATAAATGTGTCAATGTCAGGAACAAAAATGAACAGAAATGACTAAATTTTAGAGACATTCTTAATGTAAACTATCAGCCTAAAAGTGATAAAAGTTAAGTCGACGATAGACGATTGGGAATTCGGCGCTGTGGTTGCTTGAGGGCTACGGACTCTCTTTTCACTCTGCTCACCGGAATCAAGAATCCCAGCAACTCTTTGACGTCAGAAAGCACCGCTGACGCAGAAGAAGTGCATCGCTAGCAGCTGTAGGTGAGGTTCGGACAGCTGTTTGGACGTTTTACCTTTGAAATACTCAGTCAAAATCATAGTGATTGGAAGGTATGAGTTCCTGGGCAGAATTTCAATTTCAATTTCAATTTACTACATGCCAGAAGCATGCAGATTAGTATAAAAACAAACGGAACGTGAACACACTCAGAAGTAACCCAACAAAAAATTAGCAGAACAACACTAAATAGAAATGCTACAAACAATTAGTCTGTCATAGAATAACATTTTGTTTTGAGAATAAGAATTTGTGTCTCGATCGACTTGAGACTTCAGATTCAACAAAGGTAAACTGGCCGGCAGTTACGGTTACCTGCGAGATAATCGAGACCCCTGATTTCAACCAAGAACATGTGCCCCGATGTTGGTTGTTTGGCACCCTGAAGAAAGTGTCTGAACTCAAAAAACATTAAGCAAACAGTCGAGAAAGAAGAATATGCATAATTCGCTTTGTTTTTCCGTTTCCCTATTCTAATTTGGTGTTCCCCATTTCGTCGTTTAAGTCGATAAAGCCGACGTGCTCAACAACACAGCATATCTAATTGCATTGTCAAAGAATCGCGACAAAAACGCTGGACGAATAAAGGACAAATCTAAATTCAATCAAAAGTGATGCAGCTGTGGTTCGCAGAGTTCGGAAATTGAACGAAGAGCTGTGGTTTTCGATCAGTAAAACCCTCTAAAAAGCCACCAAATGTGTGAGGAAGCTGGGTGAGCAAAGTTTTGAAATGTACCGAAAATGTCACAAAAAGTTTGAGTGAGTATTATTCCTCGCTTACCGAACGAAAGAAAAAGAAAGAGAAAAACATGTTCAAGGCTTTGCAATGGGAGAACTTCCGGGCGAACACGAACATTTCTTGTGAGCATATCACAAAAAAACTAGTCTCATTCTACTTTTTCCAAATTTCACCTCAATTTTTTAGGATTTCTGATGAAGTGTTTGACTTTTGTCAGCGCAGAATTGGTAACTTGACTTATTCAACACAGCATTATTTCTTTTGATTCAATTTTTTCTGTTTGTCGAAATATTTCTTCTCCTTGAGACTTCCAGTGGGCTAGTCGTCCTTTGTTAATAGTTCAACTGATTTAATTGTGGCGAGCCAAGTACGCTGCTTCTTACCACTTGATATCTCGGAAACTCGCTAACTTGACAGCAGTTTCTTCTTCCCAATTGATTTCTTTCTATGTGAAACTTGTTGGTTTAGCTACATTCGTTTGTTGTGATAGTTCTTATTTTCCTCTGGTGTTTGTTTTGTTTCTTGTTCGGTGGCGCGTCATATTGACGCACAAAATAAATAAATAACTATTCAGCCATGTTTCAACCTTCAGCCAGCCATGCGGTCAACTAAACGAGCCCTCGTTCTGCTGCACTTGGAATGGTATTGAAGGGAAAGAACCAGTGGAATGGAGACACTAATGAATTGAGAAAAACTGACGGCAACTCGCTGGACATCCCGTCGCTTGAAAGGAGGCGAAATAGAAACGCCCAAAAGAAGTAAGTACAAGTCGTTCTGTCGAATTGTTTTGGCTTGGAGGCAGGACGACGAATGAATTCCTACACTTATTGAGAAAACAAAAGTGCACAAATTTACGAGCCTTCCGAGTGAAGAAGGAAAGAAAAATGAAGAATACTAATGAAGCAGCGAAAAGCGAACGGAGGCTTCAAAAACAGCAGTTCTTATGTAGTACATGTTTGCCTGATTTGTTAACCATTATCTTTGATTCACCAGTGGTGACTCTGGAGTCCGAATAGGAGAGGAATCATATTAAAGCGAATCCATTTTGTTGATTAATCTATGCAGTCATTCGATGACGTCAAGACAGAATAATGCGACGAGAACTCCAATATAGTGGAAATAATAACCACGATGGTTAAAATCCCAATAGTTATCAGAAGCAATGGAGTGTCCAAATAGTGTCCATTAGATGAAAATGTCACAAAAGAAGGTATTAGTAGGATGACAACTAATGGTGCCTGAGTCTTCGATAAATTACGGTGAAAGATATATACCAACAAGCTAATCGGGCAGTAGTTGCAAAGACCATACTTGTCGCCTTTCTTGTGCAATATAACTCTGCGTGTAATAAGAGGTAAAAGGTAAAAGTAAACGTGCCAGCGTCGATCAGCCCCGAAGGGCGCGCTGCCGCACTCGTGTTCGATTCAGAATCTTATCGTTAGGGGCTTGGTGAATGCGTATTTGGTCTACACAATGATTTATGGGGGCCAGCTGCTATACCAAGCCAGTGTTTTTACCTTCCCAGACAAGTCTTGTACCAATTTAACTACCCCGGAGGGATGGAAAGCATGGTAGACCCGGGTGAGGGTCTATCGACCGTGCGCGTCTCCATAGCGCCTCTTGCCACTGTATCACATAGAAAGAGGTACTTATTTTTATCAAGAGGGTGAACACGTTCATCCGGAAGGGAGAAGATGTTATTTGCAACAACCAGTTTGGAAATGGTACTTGTAAATCGTTGGGCATTGTTCGCCGCGCCACCGCGTACCATCGCCGCTCTTCCACGACATGATACACACTCACTTTTTGTGTTGCTCGTCTCCAAACTGGCTGTTGCAATGAACGTCTTCACCCTCCCAGATCCAAGAAGATGCTATCAAGTTTTCGCAGGAGAAAGGGCGCCAGAAGTCTTTCAGACGTAATCGAGGACAATGTAGCTGAAGCATGGGCAATCTACTCTGTCCGCTGGAAGGAATACAAGACGTCGGAATCGGAGATGGCTAATGTCCAGCATTACACGGTGAATCATCGCCTAAATTTTGTCGATCCCACTAAGACAGTAAATACGCAAAACATTGAAGGGGGGATCAATGAGAAGGCGCAATGAGCGACCGAGAGGTACAGCACGCAATCACCACCAATCATACCTATCAGAATTCATCTAGAGATAAGAGGTAAGTCGTTGTTACACTTGGCATGAACTGTACTTCTTTTTCAGATTGGCGACCAAGACCCATTCTTAACACTACTAGATGCAATTAAAGATTTTGAAAGCGATTAAATATTTCGCTGTTTCCGTTCTTCATGGAACAAAGATATAAATTGTAGAATTTCAGACAAAAACAACCCTCTTTTCTGAGAATCTGGACTAGGTTTCTTTCTTTCTGTTCGATGATGTTAAAGCAATCATTGGATCAACCAACACGGCGAATAACAACTTACAAAATGAATGCGTACCACGTAGGAAAACTGGCCGCGCGGCGATAGCATGCGGTTGTGCGACGAGCAATGTCCCAACGGTTTACAAGTACCCTCATTTTTACTAATCGGATATGTTCCTAAAGTCGATAGCGGCCGTCTCGAAACGAAAACACCGAGCCTTGCTGTTTTAGCCCTGTCGAAATTTCGCCGCCGCTCATTCAAAACAACGAACGAAGCATGGATAACGTAGTCTTTTTCACGATACTTGTTCAGAGATCAAGATTAGCCAAATTTGGGAATCCAGAGAGCGTTCTAGAGCGACTAGGCTAGACAGTGAGCTACTAAAGTGCGCGGCTCCTGATTTTTTTAAACTTGAAAAAACACTGACGAAGCCTATAATACGATAAGACGTGGACGTAGCATGTTTTTATGTTAACATCATCTCGTGAGCTTCTTGAACGATCGACGGATGAGCATCTCGCGGATATAAATGAAATCGTAAAGGGCGGTTGCTACAACGATAGAGAGACCCTGCAATATGAACAGAAGTTTAGCGAAGCAGCGGTGAGATAGGCGATGTTTTCATAGCCGTGAAAGATCGAATTACTGGCAAACAGTAACGGCTGTGCTCTAAAGAAAACAGTCCAAAATAGTTGCAGTGATTGCTTATCACTTTCACTCTATCACGCGGTTTTTGTTTTGAGCTGGAAATCGTTTGTCAACGGTTTTACCTCAAGTACTAAAGCTGGTCAGGATGATACAGGTTTTATTCGGCCGTTTCAGCCTACTCGCCTTTGTCGGAGCCTAGAAAGCCAGAAACGTGTGTGTCCCACCAAAGACTATTTCAAACTACAAGTTAACCACAATGCATCGTTGCAATCAGAAAGGGGAAATCCATTTGACCGAAGTGTTTATTGATATTAGTATTATTAATTATTACTGTATAATACTAATATTATTAATAACATGTTGACAACGGCGCGATTTTTCACAAGTCTGTCGCGCGGGACGGCGCGCTGCGCGCGAATGTGACACCCTCGCAATATCAATCTCTCCAACAGAACTCACCCAAAGCGCAATACACATACATATAAATATGAGTGTTCCTCAAACCAAAGCCAAAGAACTACGTGATGAGTTCTATTACTCCCTCATCCAATGGTTATACACTGAATGCACCTGAGGATTGTTTTCCTCCTTTCCGTTGCTGTTGATCAGACCGAAATTTAATGGCAAAAAGATCAACGTATTCAGATCCCCAATGATCCTTGGGAGCCGGAATTTTCAGAATTGGTAGAAAATACACAGAAAACGTAGCCAATTCAACTGGAAGGACTGTCTCCAGTCAACGCATAATTACTTCTGTTGATACAAATCTCAAGTGCTTCTAAGCTTATCTTGACCATTTCAACAGCGAAGTAAACAATGAAGTAAACAATCTGGATCAAATAATATGCTATCGCCCACCTTGTTCGCATGACAGGCACTTGATGATAAACGGTACCGATATGCGGTCATACAAGCGATTACGAACAAGCTGGCTTTTGAGGTTTCTAGGTGGTATTTCTACCACCCTTATAACTCATGCAGATCAGCTTTTCTGAGACATGTTCGTATTGCATGACTTATACCGTCAGAGATGAACGGCACAGGAAATGCAATTTTCGTTCTGTCTTCCAAGTCTGTCTGCACCAGCCGATCTTCTTCTGCTTCCATTTGACCGCTCCGGACAGGGATAACCGTTACGTTTAGCGATGTCGCGGGCCATGCACAAAGAGAGGCGCTTTTGGGTGGCATCGGATGAGACCATAGACGCGGTGCGGAACATGTTCCGTGCGATAGCTTTCTTAACTGCCACAGGGTGAGCAGAGGAGTAATGCACGATGATATTTTTGGACGCAGGCTTCCGGTACCATCTTGTTTTGAAACCCCCTTGAGTTGGACGTGGACGTTGAGGAAAGCCAGCCAGCTGTCTGTGGGCTTTTCCCGTGTGAACGATATGTGCTCTGACTGCTCATTGAGTATCGCAAAGCAGTCATCCATATCCTTTTGCGTTGGGCACACCACAAAGCAGTCGTCAATGTACCGACAATAGAGGGTCGGCATCCGTTGCAGAACTGGCGACTCAACTTTGGACATGAACGTCACAGCCAGGACTGGGGCTAACCTCTGACCCATAGCAAGGCCTCTAACCTGTTTATAGTATTCGCCAGACCACCTGAACACATTGCACTGCAAGAACTCATTCAGCAGCGTCATGACCTGTGATACATTTAAACCGTACAAGTTCATGACCGCTTGATGCTGAGTCATCATTTCTGACACAGCTTGGAGAGCTTGGTTGTTGGAGACGTTAGTGTACAATGCGGTTACATCGAACGATTCCATAACACACCCTTTCTCAAGTCTACATGACTGTAGCTTTTGAAGGAATGCATTGGTGTTCGGTAGGTGGGCAGGGATGTGGCGAAGAAGCTGGCCTATAATCAGGTTTAGAAACCAGGCAATGCGATCCGTAGGTCCACCGATGTTACTGATAATGGGTCGAACCTTGAAAGTGGCGGGGTCAGGTACCGACAGGCTGTTAAGGGTGAGCTTATGGGTCTTGATGAGTACGTATAGTACAGGGCATAGGGGTAGCTCACACCTTAGTCGTGTTACTAAGGACTTAGGTAGGTTTGTTGTCCTAGCAATGTCCGTCCATCTTTTGTTTAGCCTGCGGTACTGCTTTACGAACTCCCTGAAGAGGACGGATGGTAAACTGTAGTATCCCGAAGATGGTACCGGGTTATCGCGCGGTCTAGATCCTGTGGCAGAACTACAAACTCCCCACCCTTGTCACTTACCCCAACCTTAATAGCACCACACTCTCCCAATTCCCTTAGCTCCTTAAGTCCCTTCCTATGCGCGGACGTTAGGTTTGAGCGCAGCCGTTTCCCGCTAAAAGAGCGCAGCACTGGCAGGAGCGAAGTGGTGAACGCGCGGAACTTCTTATCCACTGCGCTATGCGGCTGTTGCGGTCTCAAGTATTCAGATCCCCAATGATCCTTGGGAACCCGAATTTTCAGAATTGGTAGAAAATACACAGAAAACGTAGCCAATTCAATTGGAAGGACTATCTCCAGACAACCCACAATTACTTTTGTTGATGTGAATCCTCAAGTGTTTTTGAGCTTATCATGACCATTTGAACGGAGAAGTAAACAATGAAGTAAACAATCTGGACCAAATAATATGTTATCGCCCACCGTTGAGCAAAATTGTCGTCAACGTGTTGAACGGAGAAGCACTTTCGCTTATTGCATTAGGCCCTTGTTATACGTTCGCTCACCCCCCAGCGTAACTCGTCCATTCAGTATCAGACACCGTGGGGCCAGACACGTTTGTACGAGTTCACCACGCCAGCGTCACCATGATAACTCGTACAGACGTGTCTCGCCCCACGGTGTCTGATACTGAATGGACGAGTTACGCTGGGGGGTGAGCGAACGTATAACAAGGGCCTTATTGTTTTCCTACATCCGCGCTTAGGAACAAATATTTCGGTCTTCAAAGTCTGGAGTCCGAAAACCGTTAGAATGGTTCGAAAACTTCTGGATGGTCAGTCCAGGGTGAATCTTTCCCGATTTTACTCCTTGCGTCCATCTATAACAAGGGGCGCGATATGGAAACTATATTTTCCCAGACCTATATCAACCATTAGAGCAAAGTTCTTTACTGTTAGAGCAGGTCTTGGTTACCTTCAATCAGTAAAAACTGCTCCCATCCCCCACTCTGAGGCCTTTTTCAGACGCCTTGCAGCAAACTCTAATCTCATTAATTAATTGCTTTAGGCACATTTATGCTTTGTGTGTTGATGTTGTTGTTTTACACTTCTCTACGTCTGTCTTAAACAGCGTACACAAATAAATAAATTGTATATCACTTTACAGTGCCTGAATTCGAAAGTCGAATTTCACCTGAGTCGTAGTTTTTGCTATGGTTGCTGCTTCGCATTTTTGATTTATTTCTCAATTTCCGTAAGTTAATTCGCCTGCAAGCAGACGTCGCGCCACACTTCCTAAAGCAACGAGTGTTTGCAATTAGATCTATGGCTGAATATTTATGCGCACGCAAGCAGGCATAACTGAATTATCAAGCTGTATATTTTCTCAAGAAAAAGCTTTCCGTTGGTGAAGTATGCGCTCGCCTGCACACTAGCCTAAGAGAAGTTGTGAAGCGCAGTGCTCATGAAGAAGGAATATTTCAACCGACAAAGCCCTCTTCAAAACTTCTAAGTAAACAAAGACGACTTTAATGCCTCATTTACTTTTTAAATATTTTAGAAGTATCTCAAAAATGTCAGACAGACTGTTCTAGATCCAGGCCCGCGTCACGATATCAAGGACAAATTCCTCTCGAGTTGAGCGCAAAGCTCGTCGACGCAACGTCATTCTCTCTAGCCCTCACTTCTTTCTCTTAAATACCGTCAAAGCTCCTTTAGCGAGGCCACTGGAATGCACTTAAAACAAAAAGAACGACAGCTGCGCTCTGGATTAAACATAAATGCCTTGCTCTGAAACAGGTTCGAGAAGAACTGAAATATTCTCGTACACGTTCCCGTCCTATTTTTGAAAAATGGGAGACAACTGTTATTCCGAACTACTTCGAATAAGAAACGATTAGTGACCGAGATCACCGGACACCGTCGTAGCCCGGCCGTGGCTGAGAATCACCGATCAAGTCACATTTTTGTTCGATTAGTGATTTAACACATAACGCACCAGGCCCTTTTGCCGCTGGCTGGCGTGTGGGACCGCGCGCGTTTTTCCGCGCTTTTTCGTGCGCCACACCGTTCATATTTGGCTCAAACTTCGTCTGGAAGGGCTATTTCGCACACTAATCACAAATATGATGTTGGTTTTACGAGCCTCGATCGTAATGAGCTGGTTCAAGCAAGCAGTGAAGGGGCGAGAGCACTTTTCGTCGTTGGATTGCTCAATTGTTATGATGTGGTAGAAATTTATTGTTCAATGGCCACAAAGTTGAGGAACTTCGATTGTTTAGTTTTGAGGGAATTGACCAATGTTGATTCTCCAATTTTCATACACTTGAAGGAGAAACAAAATCCTCTTAAGTTGTTCTATATAAAGTATTAGATGAGGTTTTTCATCGAAAAATCATATTTTCGTCCCACAGCTCAGTATTAAGTCCAGATTTTGACGAACCAAGATATTTTCTGTGTACATAGAGTTTATATAATGAAGTGTGTCATGATTCGTAGCTGAAAACAATAAGTATTATACAAAAAATTGATAATAAGATCGTGCGCCACCATGTGGCGCACGCGGTGCGCTATGTGTTAAAAAATAGGGAACAATAGCAGGGAGGGCTGAAATCTCGTGAATTTCAGCAAAATCTGAAAACGGGTTAAAATAGCAGTTGTCATGCAACTGAAACCATATGCAATCATCGCAAACAGATCAGAAATCAAAGAACAAAGGAGTTTCAAAACTTGATGAACCGCAGCTCCACTTTCAAACTCCCCTATAGAGGCTTCTACAATTAGGCCTTTCCTGACGCAAGAAGATAAAATGACACGAAAAACCAAATCAAATGAGACTGACTCGATTTTCTAAACAAAAACAGTACGAGATGTTGTTCGTTTAGTAGCGTTTGAGCTCGTCCCAGTGAACGTGCACCGTGGAATTGTCGTAGTTTCTAGAAAAACTCGTTCATTGAAACTCGTGCACTCGTTCCTCGACAATGGAAATTGTCCTCGAACAAAAAGGACACTTTCTCGTTAGACAAAATACAATTGTAGTGTCTCAGAAAGTTGTATTTTCCTGTTCTGCCTACAAAATATTCAAAAGCTTCATTCCATTTCCCATTTTAAAGGCCCCTTCAGACTCTACTGTGTCAGTAAACCATACATTTAGAATTTTGTTGACAATGTGGACCGTTTTCGCACCACGAACTCGAAAACGGATGCCAGATTCATGATCAGCGCCCTCGATAACCCCACAAAGCGAATTCTCAGCGAAAAATAATTTGATTCAGGTCAGATGCGATTTTGGAATGACATACTGCGTTGCTGCGGCAGTAAGGTGTGAAAGGGCCTTAAGACACAAGTGTTAGGCCCTTGTTATACGTTCGCTCACCCCCAGCGTAACTCGTCCATTCAACTCGTCCATTCACCGTGGGGCCAGACACGTTTGTACGAGTTATCATGGTGACGCTGGCGTGATGAGCTCGTACAAACGTGTCTGGCCCCACGGTGTCTAATACTGAATGGACGAGTTACGCTGGGGGGTGAGCGAACGTATAACAAGGGCCTTACACTTGGGGTGATTTTCCTCTCGAGGAGCGTACTTCCTCTAAGGTTATCAGCTTATATCTGTTACACGGGTTACTGACTTGGGCTTCACATACAACGATAAGCTCGAGTTTGAAAAGTATAGTGCGTTTCATAATTATACGCCACCCCCCTATTTTGGTGGTTCCCACTTTAACGAAAGAGATGCAGTTTTTTCTTTAACGCCATTTTTATGAGCATTGAAAATAACCATGGAAAACGCTTTTTTGGAATTTATGAGCTGATGTGATATTTTTTATATCGATTTTTTAATATCCGCAGGTTTTTGCGCCCAACGCGACACTTTGGTTTCCTGTAGATTTACTAAAGATGCAGTTTCAATCCGGTTATTAAACTCGTTGATTATTGTTCCCTGTTTCCCCACCGCTGCTATCAAGCGGTTCCGTATTCCTGAGCGCGAGTTTCGAAGAATTTGTGGGTCGATTTTCACGCACTGCGCCAGTGACTCGCACCTGATCTCCGTGATGGTGGCTTAGTGATGTATATTCACATACACATCTCGAATTAGTATGCTCCAACGATTCTCCACTGTATTGCAATCCAGCCTACAAGCAACCTCCTCTAAGATCTTAACACCGTGGATTTTAGAGGACAATTAAGTCGAGCTCCATAGATGGATTTTTGCGCAGTCCGCTGAAACGAGAATTCTACCGTCCGGCACTGGCTGTGAAAAGACAGAATGTGATCCGCTAGTGCTTGCTAGTAAGTCTCGCCATCCAACTGCGTGTTAGTGAAGATCACCTCGATCATTATGGTAGCACAAAAGGCGCCCCAAACCACAAGTTAAGGTCCACCGAATTTCCTTCTTCTGAGAAAAAGACGGTTCTTCTCTTTTGACATGAAAGTAACTCTACTTCCTGCCCTAAACTTTTAGAATAGCCTTCTTCTGTCAAATCAATCTACCTGGAATGAGCCTGACCCATTTTCCAAATCTCTCTGGACATAAATGTGCAAAGCGATAAAATGCACCATTCTGCCCATCGCTGTTTGAGTTTCATTCTCAAAAATGAAGACGGACCAGCTCATGTGACTTGGTCAGGCAAGATGTCTACATCATTGCTAAACTGAAAATGTTCAACTTTTCGGTGGTGCGCTCTCCATGTAAACGAACAAGGGGATGGAAGCTTCAAAACTATGGGGATCTGACGCAGACTTGCGGTACTTTTGGGTGTAACTCTGTAAATTTTTCCCTAACCCTCATTGAGTACCTGTCGCAAACGACTACTAGACATCTTCTTGACATAGCCTTCGGAGCCACGCAAGTAGCCTCAAGCGGCGGGCCTGGAACGACCAACTTTTACCGAGATCCAGCTGATGAATAGATCGACGCGGCTAAGAGCTGAAACTGCGGCTAGCTCATCAGAAGTAAGATGTGGAGCTAGAGGTATATGTGTAAAACATCTACTCACAATATTAGCTCGTTTCATGGGAAAACAAAAACAGGAAGACTTTTTTAGTGTAAGGTTCCACTCAGCGTGACATGACTAAAAAACGAAAAAAAAATCATAGAAAATGCTAAATATATTCATGTAGCTCGAAAAAGTGTATAGCGTGGTAATTTTCCATGCTTCTTAAAATGAGATGTGAGGAAAAGCTGCATCTCACTCAGCAAAGTGGGAACTACCAAAATAGGGGGTGGCGTATAATTATGAAACGCACTATATTACATGGCAAGCTCACGATAGCATGAATGGTGCTAAAAAGCAGACTCATTGAAATAGCGCGT